>OY987243.1:13205422-13684300 GCA_963920765.1 Ulota crispa
GTTTGCGTGGATTATCAAAATTTGAATAAAGTCACAATCCAAAATCGCTACCCGTTACCTCTTATTCCAGAGCTCTCAGATTGGTTGGTGGGAGCAAAGATTTTCACTAAACTAGATATAAGACAGGCGTACCACCGAGTGCGGATGTAATATTACGAACTTTTTTGTAATGACGGTTATGTTGGTTAGAGGTTGGTTACCCTTTCTCTTTCCTTCTTAAACCAAGTGAGGAGGTTTGTTCCTCACTTGATATTTTGCTTAATACAATGGAATACTTTCAATATCACCTTTGCGTCTTTTAATGTTTATTTCTACATTAGATTATGATCTCACAATAGGAAAGGAATGTCGATTCTTGATCTTGTATTGTAACAAGAGTGGTCAAAGGCTTTTGAAAATTTGGGGCAACATGAAAAAAAACTTTTCATTTCACTTTAGATGTAAATATCTCACTCATTTCCATCTGGAGTGACCTGATTTTTTTTCCACAAGTACCTAATCCAATCTAGGGCAAGAACCTACAATTGGATTTCCCAAATTAAAAAAAAAACTACCTTCTTACTAACCCCACAAAAGTGGCAGTTTTGAGTGATTTTCACTAAAAAATGGCTTGGTCCTTTAGGAGTCAAAGTCCGTGCATCCAAAAAGTGGATGCGCCTTGGTTAATCATGATTGTAACTTTCAAAATAGCAATTGTTGGTATGTGGTTCAAACTAAGAAAATGAAGCTTGACAAGTTTTTTTTCTATTCCATATAATGTTTTTGGAAAAATGTCAAAAATTGAAAGAGTTATTGCCATTGAAAGCTCCAAGCCTTGGAATCCAAATAACAAAATATGGTGTGTTTTTCATTCACATTTTCTACTTTTATAATGTATTTGAAATTTAAATTACAAAACTATGTTTCTCATTCTACCATTCATTTATGAAGAAATTACATTTTTTTTAACATATATTCTAATTATTATGGTTTTGTTCCAAATTTAGTTTTAAAAAATCACAATAATTCAAACTTTCCATCAAATTTATTGAAAAAATTAACATGAATAGAAAATGAATAGAAAATGAATAGAAAATGAATAGAAAATGAATATGTCTTCCAACAAAAAATATCAAAAATTTATGTGTTAATTATATATAAGGATAAACTTGGTTTAATAGTCAAAATTGATTTTAAATTTTTTGTTGTGGCTGATTGGGAGTAAAAAATAAAATAACCAATTAAATTTTTTTCACACAAATTCAAGTACCTTGGATTTTTTGCTATTCTAACTTATTTACGTTCATTTAAAAAAATGATAACAATTATAAATTTTTAAGAAACAAATTGAAATTTCTTGTAGTGATATATCATTCAATCAATAAAAATACAAAATCATAGTTTGAACACATTTTAAAAAGCAAAAGTTAGCTTAGACATGAAGTTTGACCATTTCAAAATGGATCAAGTCCTGTAGGGGTTAATTCCCAACACTACAAAGGGGTGTTTTTTCTTCGGTATATTTTTTAGCTACAGTATGTGATTTGTTTGATTGTCGAGTGCTTTCTGTTTCTTATGCAAGGCTTTGAATGAATTCATACCTACGTGGGAAAAACACATCTAAGCATATATGGATGAACTTTAGTAAGAGTTAAAATCATTCATCCTCGCCTGCACTCGTACAGGTTACCGGGGGGTTTAACGGTGCTCCGGTGGTGTCACTGATGTGAGACTGAGAGCAGCTTCGAGTCTTCGACTACGAAATGATTGAGTTTGCATGATGCAGAAAATCTTTCGCAAATGCCGAATCTGCTACACTACTACGGCATTTGCAAAAGTCGACGCACTGTAGCAAAAGGAAATCACGCAAGGAGGAAGAACCTCGGATCAAACCGCAGCAGCATGTTTGTAACTTTGTAGCAACCAATTCATTAGGGCGACGACTTGCTAAATTTGGCAGCATTTGTGCATTAGTCAAACATGTCCGCTGCAGGCCCCTGTCGTTAAGTTCCGTTGTCGAGAGAGAAACGAAACGAGCGGAAGCGCATTCACGCAACGCAGGGCGATGGAGAATACATGCGTGCCGGCGCTATGGAAGAAAAGCAAGCAAGCAAGCAATGGCTACTACAGTAGCATAAGCTTAAGGTTATAGCATGGCAACCCCTGTTTCCTTGGAATGATGGACGCTATTATCCTGAACCCTGGGGAATCGAGCCGAGCTTTCTCCTCTGCTTCAGTGCCTCGTAAGTTGAAGCAGTCTTCGCGTTGCCGTCATTCCTTACCATCGGTCAATTCCTCGTAAGCTTATGTACGCACGTAACCCCTGCTTCTTCTTCTTCTTCTTCTTCTTCTGCGTCACCTTTGCTTGCTCTGTTCTTTGATTCTCCGCGTTTCTAATTTTGAAGGCGCCGAGAAATTAAAGTCCGTTCAATGTTCAAGTGATTGTGGAGGTAGTTGGACTAAACGAACAATCTTTGCGTTGTTGTTGCTGCTGGTGTCTGTGTACTTCACTCGGATTTATTTGAACTCTTGTGACAATTGCAAAAAGCGCATTCGTCGCGATTGAGCTCGGCTCGCAGTTCCTTTGTTTTAGGTTTTTCACTTTGCTCTGTACTTTGAATCTGCCTCCCCTCGCTCTCCGCGTTTCTAATCTTGAAGGCGCCGAGAAAGTCCGTTCAATGTGCAAGTGATTGTGGAAGTGGTTGGACTAAGTTAAAGCTCAATTACGTCGAAAGATCTTTGCGCTGTTCTTGCTGCCGGTGCTTGTGCACTTCAGTCGGATTTATTTGGACTCTTGTGACAATTGCAAAAGGCGCATTCGTCGCGATTGAGCTCGGCTCCCAGTTTCTTTGATTTTGAGTTATTCCTTCACGTTGTCGTCGTTTCTCGTTTCAGGTTCAGCTCTACGCTGCAAGCTCCTGTTTTTCTTGTGTACGACATTGTTGATTGGTTTCAGCGTGAGCGAGCTCAAGATTCGCAGAGTTTGATCTTGATTTTCTCACCAAATGCGTCTCTGGATCGTTTCCCGCGACCACAGTGAAGCTCGCTAATGCGGTATCTGCTGGTTGCGGATAACGCGGAGGTAAAGGGAAGCATCTGAGAAGCTTTATTACTCTTTGCCGCGCTTTCTTAGGACTTGCCGACAGGGATACCCTGATTGCTAGAATTTGTTCGGAGCAGGTTCTTCGGAGCCAGTTTCTTACCAACAACGCGGATTGAAAAATGGCGCAAAGGTCCGAGAGTGTGTATCGCGACTGCAGTGGCATTGCGACTTGATCGTTTTGAGACTGGATCGATTGTCTTTGCGCTGCGAAAGTGACATTGCGTCCTTCGGGAGGAGACTCAGTGAGAAGTGGAGCTTTCTAGCGCCGTGAGTTTTAAGGTTTTGTAGAAATCTGACAATTTTGAAAGCACTTGCGTCTCGATCGAGTGTTTAGAGTTCTCGGATTACGCGATTCTAGTTCTGGACGTGAATAGTGCAACAGTTCAAATCAGGGTGAATATATTTCTCTATTGCTTTCTCGTTTCTGGAAACATTTGATATTCTAAACAAATGGAACGTCAGTGGACAGCTGCTTGTCTTGTTAAGAAAGAGCTGGATTCAAGCACTTCGTCGATTCACTACCGGAATATTCATTTTCACCATTTGGAGACGTTACATTGAAGTTTAGCTGGATGCTTGAATATACACTGCGACTGCTAGTATTCTTTCCGTTATCGTCTTTTATCAGCTCCATACGTCTCAGGTGTCTATAACTCTGGTTTTTTGGTATTTACTGTTTCTTTTTGAGCGATGGAACTCGTCGGAAATTGGCAACGAGCATGCTGCTTCAGTGTCTAGGTCGCTCTGAGCTGGTCACGTCACATCAGTATCAAGGTCTTTAAGGAAGCCGCTTCTTTTGTTGAAAATCCAAGCTTTTCGCGGGTTAGGGTTTGTGACAGGTGTTGGAAGATCTCGTTTAAGAGAAAGTTGTGTGTCTGACATACATGAACTGCTTTGGTCGCAGGACTGCAGTCGAATCCTGATGCGTCGTTGAAGAGAGGAATGGAGACCGAGCCGTGGAAACCAATAGCCGGAGCTTCAAAGCTCAGCTGCTGAACCAATTGCTTTTCATGAAATGATGGGAAATCAAGACGGAGGGACTTGGAGTGACGGCAAGTGGTCCATACCTGCCAAAATCTCTCACGTAGAATACCCCGGATCCTACTACTCTACTCCCCCAAGCGCTCCACCTGCCTATCCTACGTCGACGCCCTCCAACGAGAGCTTGTATCCGAAAATTCATGCACCAGCGCAACCAGGCTACCCTCCCCAGGGGCCATACTCTGCACAAGGGCAGTACTCTCCTCAAGGGCAGTACTCTCCACAGGGGCAGCATCCTCCACAGTGGCCGTATCCTCCACAGGGGCCGTATGCTTCACAGGGCTCGTATCCTTCACAGGGCCCGTATCCTGCAGCCCCTGCAGGTGGATACACATCATGGCCTTCAGGAGCGAACTTTCAATACGACAGAGCTTCCTATTCCCCTTACACCTCGGAACACTCGCCATACACACAACCGAAACCACCGGGAGGATACGCAGCAGCACCTGCTCCTCCTCATTACCAAAGCGCTGCTCCAGCTGCTCCAGCTGCTGCTCCATACAGCTTGCCACCTTCGCCTGGGTACCAGAGCATGCCATCGTTTTCTCAAAGCGGGAATCCGTATGCCAACGTGCCGGGATCGTATGGCGTGCCTACTGCGCCTCCAGGAGTGCAACATTTCACGCAGCAGGACAGCTTCCGATTAGGTGGCAGTGGTCGAAACGATGACCTATTCGGAACTCAGAGCATGGGTAATGGTTTCTGTACCCACAACGGCAATTGTGCTTGTAAATTTCAAATGGCGTTGCGTTGAAATCGCTCTGCATGGAATTCCCCGCTTTCAGGATTAACCTTTTGCAAATTCATGGTATGAAAATTGGGCAACGCACTTGGATCACTGAATCCTAGGTAAATGAAAAGTCCTAAAGGTTTCTTTTTTCCCTGATATCCTAGTTTTCTCTCTTGTTACAGGGGGGTCTCCTTTTCGTACAGATTCTGCACCTCTGGGTGGACTGTCGCCTTACGAGCAGGGTGGACCTCCGCCGTTTGTTCGGATGGATTCAGGACCTGTACCGCGACCTCCCCCTTATTTACATTCTATGAGCCTGCAACCTCCAAGTTACCATTCCGGCCCTATTTACGGTGCTAACCCAGGTGAATTTCTTCTCTTTATGAACTAAGTCACTTCAGTAAATCCAAACCGCCGAAGAAGACCTACTTAGGCCTATTTAACCAAATTTGAAACATAATATTGTCTAAAATTTGATCAATATTAACCCATGAGAAGTCAACCTTCAAGTTTCTGAATTAAATACCAAATATCCTTCTTTCGAAGAGTAAATCTAACCAGTTCTTCTAAAATGGATTTTCACTGTTAGGGGTATGGTCTCTTCCCTCTGTTGGTGCGTTTTGTTAGCTTCCACTTAAGGTCTAGAACTAGTGCGCGTTCCATGAGCTGTGTTGTCCTGAAAATGTGTCCATAGTCCTGAAAACGTGTGCATAGATATTGGCTCTGCTTCCTTGTTACGTCTTATACCAACTCATGAGCGTGTGGAGTAATGGCTTATTGGCACAGCGTTTATACAAACATGCTTAATCCTGCTTTTTTTTGTGAATTTCTCCTTGGTAGGAGGTGGAGAAGATCAATACATCACCGGTGCCACTAATTCCTTGGGACGAAGCAACAGCAACTTAGCTATGGTCCCTCTAGCGCCGCCATTCGGTCACGCAACCCCGCCGACCTTGCTACACGGAACGCTGAAGGTGAAAATCATACAAGCAGTACGAGTGCCGAACATGGACGGACTAACACAGAAATTGTCAAGCGTGACGTCCAGTCTATCAATCACGCAGAAGGCATCGGTACACAGCGACCCGTACGTGACAGTAGTGCTAGCAAATGCGAGGGTGGCGCGCACGGCGGTCATATACAACAACGCCAACCCCATGTGGGACGAGCACTTTTTGATCCCCGTGGCGCATCCCGTGCACCACATCGTCTTCACGCTCCGAGACCAGGACGTGATAGGCACGGACCACATCGGCGACGTGAAGATACCCGTGGAGAAAGTGCTCAACGGAGGAGTGGTCAATGGCTGGTTCGACGTGATCACTCCGCAAGGGAAGTTGACGAAGAAGCAAGCTCAGCTGGAACTCATGGCGAGTTACGTCCCCGTGGAGGAGGACTCGGTGTACATGCAAGGGATCGCAGGGGGTGACTCGCATGCCGTGCCGCAGACGTATTTCCCTTGTAGGAAAGGATGTCGGCTCACTCTGTACCAGGACACGCATATCTACGATCACACCATTCCGAGTATTCGTCTGGATGGTGGCCAGGTTTATGAAGCCCGGCGGTGTTGGGAAGACTTGTGTGCTGCGATTTACAATGCACGGCATCTGATTTACATTGCTGGGTGGTCTGTATATGATAAAGTGAGGTTGATACGCGATCGGAATCGTCCTGTGGCTCAAGGTGGGGATTTGACTCTTGGTGAGCTTCTGAAGGAAAAGGCTAAACAGGGTGTTCGTGTGTTGTTGTTGATCTGGGATGACAAGACTTCTCATGATCTTTCGTTCATAAAGACGGTAAGTTTTGCTTTTATTGCCACTTTGGATTTTTTATTGCTCCAGTTAGAATATGTGAGGTTTTTTTACTGGATGCCACTTGTTTGAAACTTAGTATCGTTTTTTTTGCTCGTGTGTGTGCAGGACGGTGTCATGAATACGCATGATGAAGAAACTAAGAAGTATTTCAAGGGCAGTGGTGTGTGTTGTGTTCTTGCTGCACGGTATGGTGCCACCAAGATGAGTTGGTTCAAGCAAAAGGTACGTTTTTCTCCTTTTTTTGTTGCTTTTAACTTTATATATATATATATATATATATATATATACTCATTCCAGTGTTTCGCAAATTTAGAGGGTTTATGTTTTTGGGATTTCTGCTTTTGTCTTGGCTTTTGAGTTTCGCACCGATGTGTTCATCGTAAGCTGCTCCGCTTTGTTGTTTAAGACAGAGTTGATGCTGAGGATATATACTGAGAATTCATTAATATGCATGGATTTAGGTTGTTGGAACGCTTTATTCACATCATCAGAAGATGACAATCGTGGACAGTGGACCACCTGAGCAGAGGACTCTGACGAGTTTTATAGGCGGTTTAGATCTCACGGGTGGTCGCTGGGACACTCCTTCCCATTGTCTCTTTGGCTCGTTGGAGAACGAGCATAAGGGTGATTTTCGAAATAAGTCATGGCCGGTTAGCAATTTACCTCCCTTTCCATCCTCATGGTATCTATTTAACAGAATTAAAAAAACCTTAAATTGTGTGGATTTATTGCCTGTCTCCTAAAACAGTTCTTTCCTGTAAAAAATGGATTTGCATGTGAAGAGAGGATTTCTTTTTTTCTTTTATTTTCATTCGGTTTCTGGTACTTGATGTTTTGTGCATCAGAGCATTATCTTACGTAGTTTTCAATTGGACACAGTGGGGACCTGATAGTGGCGGTCCGAGGCAGCCGTGGCATGACTGGCACTGTAAAATTGAAGGTCATGCAGCGTATGATGTTCTTAAGAATTTTGAGCAGCGCTGGAGGAAAGCTACCAAGACACATGATGAAGAGCTGCTTGATATTGACAGGTGTAAAGGCCTTGTGGCTCCTTTGAATAAAGCCCCACTTAGCGGAGACCCTGCTCTGTTTATTACCAATGAATACGATGCAGAAACTTGGCAAGTGCAGGTAGATCTCTATTACTTCACAATGTATGGTGTAGTAGTATCAAATGTTTTTTTTCTTTAACGTGATGGAAGTCTGTAGTAACAATCTTACGTTTATGACACACGATCGGCATCCTGTTCTTGCAGATATTCAGGTCTATTGATAGTGCTTCAGTGAAGGGGTTTCCATTTACTGCTGAGGAGGTTACGAGAGAGGTAGATGAAGCTATCATTAATTGATACCTTAAACCCTAAACCCTAAATCTGCATCTGCTTGTATTCTTCTTCTGTATGCCCACTTTATAGTCCTTGTTAGTCATAGTTACCTTGTTTGTGGCTTGTTTTGTATTTTTGAGAGTGTTTGTTTTTATACAAACTTTTGGTTATTCTGCTCCTGATAGTAAAGCTTTTCACATGCCTATGTGGTTTGTTGGTTGAGTGCAGTTTCTTGTCTGGGGGAAGAGTGTAGCAATAGATATCAGCATACAAATGGCTTACATAAAAGCAATCCGCTGTGCTCAGCATTTCATTTACGTCGAGAACCAATACTTTCTCGGATCCTCGTACAACTGGCCGGACTACAAAACTGCTGGTACTTTTTTTCTTCTTCTTTTGAATGTTCTTTTGCTGATTCAACCTTTTGATGATTTCCAAGTGATCAATGTCATATTCCCCAACATTTGGCTGTCCTAATTGGAAAAGGGATGGTCTGCAATTTCCAATTGCTCACTGCCTCTTTATGCTCCTTAATTGGATTATGTTGCAAACTTTGCAGGTGTAGTTTTTCATTTTTCAATAACTTTACTTGTGAATTCTGCCGAGCAGGTGCTAATCACCTCATTCCAATGGAGCTGACGTTGAAGATCTGTAGCAAGATTAAAGAGCAGAAGCGGTTTGCGGTGTACATTGTGATTCCCATGTGGCCTGAAGGTATCCCTGACGGAGGTCCAGTTCAAGAGATCCTGTATTTTCAGGCGAGTCTTATTTTTCACTTTAAAATGCGTTATTTTTTAACCTTTGTTTTTGGTTGCATTCCTGTTTTTCTTTCAAGGCTGAGAAAGAAACTTTCTCAAACGGGGTCAGTGGGGAATGGCGGAAATGTGTACACACAGACGCAAACCATGAAGATGATGTATCGACTGATTGCTGATACTCTCAAAGAATATGGACCTCCGGATCGAAAGCCAACCGACTATTTGAACTTTTACTGTCTGGGAAACCGAGAGACTAAAAAGCCTGGAGAGCCTGAACCTCGTAAGCCACCTGCGTCCAGCTCAAACCAGGTATGCTGATATCTAGACTGCATTTTGAACATTTTGCGTGATTTGAGAAAAAAATACAGAATTTCTGGTGCTAATCTTGAAAGGATTTTTGAGAGTATGGAGATGAAGAGCTGAACTCTTAACAACCAAAAGTGACCACTTTCATTTCTATTGGGGTTGAAATTATTTTCTAGAGCTTCAAAAAATGAAATAAAATGTACCAATGGAAAGGAGAAAGGAGAAAGGAGGAAGGAGAATTTCTAGATAAGGTCATACTATCACAAAACAATTACAACTAGGGGCACAACCACAATGCTATTGTTTTCGTATTGCTTAGCAAGTAGCGGACCAAAGAAGTACTGCTTCCGTAGTCATGGAGATTATGTAGGGGAGTGGATCGTGAAAAGTGAAAAAAGGGACACAACGCCAAATGTAAGTTGTTGTTGATGAGGAGTTTGTGACTTCGTGGGAGTAGAAAAGGTTGAGCAATGAACAATTGACATCCAACAGTTGGCAACAAGCTATGTGCCCGTGTTTTTTATTACTTTCTATTATGTGCCCCTATTTGGCAACAATTTGTGAATTTTTTGTGTCCTTTTTTGTAACTCTTCGAGAAGAAACCATGAACTACATTTTTGAACAATCAAAACATGATTTGCAAAGCTCTTAGGTGGCTTGAGTTCTTCTCAAATGACTTTCTTTACAGAATTTACCATTCATTTTTTCTTTTTTGCAAGGTAGAGATTGGTAAGTAATTAAGGAATTTTCCTTTTTTTGAATTTTTAGGCGAAGTCACAGAGGAGCAGACGGATGATGATCTACGTGCACTCCAAAGGGATGATAGTGGACGATGAATACGTCATTTCCGGCTCAGCCAACATAAACCAGCGGTCTATGGATGGCTCTCGAGACACGGAAATTGCCATGGGGGGATACCAGCCTCATCACACGTGGCTAGCCCGGAATAACCGTCCCAGGGGTCAGGTGCGTAATTCAGATATTTTTTGTTTTACATCTTTATTTTGGAACTTCAGTCCTGCTCTACAAAAAATATCATCGCTTAATGTGGCCATGATTTTACGTCTTTTTGGTTATTTGCGTAATATCAATTATAGCTAGAAATGCTCTCTGACAATTTGATAACAATACCTCAAACTTCTTTCACAACAAGCAGTTGTATTTAGAACATGATTTTCTTCAGGAATTACATCGTTTTAAGACAATATCATAGGGACACTGATCTCGGGGAAGGCAAGGTAAGGATCAAACGTTATGAAGGAAACTAATTCTACAAATCATTGGGAAGTCTCGCGGTATTCACATGCTTGTATCTACTAGCAAGGTGCTTTTGTCTCTATGAAATAGTAATAATATTTTACCAACAACTTTCCAACAATGTTACTGAAACATATGGGGATGTCTTCCTGATGTTAGACCTACTTTTACTTGCCGTCTGCCCATGGTCGATATCTAAAAATCATTAGAATTTCCCATCTTGATGAAAAGTATTTCAATGCCGTTTACAGAAATTTTACCAGTTGAACTTTGACACCTTGGAACTCTTGCTCACATTTCAACTCAATAGAAAAATCTGGGCCTTTTCCCTACCCGATTTTCCAGATTAGGTCATAAAATCTCTGTCGCCTTGATTGGTTGATTTGACTTCAGCCTAGGACACACCCCATGACCTCATACCTCTCCTCTCTTGTGAGCAAAGCTATGGGTGTGCAGGCATGGTTTCTACTAGGTTTTGTGATCCATTTCCTTGTTTGTGTTGTCATTCTTGGATATTCATTTACGTTTTGTATAGAGTTTTTCTTACGTGTGACCAAATAATCAGCCCATTACTAACACAAGCAATAACATTCAATCATAGCTTGCTTTAAAGGCAATATACATAATTTATCGACTAGAAGAAAAAAAATGTGTCCTAAACAACTAGTTCACAACAATTGCAAATGTCTTAACAACTATACAACAATTACAAAATGACTCAACTACAGTTGTTTAGGACATTTGCAGTTATTGTTGACAAATGGTTTATTGCCCGTTTTCTTCTAGTGTATTAGGCATATGCCTTTTTTATTTGTTTTGTTTTTTGGTTACTTTCAAGGACCTTTGCTCTGACACGTCAAAGCAACGCAGGTGTACGGCTACCGAATGTCATTGTGGGCGGAGCATTTGAAAAACCTGGAACCCGTGTTTGAGGAACCAGAGAGCTTGGAGTGCGTCCAGAGAGTAAACGCCATGGCCGACAGCAACTGGCAGCAGTACGCGGCCCCGGAGGTGACGGACCTGCGAGGCCATCTCATCCGGTACCCCTTGAAAATCGAGGACGATGGAACCATCAGAACCTTACCTGGTTTTGAAACCTTCCCGGACGTCGGAGGTAAAGTCATGGGATCCAACCAAGAACAACTCCCGGACGACCTCACAGCCTAGCTCGTCCTCCTTTCTCTTCAGTTTCTTGTATGTAGCTCTGCCTCCAAATAGGATTTCTGTAGTAGCAGTATGAGACAGGCTTGTATATTATTATTATTATTACCTTTGCAGGAAGATTTGCTTTGTAGGAGTTTGCTTGGTTTCGGAGAAGAAAAGAGAGAGAAAGCTGAGCTATGTGGATTTTAGGTCGTCTTGTAAAATGGTGTACAGTCTTTTCCATGTGTTTATACTCTTGTGTTGTCGGTATGGTGGTGAGGGGAGGAGACGAGCTTTTGTTAGTACGTACCCCTGCCTGGGGTTGATGCAAGATGGTGTTTAGAGGTAGGCTTTGTATTTGCTCTTTTTATCTCGATGATTTAGAGATCTGTTGAAAGTGCCTACTCTGTAAACCTCTATAAAGGCCAACTTCCCGTTTGGTCCTAGAATTAGACAACCTTGAAATCGACAAACAATTTTGCAGTGTATACTTTGTTTGTTGTTTTTGAGTTTTACAATCCTCGGAGACATGGAATTTTGTTGAAAGTGAGCCAAGATTTGGGATAGATTATGTATCTCCACATTTTCAATTCTCCGGCAATAAGCTTGAGATTTTATTGAGACGTTGTGTGAATAACTCTTCTTACTATTGGCTCCAAGTGCGCGGTTTACTGCACATACGTTGAAGTGGGGCTAGAGTGGAATGACTCAACTTTTTCTTATAAACAAGGGTAATAGTAATAGTTTGTCCCTTATTTTGTAATTGTTTACTTGTATCATCTTCCGTGGTTCTAGACTACAGCCGGGTTTTTAAATCCAAATCTGACGTAAGGTAGCAGCACCCATAACCGTCAAACTAAGGATTTTGGAGTACAAAAATCAATTGATGAACTTTGAAAAAAATATTGTCAAAGTTAGGAAGAGGAAACCAAAAATATTGGCATCAATTTCAAAGTTTAAATTGCATACGTTTGTTCGCAAAGATTTTTCAAAGTCCAAACTCACTAAATTTTTAAAGCCAGTGTGTAAGAGATGCTAAAACAATGATTATTGGTTCTTAAATAGTGAGGTGGGACACTCAAAATTATCATGTTAGTCACCCAAAACCACCACTTTATTACCCATAACCATCACTTTGTCATCCACAATCATCACTTGATCACCCATAACCATTTGCTTTTCTATTTATCACTCACTGTCATTGTGAGTGACACGCATGGGGACAGTCACGGTATGCGTGGGAAATCGAGCTGTTCCCAAGTACCTATAAGGTTGTGGAAAAAAGTATTGTAGAATATTTTATATTAAAGGGCAAAATAGCTCATAGGACCCTAAAAGCAACTGCCCACTAACCTTTAAACTATTTGGATGTGTTCCTATACCTATATTTGATGGTCCCAATCCCAACCCTCCCAAACTAGCTCCTAAGGTGACATGTGGCAAGATTAGCTTGTGCAAGTGGCATTTGCTGCTCCACTTTGAGTTCAAAAGTGTGTGAAGAACACCTCAAATGTAGAATACAGCATTGGGAGGTGGTTGACAATGGGTAACTGACAAATATAGAACCAAATGGTTATGGGTGACAAAGTGATGGTTGTGGGTGACAAAGTGATGGTTATGGGTAACAAAGTGGTGGTTTTGAGTGACTAACATGATAATTTTGAGTGTCCCATCTTACTATTTGAGAACCATTAAGCATTGTTTTTAGCATCTCTTGCATGCAACTATACAATTTTAATAATTTTGGACTTGAAAAATCTTTGTAAACAAATATTTGCAATTGAGATTTTTGAAATTATTGCCAATATTTTTGGTTTCCTATTCCTAACTTGACAATATTTTTTCAAAGTTCATCGATTGATTTTTCTACTCCAAAATCCTTAGTTTGATGCTTATGGGTGCTGCTACCTTATGTCTACCTTATGCATGTGGAGACTAGTGTTTGGGAAATTTGAGGAAAATTTTTGGAGCCCCTCCAGCTGATTTCCTCCTATTGCAAAATTGAACTGGTTTTTTTTAGCGGGCACCAATTGCATCCTCTCAATTAAAAAAACGTTTGATTGATTTCCTATAATCTCAAATTTTTACCGGCTAATTTCTTCTAAATTGAAATTTGTATTGGTAATTTTATTAAATTCTCACAATGCATAAATGAAAAGATTTTTTCAAAGGGATCGCAAAACACAACCATTGAAAAAATCACAAACAAAGGTAAAAGGCAAAAATGTTGATAGTGAATGTTGTAAATTCACAACCAATGCCCCAAGTCCAAGAAAACATATGTGATGATTGTGAGCGGCAAACCGGCAACTGTTTACGGTTTCAAAAATGGCATTTGTTTGGCAATGGTTTATTGTTGCACCATTGTACACTCCACACAGGGTTTAGGGTATTAGAGTGATAAATAATATCTAGAGGGTTTGAAGGAACTATACCCAAAGGGCTGTAGGATTGATACCTGGGTATAATCCCGGGCTTGCTCAGGTACCAGCCAGTGAATACTTTAACCTACCGGCTGAGATCCTTCATATTTTGATGAAAATTGATTAAAAATCCTACAAATTTTGAAAGGCATCAGTTGAAATCCGACTTTTCGAATTTTTTTCTGGTCTTACATCCTCTAAATTCAAAAACCAACCGGTTATTTTCCTAATTCCTCTAGCTGCCGGTTTTTCCCGCACATTGGTGGAGACCAAGTTGAGCTGTCAGAGTCCCATGAACTCCTGGCCCTTTGGCAAAGGAAGTTGCATGCCGTTCACATTCGAAAAGCCTGTCCTGAAGATGCTCTCATACGATAACGAACCTACGTGGAACAAATTAACACATGGTAGCCAATGGGAAGGCAGGCGCAGCCACAGAGACGGCTGACGTGGCCGCCAACCTGGCTGAAATCTGTTTGCCGCGTCCCGTGCCGTCCCCAGCTTTCGTGAAAGGGCTCCAACACTGCACCGTTCCCGCCTCCACATTTTACAGTAGCGCGCACATTCATAGAAAAGCGCTCGGACAAAGGGCGAGTGCCGGTATACAACGGAGCGAAAGCAGACGAATCCAATTAACTTAGGTTTTATTGCGCTAATTCTCGGAGCTCCTGAACAATTCTGTTATCGCCAAAGCACTTCATTGAAATTTTGAGTTCTATAGACAGGCCGCTATCCACCTTCGAGTTCATTGAAATTCTTTCTTCACTTCAACTGTTTTCCTGTCCGTGAGGCCGGATTTCTTGCTCAATTGGAGATCTAGGTTGCGAACGAGGGAGCGATCCGCTCTCATGTTGCTGAATGCCATTCTGAGACGTGAGTTGTTACTTTTTCCAGTTTTCTAGTTCTAGACTTGGTTTGAGTAGCTATTGTGTTGGAAGGTTTTGATTGTGTTTGGAATTGCTTTGTTTCTAAACCTAGGGCGTCCGAACAGTTGAGAAAATAGGTTTAGTAATTACCGAAAATAGTTTCTGCGTGTTCGTGGTGACCGTGTTCAGGATTATACTGTACTGTGTTATAGTGAGCGACGGCTTTGAATGCCTAGCCATGAGCAACAACAGGTATCTGAAGTTTAAGAAGTTAAAGGTTATATCTTGCGAGTGTGTACCGAGCGTTGACATTTGTGACTTCTAATATTTTGTATTTATTAGCAACTCTATTAAGTAGAACTGATTTTGATCTTAAACTCTGGACCGGTGTCCCGAAAAGTGCCAGTTTCTTGAAACCTAGCCATTTTGACAAGTATGATGCAATGAAATTATTTTGTGCTTACTATCGCTTTTTTTTGCTATCACCAAAATTGGTGTGGCTAAAAATTTTATAGTATTTTTTGAAAAAATGTAAAATATTTCACCAACTTTTATACACGGGTTTGGGAGTAGGAGCTTGGTTTTCAGGGTTCCACTTGATGTCGCCTCACCCTATGAATGCAATATTCTAATTTCTCACAAAACCATCATGAGATTTAGCTTTGATGAAGGTTGAAAGCATTTAATTTTACATCTTTAAAAAAAATGTAGCCATCCTCAACCATTTGTTGGTTAGAAAAAAAAGCTAAGGCCACTTTGTCCAAATTATTTTCACTGACTATGATGGTGTACTGGCCGGACACGTGCTGGTCTGAATTGGAAACCAGTTGTCTTGTTTCTGTCAATGGATTTGTGTATCGTGCACTAATGTAACAACATTCGCTGCTTATTGTGATGCATTACGAAGTAAGTGTGTCTCCTGGCAACGAATGATTTGCATAACAAAATCTACAAACTCTCACCATCATGGTGCCTTTTAAGCATCGGTTCAGTTCTTGATCTTCTGTCAGTCTTAATTAGATGAGTTCTTGGATGTCGTTGTAGGAATAATTAAGAAATTGTAACATAGTACTAGATTGTCATTTTCTATTCATAGTTTGTCATTTTCTATTCGTAGTTTGTGTGATGTGCAATAGGAAAGTCATACAAGGTAGAGACATTTCATACATGCTTCTAATGTACCCAGTCTAGGCTCAATAAATGTTAAGAGTGTCAAATCTCAAGGGCCTTGTGGAGGGTTCAAAATTTCTACATTTGGCAATGTGCGGCCTTGTTTGTTTGCTTTGAAACAATGGTTTATCTTACTATTCAAGTGAAGTTCTGATGCTAACGTCGTCATCTGGTGGAATTCTCCAGGTCAAATAACACGAGAGGCAGCTAGAGAGGAGAAACGAGGAAGATGTATAATTCGCATGCTCCTCAGCATAACGAGCTCCATGGACACACGAGTTTGCTTCTCTCTTTTGCAAGCAGCGGCGACGTAGCTGGAGTAACTAAATTGCTGGACGAAGGCACTTCAATCAACTCTAGTGATTATGATAAAAGAACGGCTCTTCATGTGGCCTCCAGTGAAGGTCAGGTCGGTGTAGTGGAGTTGCTGCTGTCGCGGGGTGCTGATGTCAATCCTGTAGACCGCTGGGGTGACACTGTAAGTTCTTCAATTCGGCTGAGCATGATAGTACTTACACATACCTTGACAGGTTCCTGTCATTATTCCACGTTTGTATAACCGTTCAACAGAGACTCGTATCCGAGAATCGTTTACATTAGTAAGGTAGTGTGCTCATAAATGGACCATCTAAGGGCTGAAACTGAATTTTTTGGGTGGTGTAACTTTCTTGAAAGTTTTTTCAGTAAATTTTCCTTGAAAGACAAGAGGAATTTACATCTAACCCAAGTTATTTCATATTTTTTGGAGCTTTCTGGAATTAGTTATGAAATTTTGAAGTGGAAATGTCATAGGTCTCTAAAGTGGTTCACCTCCTCAAATGTACACCTACCTGTACATTGTTGAAGCCTATGAAAAAACAACATGTACAAACTCAGGACATTTGAGCAAGTGAACCATTTTAGAGCACACTACCGTATTTGCCTATACGGTATTCAATATTGGAGAACCTTTCTAAGTGACCCTAGGTTTATGCAGCCTCTGGTTGATTCTCGAAAGTATGCGAGAGGAGCTGTATCGACGGTACTCGAGCAACATGGTGCAAGAGTAGAGGTACAGTTGTACTGATGCATGCATTATTATCTACCTACGCAAATTTCCTTTTGTGGTACGTTTCCTTCTACAAAATTGTGTCGAAGTTTTATGTATGTTAAAGGTATAGAATGTGGGCATGTATCTGACACAGGCGAGACAAAAGTCACTAGTACATGACGTCGGTCCTTCACTGCATTCTGAGATTGATCGATCCGAATTGGTGCCCATTGAAGGTGTTCCCGCATTACGTAAGGTAATGATCTTGAGCCACTCTTGTACCTTTGCGCATTTTGGTTCCAGGTGCACTTTGCATACGTTGGCGTTTATTTGACACTTGGTTTTGGTTCCAGGTATGCTTTAATTATATCCCTTGGCCTTGTTCTGACACTTGGTTTTTAACTGCAGAGTGCCACTCAGGAGGTACGCTTAGTGGATTGGCGGGGTACAAAGGTGGTCGCAAGAACCCTTTATTTTTCTAACTCGGCCGACCCTGACACTGTGTAAGTGGAACTTATGTCTGAATTTGCCTGCATGGTATTGTTGCTAAAATCTGTGGACATCTGTACTTGAAGTTGGCAAACACACGGAGTGGCTTGGTTGTTTATGGCGGGGAGTCTTATGCTCGTTTTATGGATATTTGATTCTTGGTGCAAAACTGTGCGTATTGTTTAATATGAACAGCAGGAATCTCAGGAGCGAACTGTTCATTCTGGAACAAATTCGTCATCCAAACATAGTGCAATATCTATGTTCTGTTACGAAGACTTCACCCCCAATTATCGTCACGGAATACCTGCCACGAGTATGTAAAGTGCCTACTTAGTTGGATTTTGTTGATTTTGATTTATGTTATGTTTGCTATGTCTTTAGAGAATGATTTGTTCTCCGGCGCTCTCGTGTACGTGTTTTCATGCTACTTGCTTGGCGTGAGAAAGTTTGGCAGAGAACAGTGTGTACGGGATGGATTGAATGCTAGTTAGGTGATTGAATGCTAGTTAGGTAACAGATACGCTTCCTGCGCATGGGCGTTAAATTTAGGGAAAAATTCATGAATACCCCCGAAGTTTGTCATATTTTCATAGATACCCCTGCTTTTTCAGAAATTTCACAAATACCCTTGGACCATACTTTTCAAGCGTTTGTTTTGTTGTGCATGTCACTTCCTTCTCCCTTTGTGTGCACACTACTTCTTTTTTTGTTATGCGTGTGCACTGAGGAAGAAGGGAAGTGGCATGCACAATAAAACAAACACCTGAAAATTTTGGTCCAAGGGTTTATGTGAAATTTCTGAAAAAGTAGGGGTATCTATGAAAATATGGCAAACTTCAGATGTATCCATGAAATTGTCCCTTAAATATAACGGACACCTTAACGTGCTGGTAAAACCTTACGGTGAAAAATATTCAAGTTCCATTAGGTCGCGCTTTTGCCTCCTTCCAGGAGATACTAATGAGAATTTGTCAGCCAGAAGTGAAGAATTGTTTTTGTCACTTGTATGATATTTATAATTTGGATGTTGTAAACGCAGGGTGATCTGTATGAAATACTTTTAAAGGGACCTATATCGTCGAAGCGAGCTGTGGGATTTGCACTAGATATCGCTCGGTGACGATCCTCTGAACATTCTTGTAGCTAGCTGCATGAAGCCTTATATGAACAATTCCAAGACGTTTAGCCGGAGTTGATTTGTGGAGGTTTTAGCAATGTTTGGTGGAGCTTTGGACAGAATGCGTAGCATTGCAGGATGTGATTGCATGACAGATACATGCACGCAATCTGAGTAAAAATGGTGCGTGATGCAGGGGCGTAATCTGTCTACACGCGAACAGGGACCATATTGTACATGCAAATCTGAAACCGAAGTAAGGCGTCGTACCCTGATGGTTTTTGAGTGAAAAAATGATTTAGTAGCTTACTGTCATTACAAGTCAGAAGCAGTTCTTTCGTTACTACAGTATATCGGTTTGAAAAGGGCTTTTGTATGTGGACAGAAACTTGCTCCAAAATGAAGCCGGACAGTTAAAAGTTTCGGACTTTGGAAAGCTGCGCGGGAGCCTGTACATTGCATCACCTGAGGGCAACGAAATCGGATCATGTAAGATGTTCTTTCCGTGCTAGGATTACACCTCCTTTTTCATAATTGTACATTTACTACATAATTACCGCAACAGACAGAGTGGCATTGCTGTACTCTATTGCCAAATATTGATTGATGTTAGAGGCAGTGATTTGAAGAGTTTGTGAAGACGTGGCATTTGTTTTGTGAAGCCATGGCCTTTGTTTGACGTGTTTTCATGTTCAAATGCTTTGGTTGAATCGGCTTGTCTAGAACATGAGACATTTGATATAAGGAGGTGAGGGGGTGGCAAACTAGTCAGTTTTGGAGGTGTCTGAGAGAAGTATGAGAAGCTATGACACGACAGCTTATGCTGAGATAATTATCCATTTTGTAAAAGAGCAATATCACAGATACGGTACATGGATATCGGGGTATATGATAGTTTTGTTTAATCCATTAATAAACTGCTCTATAATGAGACTTTACTGTTGTGTCCAGATCTTTACATGGCACCAGAGGTTTTCCGGAAGGAGGCATTTGACAAAAGTGCAGATGCATTTTCCTTCGGTTTCATATTGCACGAGGTTTGTTCTTCCAATAGAATGTTTGTGCCATATCTGAAGCATTGAACCCCATTTTCGATCAATATGGAGTTGTATGTTGTGTGTGGAGTGTATCTGGACCAACCATTGCAATGTCCAGATACACTCCATATATAACATGCAACTTCATATTGATCGAACATGGGGTTCAATGCTTCTCTTTGTCAATGGCTATGGAGCCTTCTTTTTTTTGTCTCATTATACAATACACATTGGTTTGTGTCGTCCCAATCTATTCAGTAATGAATACTTTTTTGAACAGATGTTTGAGGGCGTACAAGTTTGGGCAGGGGCAACACCAGAGGGCATTGCAAGGAAAAGAACGTATGAAGATGTGCGACCTGGATTTACTTCCAACAATTATCCACGAGGCATGAAAGAGTAAGATTGGATTTATCCTTTATATTGAAGTTTGAAAGCTACATGGTTTATTTGGAGCTGTTTGTAGCGATCTAAACAATTGCTTAGAAGAAAATTGTAGCCTGGTATCAAGTTTGGATTTGTTGGATAAGGAGATGTGTAATGATTGAGTTATGTAGTAATAAGTGGTGATTCTAAGAAGTTGGATGTTGTTTTTGGAACAGACTCATTCAAGCTTGTTGGGACAAAGACCCTTTGAAGCGGCCATCGTTCTCGAATATTATAAGAGAGTTAGAAAGTATGGACACCCAAGGTTTTAAACGTGTACAGAAACGTCGTTGTCCATGTATCCCTTTATGAGGTGTAGCATCTCAAATATTTGAATTGATTGTAAATTGAATAGAGCTGTTTTTGTTCTATGATCTTTAAGTTCTAAAGTAGAGCTTTCAGTGTCACTTTTGTAAGTGTAGGTAGGAATTTAAAATGAAAACATTCTTATACCATGCCAATTTCAAATATAAGCTGGAATGGAATTCATTCTACTGATAACAGTTTTATATTAAATAATATTATTCACAAGTAATTTTAGAGATTGGATATTATTCATTTGTTAGAGCCTGCATATACTAGATTTTTTTTGTAAAAATAAAATATCACTCGCTTAGAAGTGAAATATTATTTTTCAATGAAATATCATTGCAGTTATTACGAAGAGAACCATGGACAACTGATTTCTTGGTTCTTAATCCCTCAAATATTAGAATTTAGGGAAAATATCAAAAATGCCCTTCAGTTCTTTCAAAATATGAAATTTACCCCTCAAATATTTAAAATATCAAAAATATCATTGGCTTTGTGTAGAAATATCAATTGTACCTTTGGTCATCTTTGAGAATATCATAAATATCCTCAAGTATACTTGTTGATTCTTTCAAAATATTAAACATACCCTTGTGTTATTTGAAATCTCAAATATGTCCAATTTTGTGTAAGTATATCAAATAGATTATATCCTTGGTTATCTTGAGAATATTATTAATACCCCTAGTTCTCTTATGTCTCTTGTTGCAATTTTTTGTAGATATATGGGTGACAATCACAATTACAAAAACTAGGTGCTAGTTGAATGCAAGCCAAACCTTGGAAGCAAGTTCTTCAACCTCTAAGATAGTAGCACCTCAATGAGCACCCATAAGCATGAAATTAAGGGTTTTGGAGTAAAAGTATCAATTGATGAATTTTGAAAAATAAATTGTCAAGCTAGCAAGAGGAAACCAAAAATATTGACATTAAATTTTTTATGTACCAATCGCAAGCATTTGTTCACAAATATTTTTCAAAGTCCAAAATCACCAAAAATGTAAAGGTGTGTGTAGGAGATTTCTTTAGTGCACTCATACGCTCATAATACTAACTTGAGGAGTCCTTAAATAGTGAGATGGGGCACTCAAAACTGTCATGCCGATCACCCAAAACCATCACTTAGTCACCCACAACCATCACTTAGTCACCCACAACCATCACTTAGTCACCCACAACCATCACTTAGTCACCCACAACCATCACTTAGTCACCCATAACTAGTTTCTTAATATGTGTTGGTCCTAGACAATCTAATACAAAAGTAGGTATTGTATCAAGAATGGGGACCCTCGTGAGCATGAGTGCTACTACCTTATATAGGATTTTTGCATGCAAGTCTATTGTGACCAAAGCCATTGCATTGACTACATAGTGATTTCTCTTGTTATTCCAATATTTACAAAAAGCTGTAACAAAGGGGCACAAGAGAACTAAGAGTATTTATATATTCTCAAAGATAACTAGGAGTATAGTCTATTTGATATTCTTACACAAAGCTAAAGAAGTTTTGACATTTCAAATACCACAAGGGTATTTTTTATACATCAAAATAATCGAGGGGTATATTTGATATTTCTACACAAAGTCATATTTTTTTATCTTTCAAACCTTTGAGGGGTATATTTGATATTTCAAAAGAATTGAGGGAGGCATTTTATATTTTCACTAGAACTTAGCTGGAATTTAACCCTTGAATGTCCAACTAGCCATTGTGATTACCCCTCTATAATAGTTCTATAATGCTCCATTGCAATGTGGTAAGTGTTCACCTATTGTAATCTTGTTTTCACAAATTGCAGAAGTTAATAGTGCTTGCTGGCCTCATGAAAATTACAAGATGGGTAGCATGGGACCAAACACTGTGTTTGTGAATCTTCTCACAATTTGAGTTACTTGAAAACATGAATACATTTCGTAAGGTTGTTTCTTGCCTTCCATTATATTACATGCCATTTATTTATGATCACTTTAAAAAATATCCAATGAAAAAATATATATACATTTTTTAATTTTGTCTTACATAGGATTTCTTTTGGTGAACAAGAGACGTGTTTTGTCATCTTGGGTAGTCAAGGGTTAAGGGATGCATTGTAGATAAGTATCAGATTTAAATGCAATTTGGTGTTTTAAATGTTTGATAAATTTATTATTGATACCTTGATTGTACAATAATATGTATATTTTTTGCATATGTTAATTGTCATCCTAGTTTGAAATACACATATATGTATATAGATCACAATATTTGTTGTTAAAGTAACAAAAAGATTGGTTGAATTACACATATTAAGTTAGGTAAGATAACTCTATATTTAGGGAATTGCTAAAGCCTAAGCTACACCCAAAATTACTAACACCACACCCCTATGAGCATGTAATTTGGGAATGTAATTTCATTTTTTTATATTAAAGCGGTTCATCATTCAATCAATCACAACATTATCACCTCCTTGAAAGAAAGAAGAACAAATACAAATTTTTGTTGAACTTTTATTACAACATTGTTATTTTTTTACTATATTTTTTCTTTAACCCCTAAAGGTCCAACTATCCCCTTGTGGGACAAATGGATTTTGGGCATGTACCCATAGCTAAATTACTTTGTGTGATTTTTTGAAATTTTAACCTAAAGGTGGGGAATTCTAAGATCTATGTATGCATTTAATCTTTTCTTCATTCTGAAATTTTTTGAAGAAGTTATGCATGAATTTTGGAAAATCAAGGGAGAGCAAGTAGTCTTGGCAACCCAAAATACATTTTTTAAAATTGATTTTTTTTAATAAAAATTTGAAATTGGTTCATTGGATTACCATATATGTAGGAAGCTTTGAATCATTCAATTTTGCTTGATGAGATTAAAGTTATGAGAAGTTTTGGTTTGTGGGGAGGTATGGAATCTCCCAATCCTCCATTCCTTTTGTCCCTTGTAAAATTTTGGTGCTTTACTTTTTTGAGCTCTTTGTGTTTTTTTTTTTTTGAATTTTTTTCTCCAAGTTGTAGTAGACTAAGGTTCCTTAGTTTTACCATTTGGATCAAAGTAATTCAAATGTTTGAATTTTACATAAATCCTTCAATTTTGCCTAGTATATATGCAAATTTCATGGCCTTCCAACATTGCAAGATTTTACAAAGTATGATTCACACCTCCAATTCATTTGAAGATTCTCCCACGCTTACCTAACTTAGTCTTCTACGTGGAAAAAATAAACCTCAACTTTGCATAAAGTAGTTGTTTTTTATATAGGAAGAGTTAAAGGTTTTTGAAATTTTTGGGCAGTAGGGGAAAAAACTTTTTATTGCACTTTAAATGTCAATATCTCACTCTTCCACATGTATAAAGAGTGGATTTTTTTCCCAAAAGTACCTCCCATAGTCTAGGGCAAGATCTTACAATTGGATTTCCAAAAATAACTTTCTTTCCTACCTTTCTACTCATTCCTCCAAAAGTGGTAGTTTTCAATGACTTTCACCAAAAAAAGGGCTTGGGCCTTTAGGGGTTAAGTTATGGAAATCGAGTCTAGTAAAAGATAGAAGAAAGGAAATTGTGGACAAAGAAAAAGAAAGAAATAAGAGAAGAGTGAATTAAAAATAAATAATTAAATAAAAAACAATGGAGTATGTATGCCATCATCATTACCCAATCATTCAAAAAATCCAAAATTTGCCCTTTTTTCTTAAAGGAACTTCTAAACATTGTGCCATGTGGTGGATTTAGCAAAAAGTGTGGTGGATTTAGCAATTCCCTAACAAATAGCACTTTTTGAAAAAAGTGAGGATACAGTTTACCATATTTGAGTTCCCTATATGACTCCTTGTATAGGAAATTGGAGCTCCCTCTCATCTGTATTCTTTAGTATTTGGAGGTAGAGGCTCTTGGTGGGAGTGGGTTCCTCCTAGAGTTCTTTTTCTTGGCAAATTCTTGCCAAAAATCTTACTTGGAATTGCTAGTGGCTCCCAATACACTAAGAAATTTTAGGGAAAAAGTGGATGAATTCACCAAGTCCTTCCTTCAGCAAACACCAAATTCGTCAATTTTTGGATGAAAGTAGCTTCTAGTAGTAAATGCATTGGATGAATATACACATCTTGTTCATTCTTTCCAATTCTAAATAATTTTTCCGTACCTGCGTGCGGTTTGGGGTGCCATAACATTTAGTAGCCTAAAGAGAGGCTGCCTTTCCCTCTCTTCAGGTATCATCCATAAATTTCATCTTGACAATTTTTTATTCTTGACATGGTTAGGCCCACACATTGACATATGTGCACTAAACTAAGCCTCTCTTTCATAAACTCTCTGACAAATTCAACCAAGTGTCCCCATAGCTAAAGATGGGTGTGAAATATTCCACACCATTGCATCCAACCATTCCATCCCATGGACGGAACAGTGTGAAATATTCCCCACACCCTCCACGGCAGCTCACAGTTGTGCTACTGAATATTATGGCTAGTCGCTCTACCTCGACTAATACAAAAAAAGGAAAACACTAGTTCTTCCTAATCTGGATGAATCCCATCAATATCCAAATGAATTCCATCCCAACTCGGATGAATTCCATCCCTATATAAATATATTCCATCCCAATCTAGATGAAGTCCATCCCTATTTGAATGATTCCATCCCCATTCGAATGATTCCATCCTCATTCGAATGATTCCATCCCCATTCGAATGATTCCACCCCCATTCGAATAATTCCATCCCTATCCAGAACAATTCCATCCGGAGAGGGATAGGGAAGCGGCGGCCCGTTTAGGGCTCGGGGAAAGTGGAGCAGACGAGTACGACGGAGCAAACGCCGACGAATCCAGTTATCTTTAATTTTATTGCGCTTATTCTCGCAGCTCGCGATCCATTCCGTCATCGCCAAAGCCACATCATTAAAATTCCAGTTCTACAGACGGGCCGCCGCTTTTCACTTTCGAGTCCACTGAAATTCTTTCTTCACTTCAACTATTCTTTTTCTGTCAACGAGGCCGGATTCCTTGCTCAATTGGAGATCATACATTCGTGAAGAAGAAGAAGCCATCAGCTCTCATGTTGCTGAATGCCATTCCCAGAGGTGAGTTGTTACTGGTTCCGTTTTTCCATTCTTCATTTCTAGTCTCTGGTTTGATTAGCTATTGCCTTTGATTGTTTTTTGGAACTGTTCTGTTTCTAAGCCTAGGGCGTCGCAACAGATTCAGTACCTCCCGAAAATATAGCTTCTGCGTATTCAGGATTGTACTATTTTCTAGTGAGCGAATGGTTTTGAATGTCCAGCCATGATCAACAACGAAAGGTTTCGGAAGTTTAAGGTTATATCTTGCGAGAGTGTACCGAGCGTTGACATTTGTGAGATTTATATTTTTGTATTTATTAGCAACTCTAGCGTTGACATTTGTGAAATCAAATATTTTGTATTAATTAGCAACTCTGGCGTTGACATTTGTGAATTCTAATATTTTGTATTTAAGCAACTCTAGCGTCGACATTTGTGAAATCAAATATTTTGTATTTATTAGCAACTCTGGTGTTGACATTTGTGAGATTTAATGTTGTGTATTAGTTAGCAATTCTGTTAAGTAGAACTGATTTTTGATCTTAAATTCGAGACCGGCGTCTGGAAAAAGTGTCAGTTTCTTGAAACCTAGCCATTTTGACGAGTATGACGATGTAACTGGCCGGAGACGTGCTGATCTGAATTGGAAACCGGTTGTCTTATTTTTGTCAACGGAATAGTGTAACATGCACTAATGTAACGAAATTCGCCGCTCATTGTGTTGTATTATGACGTAATTGTGCCTCCTAGTAACGAAATATTTGCACAACAACATCTATAAAGTCATGGTGCCTTTTAAGCATCGATTCAATTCTTGATTCTGCTGTCAGTCTCGATCTGATGAGTTATTGGATAAAAAAACTGGTCGCAGGGACGCAATGTGCGACATTGCTTGCTGGTTTTGAACCAGTGTTTATATTACTATTCAAGTGAAGTTCTGGTGCTAACATCGTCATCTGGTGGAATTCTTTGACTCCAATAGCACGAGAGGCAGCTAGAGCGGAGCAAGGAAGAAGATGAATAATTCGAATGCTTCTCAACAAAACGGGCTCCCTGGGCACACGGGTTTGCTTCTCTCTTTTGCAAGCAACGGCGACGTAAGTGGAGTAACTAAATTGCTGGACGAAGGCACTTCAATCAACTCTAGTGACTATGATAAAAGAACAGCTCTTCATGTGGCCTCCAGTGAAGGTCAGATCGGTGTAGTGGAGTTGCTGCTGTCGAGGGGTGCGGATATCAATCCTGTGGATCGCTGGGGCAACACTGTAAGTTCTTCAATTTGGCTGAGCATGATAATATTTAGACATATCTTGACAGGTTCCTGTACGTTTGTTTAACAGTTCTACAGATACTCATATCTGAGAATCGTTTATGGTAGTATTTGCCTACTCGGTATTCAGTATTGGAGAACCTTTCTAACTGACCCTAGGTTTATGTAGCCTCTGGCTGATTCTCGAAAGTATGCAAGAGGAGCTGTATCCAAGGTACTCGAGCAACATGGTGCAAGAGTCGAGGTACAGTCGTACTGATGCATGCATTATTATCTACCTACTAGTATGTCCCGTGTCCTATGGACACTTGAGCTCTCAATGCAGGACTTGAGCTCTCAATTCAGGACTTGAGCTCTCAATTCAGGACTTGAGCAATTGAGCGCTTGCTTAACCGACAGACAAAGGTTTATTTTATAAAAAGCCAGATCTATTATTAGTATAAACATGAAATTCCTTTCGTGGTACGCTCCCTTCAACAAAATGGTGTTGAGTTTCGTGTATGCTAAAGGTATAGAATGTGGCCATGTATCTGACACAGGCTAAACGAAATTTACTAGTAAACGACGTCGATCCCCCACTGCCTTCTGAAATTGATCGATCCGAATTGGTGCCCATTGACGGTGTTCCCGCATTACGCAAGGTAATAGTCTTGTGCCACTCTTGTGCCACTCTTGTACCTTTGCGAATCATGGTTCCAGGTATGCTTTATATACCTTGGCCTTGTTCTGACACTTGGTTTCTCACTTGCAGAGTGCCACTCAGGAGGTACGCTTAGTGGATTGGCGAGGTACAAAGGTGGTCGCAAGAACTCTTTATTTTTCTAATTCAGCCGACCCTGATACTGTGTAAGTGGACTTATGTTGGAATTGGTGTGCATGGTATCGTCGCTAAAATCTGTGGAAAGCTGTACTTGAAGTTTCTTGGTTATTTATGGCGGCAAATGTTATGCTTGTTTTATGGATATTTGATTCTTGCTGCAAAACTGTGCGTGTTGTGTAATATGAACAGCAAGAATCTCAGGAGCGAACTGTCCATTCTGGAACAAATTCGTCATCCAAACATAGTGCAATATCTATGTTCTGTTACGAAGACTTCACCACCAATTATCGTCACGGAATATCTGCCACGAGTATGTGAAGTGCCTACTTAGTTGGATTTTGTTGATTGTGATTTATGTTTTGTTTGCTATGGTCTATACAAAATGATTTGTTCTCCGGCCCGGTCGTGTACGTTTTTTCATGTTGCTTGCTTGGAGTGAGAAAGTTTGGCAGAGAACATTGTGTACGGGATGGATAGGATGCTAGTAAGGTAGCAGACACGCTTGGTGCGCATGGGTGTTAAATAAAACGGGCACCTTAATATGCTGGTAATACCTTGTGATGAAAAACTTTAAAGTTCCAGTGGGTCACGCTTTTGCCTCCTTCCACGAGATACGAAGGAGAATTTGTCAGCCAGAAGTGAAGGAATATTTCTGTCACTTGAATGATATTCATACTCTGGATGTTGTAAACGCAGGGTGATCTGTATGAAATACTTTTAAAGGGACCTATATCGTCGAGGCGAGCTGTGGGATTTGCACTAGATATCGCTCGGTGACGATCCTCTGAACATTCTTGTAGCTAGCTGCATGAAGCATGATATGAACAATTCCAAGACATTTTGAATTGCCGAGGAGACGGACTTGATTTGTGGAGGTTCTAGCAATGTTCAGTTGAGCCGTGGTCAGACATGGCTAGCATTGCAGGATGTGATTGCATAACAGATACATGCATGCAATCTGAGTAACGCAATTTGAGTAAAGGTGGTGCGTGATGCAGGGGCGTAATCTGTCTACACGAGAACAGGGACCATATTGTACATGCAAATCTGAAACCGAAGTAAGGCGTCGTACCCCTGATGGTGTTTGAGTGAGGATTCGTATTTAGTAGCTGACTCTCATTACAAATCAGAATCAGTTCTTTCGTTACTACAGTATATTGGTTTAAAAAGGGCTTTTGTATGTGGACAGAAACTTGCTCCAAAATGAAGCCGGACAGTTAAAAGTGACGGGCTTTGGAAAGCTGCGCAGGAGCCTATACATTGCATCACCTGAGGGCAACGAAATCGGATCTTGTAAGTTGTTCTTTCTGTCCTAGGGTTACGCTCCTTTTTCATGTTTGTACAGTACATTTGCCACATAATCTTAGCTGAGCTCTTGAAATTTATTAATATCAAGAGTTACCCCAACAGATAGTGGCATTGCTATATTCTATTGCCAAATATTGATTGATGTTAGGGGTAGTGATTTGAAGAAATTTCTGAAGGCATAGCATGTATTTTATGTATTTTCATGTTTAAACGCTATGATTGAATTCGATGTTTCCGAACATGATACATTTGATGTTAGGAGGTATCTGGCAAACTAGTCAGTTTTGGAGATGTCTGAGATAAGTATGAGAACTTCTGACACGATAGCGTATGCCACGCTAAGATAAGTATCCATTTTAGTGAAACAACAATATGACAGATACTATACGTGGATTTCTGCATTTATGATAGTTTGTTTAATCCATTAATAAACTACTCTGGAATAAGACTTTACTGTTGTGTTCAGATCTTTACATGGCACCAGAGGTTTTCCGGAAGGAGGCATTTGACAAAAGTGCAGATGCTTTTTCCTTCGGTTTCATATTGCACGAGGTTTGTTCTTCCAACATAATGTTTGTGCCATACCCGAAGCATTGGTTGTCTTTGTCAATGGCTATGGAGCCTTCTTTTTTCTCTTCATTAAGTACTGCTTTGTGTCCTCCCAATCTAGTCGAATTTAAATACTCGTTTGAACAGATGTTTGAGGGCGTACAAGTTCGGGCAGGGGCAACACCAGAGGGCATTGCAAGAAAAAGAACGTATGAAGATGTGCGACCTGGATTTACTTCCAACAATTATCCACGAGGCATGAAAGAGTAAGATTGGAGTTTTTCTTTATACTTCAGTTTGAAAGCTCCATGGTTTATTTTGAGCCATTTGTAGCGATCTAAATAAATTGCTTAGAAGAAAATGTAGCCTGGTATCAAGTTTGGATTTGTTGGATAATGTGTAATGATTGAGTTATGTAGTAATAAGTGGTGATTCTAAGAAGTTGGATGTTGTTTTTGGAACAGACTCATTCAAGCTTGTTGGGACAAAGACCCTTTGAAGCGCCCATCCTTCTCCGATATTATAAAAGAAATAGAAAGTATGGAACCCCAAGGTTTTAAACGTGTGCAGAAATGTCGTTGTCCATGTGTCCCTTTATGAGGTGTAGCATCTCAACTACTTCAAATGATTGTATATTGAATAGAGCCATTTTTTTCTATCACTTTCAAGTTAAATTAGAACTTTCTTTATCGCGTGTGAAAGTGTAGTTAGGAATTTAGTAAGAAAACATTATTTACCCCTAAAGGCCAAAGCCCTTTTTCCAGTGAAAGTCAGTGTTAGCTGCCACTTTGGGGAATGAGTAGAAAAGTAGGAAATAAGTTTGTTTTGCAAATCTAACTGTAGGATCTTGCCTTAGACTAGAAGAGGTACTTGTGAGAAAAAATCAGGTCATTCTAGATGGAGATGAGGGAGATATTTACATCAAAAGTGAAGGGAAAAGGTTTTTTTCCTTGTTGCCAATAAATTTCAGAAGCCTTTGACCACTCTTACATGAAAAAATTACTCTACACAAAGTTGAGGTATATTTTTTCTGTGTAGAAGACCAAGTTAGGTATGTGTGGGAGAATTTTCAAATCAATTGGAACTATGCAACACATGGGGGAAAATAGTAAGTAAAACGAAGTAGAAAATGAGTCAAGTCACTAAATTGTGAAGAATTTAATTATTAAAATGAAAAATGCAAATCCCACCGGATATAATGTTGTAATAAACGATCTACTTCCTTAAGTTTAGTTTTTTTTCCAAAATATTGAAAATTGTGGAAAATAAAAGACTTCAAAGTTTATTTTAGAGTAGAGAATCCATAATTGCCCACAAACTAAAACATCTCATAACTTTCATCTCCTTGATTGAAGTTGAATGATTGAAAGCTTCCCACATTTAAAAATTCTAGAGAACCAATTTCAGATTTCTATTTTTAGAAAATACAAATTCTAAAGAAGTTTTGGGTTGCTTAGATTGCCCTCCCCCCTGGGTAGCAGAAATTCTTGCATAACTTCTTTGTCAAATATCAAAGTGAAGAAAAAATTAGATGCATACGTAGGTCTTGGAATTCCCCACCTTCGATAAAAGTTTTAAAAAATCACAAAAACTAGATTAGCTATAGATACATGGCTACATGCCCGAGATCCATTTGTCCCCTTGGGGGACAACTAGGCATTTAGGGGTTAAGCCATGCCAATTTCAAATAGAAGTTGGTGTGGAATTCAATCTATTCATAACAGTTGTAGAAATCATATTTATTCATAAGTAATTTTAGAGATTGGATGTCAATCGTATGTTCAGAGTTTGCATACTCTAGAGTTTATTGTCACAATAACTATTACATACTTAGAAGTGAAAGTAGTATTCTTCAAACAGATTTTATTATTGTATTTCAAAAAAAATCATGGACAATTGATTTGTTGGTTCTTGATCCCTGAAAGATTAGAATTTAACCCTCGATAACTGGGCTAGTCATTCAGACTATCCCTCTACTAAGAGAGGTATACCCATTCCCGACTAGGCCCTATCTTAGCACCCTATATTTGGGGAGTTCTTCACACATTGTTGAACCCAAAGTCAGTGGACCAATGAAAGCCACGTACATAAGTAAATCCTCCACATGTCAACTGAGGAGCTAGCTTGATTGAGAAGGTTGGCATTGGAATAGTCAAGTACATGTATAGGAATACATCCAAGCAATTTCAAGGTTAGTTTAGAGCTGCTAATAGGGACCTTATGAGTTGCAACTTTGGCCCTTAATATAAAATAATCTACAATACTTGTTTTCACAAAAATTATGTTCAATGATAGCTTGTTGAAAGGCTAACTTTTAGGATTTTTTTCCTGAATTTTTTGAGACTTTGAGATACTCCAAACCTTTATACAGTCGGGTGCGGGTATACCTACCTTAATAGGTTTTGAGTGCTCTATAGCAATGTGGCATGTGCCCACCCACTATAATACTTCTTTTTAAAATTGCAGAAGTCAATAGTGCATGCTAACCTTACAAATTTTTTAAGACAAGTAGGACTTACAACTGTGTCTATGCATCTTCTTACAATTTGAGTTGCCTAAAACTATGAATACATTTTGTGAGGTTGTTTCTTGCCTTCCTTGATGGTTCATGTATTTTTGATCACTTTTGAAAAGAATTCAAGTGAAAAACTGCTTTTTTTTTGTTCTACAAAGATTTTTCAAGAAACAAAGGACATTTTTTGGGTCATCTTGGGCGGTTAAGGGTTAAGGAATGCATTGTAGATAAGTATTAACTTTAGATGCAATTTAGTGTTTTGAATGTTTAATACAATTTTGAATGATACCCTGATTGTACAATAATATGTATATTTTTTGGATGTAGTGATTGTAACCCTAATTTGAAATACACATATTTGTATATAGATCATAGTATTTGTTGTTAAAGAAACAAAATAGTTGGTTGAAATTACACATATTAAGTTAGGATAGTTAAATATATATTTGAATCCCAAAATTAGATTTTCCATTATAGTTGCTATAGTAGTAACATAGAATTTTTCATGGATTGTGAAGACTGAAATAAACAAACTTATGCTTCATATATATTTAGGGAATTGCTAAAACCACACCCAAAATTGCTAACGCCACACCCCCAAATGTGCTTTGAGCATGAAATGTGAGAAATTAATGCTGATTTTTTTAATTTAGACTAAAAGATATGTTTCACCTTTACCATTCTAAGGCTAGTACATTCAAAAAAATTGGAGGTGCATAAATTTGAAATTAAAAATGTAGGACTTTTGAATCACTTAAAGCAAAAACATATAAAAAAATGGCAATAGTGCAATAAAAGTTCAACAAAGAACTTTATTTGTTTTTTTTTTCTTTCAAGGAGGTTGTAATGCCATGATTGAATGAATGATGGACCACTTGAATAAATAAAAATGGCATTAAATTCTCAAATTACATGCTTACAAGGGTGTGTCATTAGCATTTTTGGATGTGGCTTTAGCAATTCCTTATATTTTTTATATATAAAGAACATTGAAAAAGTCCATAAAGAGTTTTCATTTTTTGATTATACTAGAAGAATTTTTTCTTGAAGTCTACATAAACTACATGATGTTTTCTTGCCTGTAATGCAGATATTTGCATTGAACAACATTTCTTGTGTTAGAAGCAAGAAATCATCATGAAGTGTATGTTGACGTCAACAATGTTTGCCTCTAGTGTTAGTGAGTTGAAATTTCAAGGTTTGAACATTGAGGTACTACGATTCTAGGAATTCAGCATGTTTACAATTGGACTTCAAACCTTAATCCATATGGAACTCATTCTTGAAGAAGTGTGTTTGTAAAAGAAAGAATGCCATTGTCCAACCATACAACTTGATCAAAGTGCAAGACACCATAAAATAACAAACTTTTGGCCACAAAATGTCAAAGGATAGTCAACTTTGAATGTTGTTAAAAAAATTTGGCAAACTATAATTCCAATTTGTTTTGTGACTTTCCTAAGATCCTGTACTTGTAATTACAAAAGTTTCAACTTATTAAAGGGTGCTACAAATAGCACCAAGTTGAAACTCTTTGTAATAGTAAGCCCCTTAACCCCTAAACACTCTAAAGGACCAAAGAGGTCTTCACATGATTTAACATGCTTGTTTGAGGTATTGGATCTAGCTTTTTGACCTTGCTATAAACTACAATTATTAACGTATTCAAGTGGTCCGTGCAAGTGGAGTAATAGCAAGGCAAGCCAAATGTTATACATGTGCCTCAAGAGTTTTGATTGCGTGAAACACCATACAGGGCATGGTGGCAAGCAATGTCTTACAAACTACAACTGATCAATAATCATTGTAAGCTTCCTTGCATGTGCTTTGTGGTAGCAGAAAATTCTCCAACAAGGATTCAAGCATGTTCTAAACCCTTGTTGAGACAACCCTCACCCTCAGGGAGATCACTACCCAATATTTTAAAAATTACGTGAGTTAAAAAAAAGGCCCATTCAATTCCTCACCGAGGACATTTGTGGTCCTCTGGGACATTCAAGGGTTGAGAGTGAGGTAACTACAAACCCTTTAATTTTAGCTACATATACATTTTTAGTTAGCATTTGAAATATCTTTTGCCACACTTTTGTACACACTTTCAATACAAAATCACAACTGTATATGCAAACTTGACCAAATCAATACCGTAAATCCAAACAATATAATACTATTATACAACAAATTAAACTCTAAGATTAAAAATAGTTAAGCAAATTTGATGGTTCAAAATCCTACGAAATCTATTGACTAAAATTTCAAGGATTTAGTTCAATATACACAACTAAGTTTGACAAAAGCAATTCTTGGCTATGTATGATGGTATGAATGTAGGAAGTTTTAATCCATGGGATAATAACAAACTTATTTGCACCTGTGTAACGTTTTCTTATAAATCCAATAATATATTACTCAAATTTTACCTTTCTAAAAAAACAAATTCAAAATCTACGGTTCTGACACATGAGGGGTATAGCAATAAACTTCGTAGTATTGTTTTGCATAAATTAGTGTATGACAGGGTTTTAAGCCATTTTTTCTCAAGAAAAGCTACCTACATTAGTGTATTCAACACTATAAGCCATATTAATGTACATACGCTTCTCTATTTCCAAACAAATTGTTTGAACATTGTAGTTTTGAGTGAAAGAACAGGTCAAAATCATCATAATTCTAAAACCATACCCCAACGTCAACATCATGATGAATTAAATATTCATCACTAGATATATATTTATCAACGAAGTTTTTTCCGATGGGACAAGCTTTTGGAGATTCAATCACTTTTGGATTACCCTACCTCAACTAATTGCCATTGGTAAAACTCGAAAGGACAACCTCAGGAATGATAGTAGTAAAAACATTTAAGACGTCGACAAGAATTTCACATTGTTCCCATTAAAGAGTAATTCTGCACACTAATGCTTGTAACGCACAAAAAATAGGGCTGACCAATTTTGAGAATACATATCAACATCAATACTATGTGAAAGTTTACTAAGCGTACCGCTGCAAGTGTACGATTTCATTTCGAAAAGCATATATGCCTGAAAATTGAACTCAATAGCATCACCAGAGGACAACATACAAAACTTTAACACGGTTGTGCCGAACCCCATCGTTCTTATTCTCTTCAAAACTGCTTTCTGGAATATTTTAATAGCCGGAAAGAGACACAGCCAGAAAAAGGAATATGTTGAGCAGAAACCTAAGAAGTGTAGGTAATTGGAGCCAAAGTCTCTTGTAGAGAACTGAGCTGCTCCTCGACACTCTTGGTAGCCTTGAGACGTAGCTGGATGAGCTGCTTCTTGCGCTCGTAAAACACTTTAGACTTGGCCTTCCTCTTCTCCTCCAACTCCTGCACACCGCCAATTGAGCAAAACAAGACAGAGAAAAAATCCAATTTAGCCACAATAAAGCAGAAAACCACAAAAAGGCAGGAAATCACAAGAATACAGAAAATCACAAAAAAGTTCCAGTCACGTTGATAGCTATTTTTCACTAGCAAGAGCTCGTCATTGTTCAACCAAAACTTGCTGTGAAAACGATGCTCTTAGTAACCGCACTTACCTTGATGGTGTCGTAATGGTGCCATCCGACCTCTTCGGACAAACGGCCCAACAGGCAAAACTTGTGTCCAGGTTGCAACCTCAATACCCTGCAACAGACAAAAGTGTACAGAGACTTGAGAAGTTATAAGGATGTGTTTGGTAATATTGCAAAAACTCTTAAACTCAGCAAACAAAAGTGAAAACTCTAGTATCTGACATAGTATAAGCTTGATAACAGAGGAATGAAGAATGACATGAAAGACGAGAAAAGCACGAGTGGCTCACTTGAGTGCATCAGGGATGACCATCCTCTTCATCTTGTCATAAGGTGTTGGAACTCCTTCAAAGGCCTTCAAACGCTCAAGAGCAGCTGCTCCTCTTTTGGTCTTATGTGGGATCATCCTGCAACAAAAATAGGCTTATCAGCTGATTTGCATAGAGCAGACATTAGATTAAAAATAACGGTAGTTTTTTCATTCTTATCTGATGTTTGGAACATCAAGTAATCACGCTGTCCTAACATAACCTCAATTACAGAATTCTGAACTTATAATCTTCAAGTTCCGTAATTTGATAGCAAAAAAAATGTCAGCTGTTTAAGATGTAGGGGTAGCTAGAGAGGAAAGTTGCTGTTATTAACCTCGTTTCCAACAACATAACAAAATTTGGAGTGCAAAATTTTGATAAAGTGCAATCTCTGCATAGAAGCATTGCGTATGCAGGCTTCTCCTTCGTGAGCACATTCGCATGCCCTTGGTTACATATAAGCATAACTGAAGTTTAGGTTATGAAATTAAGGGTATGTTCACACTTGGTGTTAAGAGGGGTATTAATGAAGGAAAATTAGATGCATTTGGACACACTTGTAGACTATATTCACATTGCTAATACCCCTCCTAACACCAAGTGTGAACACACCCTAAGTTCCCTTGATATTCTTATCCAGTGATCTTCATGTAAACCCTAAAACTGATTAGTCTCCGTGTAAACCCTAATATTGATTGGTTTCCTTGTAGACTTTCATGTATAAATTGCATGAGCTTGAGTAAAACAAAATGTTCAGTAAACGTACCCGCGGATGGTTCTCCACAAGATACGAGCTGGAGCTCGAAAATGAATAGGACCCTTGCTGGGCTTGGTGTTCATTCTCTTTCTCAAAAACCTCAGATATTTCATCTTCTGCCTCACAAGGCCACCTGACAAGCAGATCTCCTCGGAACGGACAACAACCTGATTCAAAAACAAAAGTGTTAGGGTTAAATTGTTGTGAGCAGAAATTGCCAATTGTAAACGGTGAAAAGGCAGTGTAGGGAAAAAGAGAGCGACAGAAGAGCACGCACAACTTTCTGGCCATTGAGAAGCTCCTTGGCGAGAATGGAGGCCAAGCGGCCTAGCATGTGATGGCGAGCATCGACCACCACGACCTTGGCGCAGAGGCCCGAACCGGACACCATCGTGACGGGGAGCTACTGCGACGAGACGAGGACGACGAGCAAAGAGGGGTCTGGGTATGTCGAGCAGAGCTCAAGAAAGAGTCTGTGTGTCTCGTCGATCCCCCTTAAACCCTAATTCTTTAAAACCCTAGTTTCCAAACCGAGGCGGACCGAGGTTCTAAACCCGAACCTACATGGCCGGCATGTCACCTCAATCCTTTTCCCCTTTCTTAATAATAAACATAAATAATTAAGGAAATTGATATGTGCACACCCCCTGGATGTAAATTTTAGATTTCTACCATCAAATAGTTGAATTTGAGGATTTGGAATTCAAATTTGGACTTAGAGACCTTGATTTTGTTTAGAATCATATAAAAAAAGGTTGTACTCGAAAAACACCCAACAAAAAAGCTTAGGTAGGGGGAAAAATTTTACTTTTACTTTTGTTTATAAAAAAAAGATAATTTTTTTTATTGGGGGTTGTTCAATTAGAACCTTTCTATGATTCTAAACAAAATCATTATCTTTAAGTCCAAATTCGAATTCCAAATTCTCAAGTTTGGCTTTTTGATGGTAGAAATCTAAATTCATTCCCCCGGGTTGGTAGAATAGCTAAAAGGGTGTGGTAAACACATTAATCCCCAAATAATAAATGTAAAGGAATTGATACATGTACCACCCCTTCTTGACCATTCTACTACACCCTACTATATATGGTCAATATTTACAATATTAAATAGGTGTGGACCACATGAAAAACATAAGTAATTTGAAAATACAACTTGACATGTATTTCCAAATTAGAGATGTTTTTCTCATGGTCCACACCTATTTTTATATTGTAAATATTGACTATATATACAATAGTGCCTTTTAAAGATGAACCTTTATAAGAAAAAATGCTTAGCTAAGATGAAGGAAATGACTGTCTCTAGCGGTTGGGGAGCTACAGAAGATGTGTTTGGTTACAATGAATGCTTTCTGTACATGAAATGAATATGCTGTCTGGATACTTTCATCTTATCGAGGCACCACTGTAGTAGGGTGTGGTAAAATAGTCAAGAAAGGGTGGTACATGTATCAATTTCCTAAACATAAATATATAGGGAATTGCTAAAGCAACACTTAAAATTGCTAATGCCACACCTCAAAGTGTGTTTTTTGCATGAAATTGGGCATGAAATGTGAGATTTGAATGCTGATTTTTGATTTGGATCAAATAAGATTTGTTTCATCTATATCGTATATTCTAAGGTTGTATTCAAAAAAGTTGGAGGTACTTGAATTTGAAATTGAAAATATAGGACTTTTGAAATACATAAAGCAATAATACATTAAAAAACAACAATATTGCAATAAAATTTCAACAAAAAATTGTACTTATTCTTCTTTCTTTCAAGGAGGTGATAATGTCATGATTGAATAAAAGATGAATCACTTGGATATATAAAAAAAAAGCATCAAATTCTCAAATTATATGCTCACAAGAATGTGACATTAACAATTTTGGATGTGACTTGAGCAATTCCCTCTATATATATATATATATATATAACATTACATGTATGTGTATGGACATGTATTACATCCACATGTGCATTAATATTTATGTGTATAAAAGTACCAATTTTATATTTTTGCACATGGACTTGAAAGCAATGCACTCGTGAATGCACTTACCTTTGAACGTGCTCTCGAATGAATCTCCGCATACCTCTAGCTGTAAACATGTACTTGGTTGAATAAGAAAGGCAAAAATAATGATACTAGCTGGATGTAAACATAACAAAAACTACCACAAATTACAAAAGAATTTCAAATTTTGATGTGTTCGTAGAACAAGTTTTCATTGTGAATTGTCTAATGCAAAATATGTGAAATATGTTTTTGTAAATTTTAGCATTGTTTGTTTCATGTTTAATGCCAGGTTCTAAAGAAATATTTTCTTACTACTTCTTTATGGTGTTTTGATGAATTACAATGACTCGTGGATGGAGATTTTGAGTCAAATTTATTGTTACCTAGCTTGCACCATGAGGTGATATTGTGCTCCTTTTGCCACAAAATGGGTGGTATGACTAGTATCTAGCTTCTTGCTGGGTTGTTACCAATGATTATTAGTTACTTCCATTTAGCAAATGTCAAATGTACAAATCCTAATGTGAATGCGCACTGGATTTAGTTGAGAAAATGGCATTGTTTAAGAGCTAGTGTAGGTTTTGAGTTGCGCCAACATCAAGAATTTAGACCAAAAAAACAGATGTTGTGCCTTTTAATACCAAGCATTAGAGTGAATTATTTTGAACAAGTTAGATGTTGAAAATCTAAAGTGAACTTGGAGTAGAGTCTAAAAAGATTGAGCATTGAATTTGCATGGTAACTACAACGATAGCAAATGGTGGCCAGTTGTAAAAAGTATACAAAGGTTAATTGGACGTGTTGAATAATTGCACCTTAATAAAGAGTGGCATAAATGTTATCGTATGTATCTTATGAAGGAGCAAAAATCTTAGCAATATTTTAGGTTGTATTTTTTGTAACAAGCCAAATTTAAGAAGATTTTTAGACAATATTAATAATAAAATCATACAAAGGGGCATCAAAATTGTTTGATTCCCTCATTTCTCAAATTAAAAAAAAAAAAAAAAAAAAAAATTCCTAAATCTCTACATTTTTACAATAGTGACAATTCTTTTGTGTAATAATAGCTGCCCATTATTGTCAAAACAACAGGTTGCGATATTTTCTTGATACGTGCTTTTTCTATTGGTTGATCAGATAGATATTGGACATTAGGTGGCCCATGTTTGAAAATTATTGTGGTTGTAGTTGATTGGAATTTGATTTTCCATAATCTATCATCCAATGATCATTACTTAATATGGTATTTGTGAATCCATATTAGTACTGCTAGTTTTGCATTCATTTAATGTTTGGATTGTTGGAGGCTTATACATGAAACGAGTCAAAATTTTACAAGTTAGCATGCCAAAGTTTGTCAGTCAAATATGTATAATATGATAAGTAAATAAATTGACTCAACTAACAAACCAAATAAAATTTTATCCTTTTGTAAATCTTATCCAATGAAGTTTTAAACATGTCTAATACAAAATGCATTCAAAGTTCAAAGGATGTGAAATTTTTAAACTTAATCACTCTTTTACAAGCAGCTATATTGCAAAAAAATTGATTTTATATTGGGCCTTTTAAAGTTCCCAAATATAAAAAACTCCATGTTGATGCAACACCTATCATTCTAATAACTTAGCAATTTGCACTGGTAATTTTTCACAAGACCATAGGTATGCAGTACCTATCAACCTCATAACTCAATAACCATGCAATCATTCTTTTTGACATAGCAATGATTGTGCAATGCCTATTAACTTCATAAATATCTAATAGCTTATCATCAAAAAATGATAAATACTTATTGTGTAAAGCAAGAAACATCAAGTAAATAGTTGTCATAATTTGTTTTTTATTGTGATTGTTTAAAATCAACTTGAATTTCAAATAAGTTCCATTTAGTATTTTCTTGGAAAATTCTTTTGTAAATGCATGGCTTGTATTATTTTAGTTTCAAAGCCAATAAAAGCAACATATGTGAGGCCAAAGTCCACAAATGGTGCAAATATACTTAAAAATGTGGAAAAAGGAGATTGAACACAATGTGTCAAACCAAAACTTTATCTACTTCAAAAACTTGACATGTATAATATTTTAAATTAGGCGCATGAGAATTATATACATCTTATAAAAAATTGATCTAAAATCAAAAGTCACATCAAAGGATCAAATAAAGAGATTTTTTAGATTGAAGAAATACTTCAAATTGGAGAATAGAAAAACGCATTTTATCTAGATATTTTAAAATAAATACCAATATCTCAAAAGATTTGGAAATTAACTAAACCTAAAAAGATCACTTAAGAGATTGTACGTAAGCTTGTCTTCCATATTATGCACATGAGCTACCCCTTGGTTAAAAACTAGCCACTTGATATAACCATGTTGTTTTTGCTTTGCTTATATATACAAAAAAAAATTCCAAGGTGCAAAACTCACTTGCAAACCTCCACTTAGAGAGCCCTTTTGAAAAACCCACAACTTTGTTCATACAATAAACATGGGGCCACTGAGTCAAATGACCAATCAATTTCATGTAATTTCAATGACATGGCTTCTATGACAAACATAAGAGATTCTATTAGAGAAGAGACCTAATTGTTCTATTACGAGCAGTTCACACTGTGTCCCATGTTAGCCCATTAAAAGTTGAGAATCTGATTGTTGTAGAGTCAAAAAGTTGGGACTTTGCCCTTCACACTACATCCAAGTCCCACATTCCAGTTACTTACATGGCAACACTTTTTAACCCCTAAATGTTTGAGGCCTTTTTTCGGCTTCTAGGAATTTGCTTCAAATTGAATGAAAAGGCAAACATTTTAATAAGCTGTGTCAAGTTCTTTTGAACTGTAACTGTACAAATTCAAACTAAATATGTTAGAGGTCACACAAGAAAAGAAAACACAACAATGTCACTAATGGATTGAAAGATTATAATGTTTGATCATGAGGGTGTTGAAACTACACAAATGACTAGAAGCCTTTGAATCCTCTTTTCACATGATGGATCTAAAAGAATGACCATCAAAAAAATATAAGATTAAAGGAAATAACATACATAACCCCAATCACTTTATAGCTTTTCCAAAAAAATTCTACAATTTTTTCAAATGAATTTTCTATGTAAAATTTTTCTCCAAGATCTAGTGTATTTGAGGCTCATTTCCAAAATCTCTGAACACTAGAGAAAGTCAAGACCCTTGCACAAAAGCTTGAATAAAAAACTCATAATTGATCATTTTCAAAATCAAATTGTTGATCCTAAAATTAGACTTCACAAAGAATAAATCCAAAATGTAAACTATTAAAAATAGTAACTTAGTTAGGTTTATTGAACTTTAGAGTATTGCAAACACCAAAATTTGGTACTGCAAGCCTTTAGGGGTTAAAGTATTAGCACCAAAGAAGGTAGGACTTCACTCAAAATTTGGGTCAACCATTTTGCTAAACCCAACTTTCAACTAGTCCCACCAATAATTTTGCATTAAAAATTCAAGACTTTCTTTGGTACTCTTTTTTGCTCTTAATAATTGAAGTAAGTTGGGATCTTGTGCTAAAGTGGGACTTGCAAAGATGGGATGTGAGGACATAGGGTGAACCGCCCCTTAAGTTGGATAAAGCAAAGTGACCTCTGAGCACCTCCTCTTTAAATGATGATATCTTCCTCAAAATTAATTAGAATTGCATGAAAACAAAGCATTGAAAACTAGTGTAGATTTTTTATTTATGAGAAAAAGGAGTAGAATGAAGTGAAATGTTTTGAACCCCAGGATTCTGCCCAACATGTGTAGTAAATAAAAACCTATGTGTTAAGCAACCAACAAATCAATGTTGGTTACTGAGATAAAACCAGCTTGGCTTTTGGAGTATTCTATACACCTGTAGATGTCACATGCTTGTACCTCAATCCTTCTCCTAGCCGGTTAAATACCTCTTCAAAGTCATGTTACAAAGATATGCATCAGAAAATGGATGCAAATGAATGAGGAATTCTCTTCTATAAAAGTGCTCTAAAAATCTCTTTCATGCTATCTACTAGTAAAGTTTCCAAGGAGCTTCGGGGTTCCACTCGTTCAACACACCCCAAAGCTTCTCCTCCAGCTCTTCAAAGGAGTCCACATTCCTACAATCTTTCCGCTCCCCGAAGATGGCACTCATGGCATCGTGCTCATGAAGCAGACAGTAGCACCTGAATGGACCACAATCTCAAACTCTATAATCAGAATCACTGTTACTTCCATTGCTCTAATTCTGTCAGGAACACAAAAGACTCAACATATATAAAAGGGAAAATTTCATGGATACCCCTGAAGTTTGCAGTATTTACATAGATACCCCTACTTTTTCAGAAGTTACACAAATATCCTTGGACCGAAATTTTCAGATGTTTGCTTTGTTGTGCGTGCCACTTCTCTTCTTCCTTTGTGTGCACGTTGCTTCTTTTTTGTTTCATTACATTCCCTTCTTCAACATTAGTCATGAAGAAGGTTCAAATACAACAGGCAAATGCCTAAAATTTATGGTCCAAGGGTATTTGTGCAATTTCTGAAAAAGCAGGGGTATCTATGTAAATATTGCAAACTTCAGGAGTATCCATGAAATTTTCCCTATATAAATTTGAATTAAGCTCTAATGGCTAGGATGGGTCTTACATTGCTCTGTACGATGGCCGGGTATAATCACGACCCAATGGACCTCCAGGAAGTTCACCATTTGATTCATTGCTAGCCACATTGGGAAGTGTCAGTGGAAGACCATATGCTATCAATGCGATTTTCAGCAATGCTGGGTCCAGCTTGAATACACTCACATGCATAGCCAAGAACTCATACAGAGGGTCTCCTGCACATATGGTGAACGTTAGGTCATGAATCGCTTAAAAACATTTGCTTTCAATACTATGAGTACCGCATTCATATTTCGGTACTGATAACAAATAATGACAACCTCTAGCTGGCTACACTATCCTTATGATTCAAATGTGGCAAAATTACCATGCGTCACATCGCCAAAGTCCAAAATGTATCGAGCTTGCATTACTCGGACGTTGGATGCTTTCTGCAAAAGGTAAACAATGAATCTAAAAAGTTGTTGCTTCTGTAATCTGTGCCAGAATCAGCATAGTAAAGACATCAACGACGGTAAACTGATTACTATGTCCACTCTCTCATCATGCAATCGTTAAACTGTCCTTGTAACCTACTTAGCTAGTTCCTTGAGTTGTTGGAGAAAGCGACTGACCTTGTTACTACATCTGATCTGATTAAGGTCGATTAATCCAGGCACATGATTGTCCCCGGAGTATGGTGCCATCTGAATATTGTCTGTCATAATATCCATATGTAGCCATACTGGAGGTATTGCACTTCGAAACACTTCGCCATGATCCTGCCATACGGAATCTCAAGCACGTCAATACCAGGGCTCAAGGATACTCATGCATTGAATACGTGGATAGAGGATCAAAATGCACGAAGGCGACAAATTTTACCTTCTGAAATCCAACGAGAACGGCCGGGTCTTCAGGAAGATATGTCTCCAACTGATTCAGTAGCTTAGAAGGCAATGATTCCCTACACCGGAGACAACAGACAGGGAAGATAAGTTAAGGCACATTATTTTTGGCCATGCATAGTCCTATACCATATCTATTCCTCGACAGCACAGAGGGGCTTACCAATCTTCAAAGCGTTCCAAGGCGTTCGCTCGTTGCTGCCGCATCAACCCAACAAAATAGTACCATTCCGATGGAACATCAGCAGGTAGTCCCTTCACTCTCTTCATGTCAGCATCAATGCCCCCAGTTTGCACATTCATATCATTTCCAATAATTTTATCACTTGCTGCAGAGCCATTCAGTAAGATACTGTGCCCGAACATGCCTGGTATCTCTGTGCCGTTTGGGAATCCTCGTCCAGGTAATCTGGTGGTTTTCTGAGTCCAAGTTGTCCTCAACAACGTGTCAAGTAAGGGTAGGGAATGCAGAAGCTGAACTTGTTGCCCCAAAAAAGTAGCTAATGCTACGTAATCCTCTGAAGTCATTTGATCCAAACTACAAAAACAAAACATGGAACAAAAAGTTACTTCTGCCCTAAAGAAGAAAGCAAGTCATCAAAGCCAACACACAACCAAAGAAACCCAGTAATTTATGAGTCAAGGAATATGCACTCGTATCGCTAACTAATACCACATCCATGGAACTTCAATACCTCCTCAATTTCTGGAGGCCTGTACAAGTTGACATCCTCTCGTAGTAAAAGTGGATCACCTTAATGACAAAGGTAAAACAAATAAAGTACATCTAAGAAATAACATACTTTTCCGAGTAGCTACAAGAATGAATATCAAGAAAGAAGAGACACTGGAAGGGGAGAAACTCACACACGATCCAAAATACTGCCATCACAACGTTTTTGTACAATGTACGGCCAAAACATAGGATCCACCTCAGCAATCTCTCCATCACAATCCTCTGAATCAGAGTGTTCAGAGCCTTCATCACCATTATCCTCGCCAATTGAGGCCCTTACAAACTCAGATCTTTTAGTCCTGCATCTGCTCTTATCAACTTCTGAAATGTCTCGTTGTCGTTTCTTTCCAACGCTTGGCACTTCACGGACTACTGGAAACTCCCCAGATCCATTCCATGACTGAACTTTGTAGTCCATACCATCAGGCAACACAATGCCACTTGCCACCAAAAAGGGAATTGAGTCCCTTAATTTTGAATCGGTCTTGTTTAATAGAGAATAAAATTGAAGCTGCGTCATATGCACAAAAAGTTAGCTTTGTAGCCATCTAGAATACTTCATGCATTAAAACACACAATGCTCATGCTCGGAATTCTATTCTATTCCAGAAATTAGTTTGCCAACCTCTCAATCCAATTAAACTTCACTTTCTTGTCAAATCGGGCAGTATCAATGCAAAATTGCAAAATTCTCGCACAAGGTAATCTTCTGATCATTTTCTATTATTGCGTATTATATTATTTCAAAAGCAATCAATCTAATTCCTGAGAGGTGGTGGTCGACAGATAAAAGCGCACAAACAGTGGTATCAAGAGAATGCCTTGATGTTTGTGAATACATATTTCTGGACACCACTCAACCAAACAATAAACAATAAAAATTCAAAATCAAATCGAAACTTCTGAGACATCTACTGGCACATCAATCATGTTTCACCGACCCAGAGAAACAATATATTACATGTGTTTGTAAGCAAAGATCCTTAAAATCTTATAGAAAGACCAATTTCAGTGACCCAAAAAGAAAATTCAAAGCACCTCAGACCGCAGGCCGTCCATAGCAACCCAGGGACCACCTTCTTCAACACAAAGTTTGATTGCAAAATCGCCTACAAGGAAAACCTGCATCAAAGAAAAATGAGGAAATGAGGACCAATTGCACAATATGCAAGGAACTACACAATTTTCCCAAAGCGCGCTATATGGTCTGAGCTGTATGGTCTGAGCTATATTAGAAGAGATGAAATTGTTTCAAAGCCTGCCAATAAGAAATCAACAATACATAAAAGGAAGGAGGCTCAACCGGATTACTGCCACTTCCAACTGGAAGCTGCTCTTCCTCAACAGGTGTCGGAAGCTTATGCTTCATGCAGATGGCAATAACTCGTTGTAGCCATGATTCCGCATCTAATGCGTAACATGCACACTGCCATCAAGACAAGAAAATAATCCATGAAAATGGGTACACAAGTCTTAAACATTGAAGAACGATTTAAAAACCCAAATAATCAACTGGTCGGAAGAGGCAAGTTTGTACACGTAAATGTCATATGATAACCAAATCAGCATAGTGTTTAGGTTAGGAGCCATCATTACTCAACAATCTTGCACGATTGATTTGAAAGAGTGAGTTATAATCAGGTGTTCAAATTTCAAATAATACCTAGTCATGCATGGTAGGCCAGAAACATCAGAAATTTAGTAAAGAACTCCATCCAGTTGACGATGATTATTATTGGTTAATTCCCAGAAATACGAACCTTCCAGAGGCGAGTATGGAGGTCAGGTCTGAGTTTCCATAGCCGACGCAGCCAATCCCGTAACTCGCTCCTATCTAAATAGCCACCTTTACTGGTGCTTGAAATGAAATGATTCGATTGCTTTTCTGTATGTGTAGCTAGATTATCCACATCAACAAAACAGCTGTAGCTCTCTAAGTCATTCAGAGTCTGTCTCGGATTTCCACCTGGAAGTTCTCTTATATCCGCACTGCACAAGTTCCTGTCAAAGACCCCATCTTTTCAGTCAAGTTCTGCTGAAGAATTACACAGCTCAAATTCTTCCTTAAACTTCTACTTAAAGAAAACCGAACAAGAAAGAAGCACAGAACGTTGAGGGAAATAAACGAACATGTTGTGCAATACATGTACCACGATATATCACACCATTCTCCTACTCTTGAGGCGGGCTGATATAAAGAACCTTCTCCAAATACAAGTCTAAAAAGTAGAAGGGTTGGAACTCGTCCACTTCGTTTACAACAGACAAATATTCTCAGGTTCTAACCAAAGATGAAAGACCGTGGCTCACCCTTCTTGAGGTACAACAGATATAGCATCCAGCTCCTGCTTATTCTTTACAGGCCTGATATCTCTGTCTTTTCTTTCTTGTATCGCCAGTTGACCTGCTCGAGCAATACCCCGATGATAAAATCCAGGTGCCATATCCAAGCAGACTAATTCCAAGTTCACTGAATTCACGTAATTCTGAGTTACGGCTACAGAGTCATCAATATTCAGCACACAATGCCACCACCCGCTGGGCACTGAAATTGTTTCTCCTGGCTGTTGTGTACATTCAAAAGGCTTGTCTTCCTCCCGCAATGTTGGGTAAACTTCTAACCACCACTGGAGATAAAATATAGACGTTAGAAAATATTTACAAAGAACAGGGAAATCTTTTACTAAGCCACGCTTCAATATGGGCCATGGTCCAAGGAACATGCCACTAGCACCAATATAACATTCAAATAGGAAGCAGCACAGCTAAGTCTATCATATGTGATATAGAATGTTCAGAGCAACGTCAAACGTGGCTTCTTCTCACCTGAAGAGATGTTGGCCCATCGAAATTTACGGAACCGTCGTCCTCGTCAACGTGGACAACAACAGATGGTGGCACTCTCCCAGGTGGATATAGTGCCCACCTACAGGATGAAAAAGGAATATCAGATCTGCGAATTTTTCCAAACTAGCGCCTGTCTCTTGGAATGCGAAGTCGACAACTTTGAACGCAATGCATGGCGAGTATGTCTCCAAATCGTAACATGGCAATCACTATTCTCTTAAGATTGTTGATATGCAGTCCAACATGTACTTGTCAACAAGCACTTAATACCTTTTGCGTCCCGAAAGTAGAGTATTCCAAGCACTCGTAAGTGCAGGATCCACATGCCATGATGCACCGGATCGAGCAGGCCCAGCAACCAACCATCGGAAAGGTGGACGAACAGGCTTGTCCAGAACCGCAAGCAGGTCCTCTGAAAATAATGATGGTACACTGTATTCCTCCAGCATTTCAGGCGCAGATTCTCCAAACTAGAGCCCCAAACCCACAACTGTCAATTTTCTATGAAGTACTCCTAAAAATAATCCATACTACCACCACGTTGAACTGCAAATCATATTTTCCAGAACGACTTCTAAAACATTTCTATCAGCTATCTTAGTAGCAAAATTCTCGACATAACTGATTCTGAAGGATGAAAACTTGAAGACGTGAGCATCTTGAAAAGCTTGAAAGAATATGGTAGAGACCGTCATAAACCTTAGCATCAAAAATATAAAGAGGCTCTTCATCATGCTGGCAAGCCATGTATGCAGCGAAATCCTTCAGTTTCATTTTTATTTTCTTGCCATGAGCTTGGGATACTTTAAATCCAACATCACCATACTTATCAACAAACTGAGGTAGATTCCATGTATTCTGAGCCGGCCAATCTTTTGTCAAATCGCTTATCAAAACCTGCAAAAGTGCATTCTCATGTCAAACCAAGAACCCGGATTTTCGACCATTGCTTTAGTATCCACATGCTTAGTTAGAAACTAAATAAACAATACAAATACCACAAATCGAAACTCACAGGTCTCTTTCCGTCGTATTTGGAACGAAATTCTTCCGATGAGAGATTCTCTCGTCGTTCAATAACACCAGTATCAGCAGCAAAGCTCTCCAGTGCAACATGACACCGGTACCATCGTTTGTAAAGAAACATCGAACCAAAACCTATCACATTTGCACTCAAAGATGTCATTCAATGAAGCAATGTGACATCATACAAAACTCTTATTTCGTCTAATGTTGTACAAAAGACGCTATAGTGACCACACTTACCATCGAAGTGCAGGGGAGGCTTCACTATTGATGTCTCCTTCTTGACGTAACCAAGCCTGAACCAAGCACACATCATCAGCACCAATAAAACCCCACAAACATCTGAAAAAATTTCTACTAGTTAGGGCTTTGAAAACATGCTAAATTTCGAGATAAATGTTTCCACTCAGTGAGAAGACGACTGAACAATACAAAAGCCCAGCTCTCAAAAGCATTTCAATTTCTGAAGTACCACTCTTCTACTACAGTACTGTATATTGAAAAAGAGAACCCAAATACTCACTTCACAAGAGCTGACCGACGCCATGAGCCTTCAAAATTCAAATAACCACCATAATGTTGGTAGAGGCACAAATGCATCCATAAGGGCTCCTCATTGCAGAAGATGTAAAAGACACTGCATCGGCCACAACGATTCAAACAAACAACTTCAAGCTTAGCAACTCCCAACCTCGAACATCACTCACGATCTTCTCCTCGAATCAAGAATGCTGATACCATGCCAATTCAAATAAGTTAACACGTTCCATAAAAGGCACGAAAATTACTGCCTCCAGTTAATTTGCAGTCTCGTTAAAGAATTACAGAACTTGAACCTAAATTACTATTAACACATGCTCACGCATTGGATAGATAAATCTATCGTCAAAGGAACCAGTCAACACTCACGAGTCGCCTTAGCTACACCACATAATAGAATTACAGCAAGATTTAAAATAGTACACTTTACACTCACACTAATCTTAGTTTTGACGCTCCATTTACTTCAAAATTGTACTATATTTTTTTATACCAAAATATAAAACTTAGTTCAACATTGATGATTATGATTCAAATTTTCATATTACTTTGTTCATATTTTATTGAACTTTTTATTTAAATTTTCCAAGGTGCTATAAATTGCACCACCTCAAGCACGAAAACTATTCATAGCAATATTGTTAACTCTAGACTCTGTTAAATACTATGAACTCACATATTACTGCACTTGCAAATTCAATAATTCCAGAAACAGTGAGTTCGTAATACTAATGTGAAACGCAGTCATTGAATCAAGCGGTGTTCCAACAGCTGCTCAAGCTCTTAAGTGAGCCATCTTCAAATTCAAGATTGCATCCACAAAGAACCGATCGTTGCTAAAACTCAGAATCCGGTAGAATAATAAGAAACAAAAATTACGACAGTAAGTTACCTGCTAACGCAAGCAAGAGTACCGACGGTGCGAGGTGGCAAAGCCGCAACGATCGAGCACACGAGTTCATCGGGAAGCACATGAAAATCTCCCAACGCATGCGACCTGCGATCTCTCACCTGTCCCATCCCACTCTCTCCGCACTCTATAATCCAATATCTCCGAAATCCACACACCGCTTGATTATCGAAGATTGCTTGTAGATAATTTATCAAATAATTCTAATTCTCGAATCAATCTCAGCTTTCCAAAGACAAAATTGAAAGCAATGGAAGAACTGTCCGGCAATCGTCCAAAGTTGCTCTAAAACCCTCGCGTGAAGAGGAGAAGCGGTTGAAGCTTTAGACGCGACGGTTTGTTGAGGAAGCACCGACAATTATCGGTGCGGCAGCTCGAATGAGTGCCGAAGATGCGACGGAGACGCGTACCCGACCGGAGCAAATTTGCCAAACGATAGCGCGTTCCGCGGCTTCCGCCTTGGCGACGTCAGCGGCTGCTCGCTGGTCCGGGCGGTACCGCGGGGTACCCGGCGGTAGCGGTAGTTGGTGGCAGTCCATGTCGATGACGAACAGACGAAGTCGTGGAAGGTGCTAAACCTCGGTCGTTGGAATACTTCGAATGGGTGCTGTTTGCGTTCACATTGCTCTGTTAACACCTTTACAGCGTCCCAAGCAGTGTCCAGGGAGATTTCGAGCTTCCTTGATAAAAAGCTTACATTTCTTAGGTCCGGTTCAAACTAGCGTCCGGTCAAAATTTTCTCAAACGTGATTGGTTGGGATTTGTTTTTTCTCCGCTGTTGGGTTCAGATTGCGGATTTGTTCGGTACTATTACATTCATTTTCACCACCTTGGGGCCACATTAGCGGTTAAGATAGTGAAGATTTGGGGCTTGCTCCAAGGGTGGTACCAAACTTGTCCGGCAAAAGCACACTCTTGGATGACATGCAATTACACGGAAAAGTTTCTATCGAGCGAAACACTAAACGGGTTGTCGATTTCCGTGTCTTGGCCCATCGCTAGTCTGAACCACGCCTTACGTTCAATTGCTGTTTTCAGTGCATGCACCATATATTTATCTATACACTTGTATGACAATTACACATTGACTAGTATAGGCATCCGACAAGACACAAAATAATTTCAGGCCTGTTACGCAAAATATTTTCCTCACAAAAAAATAATTCTTATTTTTTATCTGTGAACTCCAATTTCAAACTTTACCCATGCAATAAAACATTTGTCTATGTTTACAAAACATTCCCTTGTAGTAAAGCATTTTTTGTTTTATACCCATAAAGTTTCTTACCCACGCATTATGAATAATGTCATTTTTTTCTCACGCAAAAATTTATTATTTATTTTTCACCTACACAAATTTTTTAGGGGAAATTAAAAATAGGGGCATGAAAATGTAAAATATTACAAATAGGGGCACAATTTCAAAACAATCACAAATAGAGGCACAATTTCAAAAAAAATGTAACTTTTTTTAACTTTTTTTGGTTTGGACATTGGTTGATTTAGATATATCACATTAAATGTTAGCTAACTCCAAAAAAATTCAAAAGTTTCAAAAAATTGCCATCTCCTTTACTAAAAATTCTTTATTTAGGCTTGATTTGGAGAGACCTTTAATTTTTTTGAAAACTTGCTAATATTTAAAGTGATGTGTCTAAATCAACCAATATCCAAACCAAAAAAAAATTACAAAAAAATTACAATATCTTTGAAATTGTGCCCCTATTTTTGATTATTTTGAAATTGCACCCTGTAATATTTTACGTTTTCATGCCCCTTTTTGTAACTTCCCCAAATTTATACCCACGTACTAATTATTCACGCAATTATATATATTTACCCACATACTTTTGTTACACTTTTATTATTTACCCACGTATTTTTTTACGCATACAATTTTTTATCCATACATTTTTTTCTCACACAGGGTTTTACCTACACTAGTTTTTACCTAGGCAAGTTTTTTACCCAAACAATTTTTTACCCACACGATAAAAATATTACCATAAAATGATTGCTAGATGGGTAAATCGTATTCTGTTAGCTAGATAGTTTGAAAATACAGCCGGTTATATCTGGCTAGTTCAAATTTCAATTTGTTTTTATGACATTATATTTGGATGACTTTCTATTGTTTTTTTAATCCCCGCTTGTTGGTCTTGAGAGGGCAGTTCACATTGTGTTCCATGTAGGTTGGTTTTTTTCATTTTGCTTGGGCAATGTACAAAGCAATACTTGTTGCAATGAAGAAGCTATGTTACATTCTTGATAACGAGTCATGTAAACCCATTTACCAAGGTAAATGCAAGTTTGAGCATAATTACATGCCCCCCATGTGCCCATGTCTCCCATGTCCCATCTCATGTGCCCATGTCTCCCATGTCCCATCTCATGTGCCCATGTCTCCCATGTCCCATCTCATGTGCCCATGTCTCCCGTGCCCCATCCCATGTCCCCATCCCATCCCCATGTTCCATCCCCATGTTCCATCCCCCATGTCCCATCCCCACGTCCCATCATCCCCCATCCCCCATCCATCCACCCCCATCCCCCATCCATCCACCCCCATCCCCCATCCATCCACCCCCATCCCCCATCCATCCACCCCCATCCATCTGTTCACCCCCATCTATCCATTCACCCCCATCCATCCACCCCCATCCATCCATCCACTCCATCCATCCATCCACCCCCATCCATCCATCCACCTCCCATCCATCCATCCACCTCCCATCCATCCATCCACCTCCCATCCATCCACCCACCTCCCATCCATCCATCCACCTCCCATCCATCCATCCACCTCCCATCCATCCATCCACCTCCCATCCATCCATCCACCTCCCATCCATCCATCCACCTCCCATCCATCCATCCACCTCCCATCCATCCACCCCCATCCATCCATCTCCCATCTCCATCCCCCATCCAACCCCCTCTTACCTGCCAATCCGGTAGTAATTACCCAACGCACAGGTAAGAGGTAGGCATTTTTTTATAAGTGTTAGATGGATGCCACATGCAAAATACTTATGAAAACTCATTTCTTTGTCTAAAGCAATCCACCTTCAACTAAAAATAGCAATATATCATATCAAGGTTGAGGAGTAATTAAGCAATTCATCCACTAAAAAAACAAATGTGTTTGCCAAATGTAATCTTAAAAACAATTTGTCTTATTTTTTAGCAAAGAAACACACCAAAAATAACCTCAATCCTACATCTCGTTTGACCAAGTTCCACCTCAAGGCAAGTTCCCAGACTTTGTTGAGTTGCTTAGGGTAAAAAATAAATACTAAACTAAGTTATAAACATTATATGCAATAAAATTTGTGGGACTTGTGCTGAATGTTGGGTCTAACAAAATACTTTTTTAGTGCCAAGACTACAAAACAAACCATAAGGTAGGAACACCCATAAGTGTCAATGTCCTCATAATCGTCACCTCTGAAATCTTGAAAAATCTGTGGAAGTGAATAGATGTAATGACAAGAATGTAAAACATGTGAACATGAAATCTTAAAAGTGGTTATGGGTGCAATGGCAGTTTGCTCTTTAACCCTTAAAGGACCATTGTCCCTTTTAGGGACAAGTTGGACTTTAGGCATACATATGGCTAATCTACTTTGTGTGATTTTCTGAAACTTTTATTGAAGGTGTGGAATTCAATGATCTACATGGGCATCTAGTTTATTCTTCATTCCGACATTTGATGAAGAAATTAAGGATTAATTTATGAAAATTTGGGTAGGATTGCCTACTTGAGCAGCCCAAAAACTTCTTTAAAAATTACATTTTTTAAAAATAAAAATTTGAAATTGATTCTTTAGATTTTTTTTATTCATGAGAAGCTTTGAATCATTCAATTTCAATCAATGACATGAAAGTTAGGAGGAGTTTTTGTTTGCAGGCAGTTATGGAATCTCTATTCTAAAATAAACTTTGAAGTCCTTTCTTTCCACAATTTTCAATATTTTGGAAAAAAAAATTAAACCAAAGGAAGTAGATTGTTTAGATCACAACATTATCATCGTCAAGATTAGCATTTTTCATTTCCATAATTAAATTCTTAACAATTTAGTGTTTTGACTCATTCTCTACTTCTTTTTGCTTAATTTTTTTTCCTATGTCTTGTATAGTTTCAATTGATTTGAAAATTCTCCCACACATACCTAACTTGATCTCCTACATGGAAAAAAAAGCGCACCTTTGGGTAGAGCAACTTTTTTGTTACAAGAGTGGTCAAAGGCTTTTGAAATTTTTGGGTAGTATGAAAAAAAAGTTTTTTTTTCACTGTAGATGTAAATATTTCACTCCTCTCCTTTTGGAATGAGCTAATTTTTTTCTCACAAGTACCTCTTCTAGTCTGGGGCAAGATCCTACAGTTGGATTTCCCAAAAACAAAATATAAAATCACCTTTTTACTGAACCTCCTAGAAGTGGCAGTTTGTAAGAATTTTGGCAAGAAAAAGGGCTTGATCCTTTAAGGGTTAAAAATTCACAACTTATTCTCACAGTATCCAAATAATACATTTGAAAGTGCATACTATTTTTTTTTGTCTGTTCCTAATAGGATCCTATAATTTGTTAGTTGTTTATTAATAGTCATTATGTTCAAAACCCTTATTTTGACGTTTATGGGTGCTCGTACCTTATAGGCAAAATATAATGAATCGGGAAGTGAGACTTGAAACTTCAGTGGGACATGCACTTTTAGGGTGCGTGTCGCTTCGCATTGGAGAAATATAAAAAAACTCCTTTGGCTGAAGCCAACCTCCGAATCAAACAACAGGCACAGATTTGTTATGACTATTCTATGCAATGCAGATGCTTCGACGCTAAGGCATGATTGGCCCACCTGTCAGATATCCTGTGGTGGATATGGTTAATGACTGGAGAACCATGGGCGGAGACAGTGGCAGGTCGGTGTAGGTGGATCCGGGTATCAGCCGGGCATGTGCTTGCACAACCCACGCAAAAGGCATCGTCATAGCCATCGCCATAGCCATCGCAATAGGCATCGCCATAGCCATCGGCCTCCATCTTCGCTTCACTTGTTGCGTTCTTCATCTTCTCTTGACGTTTCTTCGTCCGTTGGGACCACCTCTCTTCCGCCTCGAGTGGCTTCCGGGATTCCTCTTCTCGTTCTCGTCGTTCTTTCGACTCCGCCCGCGCCTCTTCCGTGCCCGTATTGCTCTCCGTCGGTAGTTTTCTCGCTTCACAGGGGTTGTGTGATTCCGTCAAGATGTCTCTCCGCCCGAGCGCCCGTGCGGATGTTCGCAAGAAGGGATACAAGCTGGCCGTGGATGCCGATGAGGCGCGTCGGAAGAGGGAAGACCAGATGGTGGAGATTCGGAAGAGCAAGAGGGAGGAGAGTCTTCTGAAGAAGCGGAGGGAGGGGATGCAGCAGCTGCCGCAGCAGTTCGTCCCGGGTGTGCAAAGTGCCACGCTTGAGAAGAAGGTGGAACGGGATTTCCATTTGATTTCTAGGTTTTGGATTTCTGAAATATTTTTTGGTTGATTTTTTTGACTTGTACTTCCGGTGGAATCAGTTTCGTGAATCGGTTTATTGTTTTTCATGTGTTTTGATCGGACTAGGGTTTCGTGTAGTTTAGCTTTGTTTGCTACTTATTGCACATGTACTGAAACTCAATGGATGTCCTTCTCTCCCTGCAGCAACTGGAGAGCCTCCCAGCGATGGTTGGCGGAGTATACACCGATGAGCCCGCGACGCAGTTAGAGGCGACCACACAATTTAGAAAGCTCCTATCTATCGGTAGGTTTTGTTTTGCTTTTACTCAGCTTGTCTTTGCTTGCAGTTTTAATGATCGTCATCCGCCGCTTTGAAACGGACACTTCTGCTATGCGACGTTTATGATGATTTTATTCTTTGGTGCGCAGAGCGTAGTCCACCAATTGAAGAGGTTATATCTGCAGGGGTCGTACCACGGTTTGTCGAGTTCCTTGTCAGAAATGACTTTCCACAGTTGCAGGTATTCATTGATGTTTGAGTTTCGGTTGGTCGGGTACCGTACTTTCCTCTTGTTCCAGAAGTTTGCACTGTGAAATGGGAGAATCTCATTGAGTTTCTTATCATGTGCAGTTTGAAGCTGCGTGGGCGCTGACAAACATAGCGTCAGGAACATCTGATCACACCCGCGTGGTTATCGACCACGGGGCCGTTCCGATCTTTGTCCAACTCCTGAGTTCTCCTAGCGATGATGTCCGAGAGCAAGTACGTGAATTGTGACGTTTGTTTTTTAGGGTTTGCGTACTTGAAGAGTAGTCAGGTCATGACTGGATATTAGGTTACCCGTATTTTTGTGTGTAACTCGGGTCTAGTACCTGTGCACTCCTTCTGTATGTCAATTTGAGAACTTATAACGTGATTGATTGCAGGGTTGTGTAAATTGTTTCTTGCAGTTCTATAGTGGTCAGGAAGAAACATTTGAATCTTTTGAGCTTCGTTAGTTTCATTGAGCTGGCTGCTTATTTTCTCAAGCTGGCTGCTTCGTAGGTAGTTAGAAGTCTGCTCAGTTATCGAACGTCTCAAAACATCGAAGAGGACGGCGCTAAACCAACTTTTGACCTCGTACTATCTATCTTGCAGGCTGTGTGGGCATTGGGGAACGTTGCTGGTGATTCTCCGAAGTGCAGGGACCTCGTCCTCAGCCATGGTGCCTTAATGCCTCTGCTTGCCCAGCTTACTGATAATACGAAGTTGTCAATGTTAAGAAATGCTACATGGACCCTTTCAAACTTCTGTCGTGGCAAGCCTCAGCCTCCCTTCGAGCAGGTTTGTGCTGCGTGTGATTTCTCTTGTGTTTTCATGTTGTCTGGAAAGTGCGAAACCTCGTGTTCCTGATTTTTTATTAGCGTGAAGCTTGAGGTGTAGAAGAAGTGCTTCAGGGTCTATATTGTTTGTTTCTATTTCTAGAATTCATTTTGGTATGGTTGTTAATGCTTGGGTCTTAATTAATTTGCCATTATTTTATCCTTCATGCAGTCGAAGCCAGCACTTCCAGCTCTGGAACGACTAATTCACTCCAACGACGAAGAAGTCCTTACAGATGCCTGTTGGGCACTTTCTTACTTGTCCGACGGGACTAACGATAAGATCCAGGCCGTAATCGAAGCTGGTGTTTGTCGGCGTCTTGTGGAGCTACTGCTGTAAGTCTCTTATTTTGCCCGTGTTTTGCATCCATGCTGCTGACCGTTTTTTGGCGTGATTATTAGCCTGTTTGGGTAAATGTAGGAATACTGATTTTATTGTTGTGGTTCATAGCAGCCATCCATCACCCTCTGTGCTCATTCCTGCATTGCGCACAGTTGGCAACATTGTTACTGGTGATGACCTCCAAACGCAGGTAATCAGGCCTTTTCAAACCGTGTTGAAACGAATTTTATTTTTCAGAGGTGAAGTGTCGTGAAGGTTGTGGAATGACTTGGTTCTTCAAATATTAAATGCTTGACTTAAAATATGGTTGAAAGATTGTAGTGCATTTACCGCATCAGTTTTGGAAAATCCTTTTAGTTCTACATAATTTTCTGTTCACTCTTATTTGTTGACTCGAAGTTGTAATAGAATCATAGCAATGGTGTCTGCATATGCAACTTCATATCTGAAACGGAGCTTGTACTAAAGTCTCTTCTGCACCTATTATCTTCTTTCAGTTCATCATCAATAACCAAGCCCTTCCGTGTCTGCTGGCTCTTCTGACCAACAATCACAAGAAGAGCATCAAGAAGGAAGCTTGTTGGACCATCTCCAACATAACTGCAGGAAACAAGGATCAAATTCAGGTTGAAATCTCCTCTTACCACCGCCTGGGAATTGTTTGTTTTGCCTGCTCTTGGACGTTGCTATATTGAGAGGCACTTTTGTCAATGTAATTAACTAATTGTCGTTTGCTGCAGGCTGTAATTGATGCCAACATTATTCCACCCTTGGTGTCATTGCTTGCCACTGCGGAGTTTGACATCAAGAAAGAGGCTGCTTGGGCTATTTCAAATGCCACATCCGGTGGAACTCACGAGCAAATAAAGTATCTTGTTAACCAGGGTTGCATTAAGCCACTGTGTGATTTGTTGACCTGCTCAGACCCTAGAATCGTGACGGTGTCCCTCGAAGGCCTGGAGAATATCTTGAAGGTGGGAGATCAAGAGAAGGATAATGGTAACAGTGGCGGGATCAATCTTTATGCTCGTTATATTGATGAAGCTGAAGGTCTTGAGAAGATCGAAAACTTGCAGACTCATGACAACAACGAAATTTACGAGAAGGCTGTCAAGATCCTGGAGACATATTGGTTAGAGGAAGATGAAGACCAGAATCTTGCACCTGGAACAGAAGACGAGGGCTTCGCTTTCGGTTCTAGACAAGCCGCAGCTCCTCCTGGTGGCTTTAACTTTGGCTAAAAGGTTGGTCCATGTATGTAATGACTTAAGTATGTTTCACTATATGCGGCCTTCATGCCAATTCATATATCTTTGTTCAGATTCTTTAAGTTGTAAATTCTATCTAGTGCTAGACTGATAGATCATGAACTAAGTTAGTGGATTAGCAAACACTTGTACCGTTCCCTGTCTTAGCCCCTAGACACGCAAGGTCTTAATTTTTAACTGATCTCTGGTTTTTTATGCAGGATTAGGGTTGTTGGAGAAAGCTTTTGAATGGAGGTCGGTGTCTCCAACTTTACTTGCGAAGAGATGCTCTACCGAGACAGGCTTCTACCTCAAACGAGTCTTCTCTGGCTACGACCTGGAACGTTGGTTACTTGCAGGAAAGTGTCTGGTCCTGAGTCTCACAGCCCCTCATTCGAATGGTGGCTTGTGAATGTCTTGGTTGTGGGATCAACCACTCTCTAACATAACTAATCTGTCATGCGAAGTGCTGGACAGGGTCTGGTTCAGACTCTGACCCTCTTTGCTGGGTCTGGGTTTCTAAATGAATACCCTTAATCTGCTGCAGCAGCAGCTGAAAGAACATCCCCTTCTCACGCATGTGCGGCCACGCATGTGAGGAGTCCTGCTTTGTGTCAGACGTCATTTAGCGTCTACACTAACAGCCGTATTGACATGTCATGCAACCCAAGGCGTGGCTTGACTTTATTGTCGGCTCACCTGCGGATGCATATTCTCAACAACTAAACGAGAGTGGACACCTGTTACTGCTGTCCATTCTATCCTTTCGCTGGCCAATGGCCACGAGGAGAATCGATCTTCTGTGGGAGATGAGCTGAATGTTATTGTTTCGTTTCTCTCGGTTGCTAATTTTTTGGCCTTGTTTCGTGAGCATGGCCATTACTAATTTACTCCCGGTTGCAAGCTGTCTGTTATGACACTGACTCCGCTTCAAGTTAGGTTGAACTCTTCAAATCCTGGTGCCAATGCTTGAGCAAGTGGATTTCCCGGCTTCAAGAGCCGGGCCCTGATATCGACTAACTTGTACAGTTAACTGAGTTTCAATCGACGAGCTGACGTGTCTAGCTTGAGTCTTCTCAAAGCTTCTTGACAACTCCAGCAGTTACGTTGGACATTGGTGTTGGAATGTTGTACGTTTGCTTCAAACGTCCTTCTTTCTCAGTGTCTAAGCCGAATAACTATAGCGTTACCTTAAGGAGCTGGTTTAATATGTCCCTAACATAAAGGGTGATCACTCTGATCTTGGTCAGAAGTGCGGCTTTCTGGTTTTGCGTATGTTCATTGAACGTAGTCGTTAGCATGGCTAGCCATGTAGGCAGCAGAGACGTTGCAATGCCTCGATGTTGCAATGTTCTATGATTGCTCTAAACGTCTTTCAACATCAATGTGTCTAAGCCAATCATTTCGACATTAGTGTTCCTTAGTGGTTTGATAATTGCATTTGACAGAAAGGACGATTATTGCTGATCTCCATCAGGATTGTAGCTTTCTGGTCTTGCATATGGTTATTGAAGACGGTGAATAGTTTTCCATGTAATATTGTAAGTGAGGTGAATGTCCTCCTGATACCTTCTTACAAGTTTGAGTAAAGATATATCTTTTGTCAACTGAGTGACTGCAGTTCACTTTCTAACTGTAATATCTATTCTTAAAGGCTTGTGCTGTGTGGATTTGTCACCTGATAATGGATTTTATCCCGGACTTCTGTTAACCCCTATCCCGGACTTCTGTTAACCCCTATCCCGGACTTCTGTTAACCCCTATCCCGGACTTCTGTTAACCCCTATCCCGGACTTCTGTTAACCCCTATCCCGGACTTCTGTTAACCCCTATCCCGGACTTCTGTTAACCCCTATCCCGGACTTCTGTTAACCCCTATCCCGGACTTCTGTTAACCCCTATCCCGGACTTCTGTTAACCCCTATCCCGGACTTCTGTTAACCCCTATCCTGGACTTCTGTTAACCCCTAAAGGACTAGATTCATTTCAAAATGGTCAAAATGCATGTCTAAGCTTAATTTTGCTTTCTAAAGTGTGTTCAAACAACAATTTTATACTCCCTCTATCGCATTATAGATCTCCAAAAAACTTTTCCACAAGGAATTAACTGTATTTTTAGTCATTATGCTAATGACAAATGCATTCTAGAATCAAAATACCACCTACCAAATATCTGCAAAATCTCAAGTTTTTATGTTGTCATTTAGACACCCAAACTCCATGCAAAAAGTACCAAATTTGTGCATAATTTGTTAAGGTTGTCGACTCCTCATTATTTTAGTCTTTGTAATAATGACACATGCATTCTACAATCAATACACCATCTACCAAGTGTGTGCAAAATCTCTTGCTTTGATGTTGCCATTTGGGCACCCAAATTCCATGCAAAAAGTACCATATTTGTACATATTGCAAGCTCCTCATTATTGATGATTTAAAGATTAGTAGCAGCAATTGTACCTTGTATGGGCATGGCCAAGCTTGTTAGGAGAGGAATGCTCTTTAATTGCTTAACTTGTCCCCATGAGATCATTGGACATGACAAATGCTTTTTCCAAAATTGAAACTAGCAAAAGGGAGCTTTTTAGTGGGACAAGAACTATGCCTAATTTGGAGCTTTATATTGGGACAGAGGGAGTATTTTTATTACTTGCAACTATGAATGATATATCATTGCAAGAAATTTCAATTTGTTTCACGTAAATTTGTAATTGTTTTCTCTTTTTTTTTCCAAAAAATGAACATAAATAAGTTAAAATAGAAAAAAAATCCAAGTTCCTTGAGACTTTTCAAGTGGTACAAGTAGCTTTAAAGATTAGAGTGAAAATGTTTCAATTGATTATTTTATTTTTTACACCCAAAATAGCCACTACAAAGAATTTTAAGTCAAGTTTGACTATCAAACCAAGTTTATCCTTACATTTAATTGATTTATAAAATTTGATATTTTTTACTAGAAGACACATTCATTTTCTATTTATGCTATTTTTTTTCAAGAAATTTAATGGAAATTTTGAATTATTGTGATTTTTAAAACTAAATGTGGAAATAAAATCATATCAATTAGAATATGTATTTAAAAAAGCTATAATTTCTACCATAAATGAATTGTAGAATGAGAAATATAGTTTTTTAGTTTGTATTTAAAATGCATTTAAAGAGTAGAAAACATGAATGAAAAATAGACCATATTGTGTTATTTGGATTCTAATACTTGGAGCTTTCAATGGCAATAACTCTTTTTATTTTGACATTTTTCAAAAGAATTAAATGGAATAGAAAGGAAACTTGTCAAACTTCATTTTCTTAGTTTGAACTACGTACCAAAAATTGATCTTTTGAAAGTTACAATTAGGGTTGACCAAGGCGCATCCACTTTTTGGATGCACGGACCTTTAAGGGTTAACCCTTTAGAGACCACCAAACCATATTTTGGTTTGGGAGAGTAGTTTTTGGCCTAAAAAATAAAATCACTCAACAATTTGGAAAATGATCTTGAAGAACATTTGTGATCACAAGAATTTTGCATCCAATCCAAGAAACTACAATGGAATTGGATATGTGAGTTGATAAATAATGGTGTTTATACATCATGGCCTCAAAAGATGTATCCGTATTTGGTCAAAGATGGATCAAAGCAACAACACAATACATCAAACATCCAAGAAGAATGCCACATTTCAATTGTGCAATCTTAAAAAAATTTAAATTGCTTAAGAAATATGCTTGTATTGTTTCTCTATATGGTAGTAGTATAATTGTAGTATTTGAGAATCCATGGAAATGATGCTATCATTTTATTCTTAAAAGAATTTATCCTACATTTAAGGCCAATTCTTGATTGCTTTCACCAATTGGATTTTCTATAACAAATATCAAATTTCTTGTAGAACCATTTTAGGGTAGCAAAGAAAATGGGATTTTTGACCCTTTTTGTCCACTAAGCTACACATTGTGATTGCTATTTTTGTCTATTTTGTGTGAAACTAGTCTTGTTGGAAAGGTGGGAAACTCTGCTTTCTAGAAATGTAAGGCTCTTCTTAATCAAAACTTGCATGAAGTGTTAACATTCAAAACCACACAAGCATGAAAAACTAGAGATTTTCCATATACAGCTCACTCAATCATTATAATATTTCACCTCCAATTGTAGATCTAGCTGAAATTTACAACAAACAAGGTGTCCTTCACATTTGTACAGTTGGATTATTCAAATTGGATCCAAATTTGATACAAATGCACATCTAATTTTATTGCCCCAGTTTCTAGTGGGTTTTGAAAAAATGTGTGTGGTCTTTAAAGGGTTAAATTGTTATGATGGAGTTACACAAAATTGCGGTTTTTGTTTCTAGTATTATTAGATTGATCAATTTTGTTGTGTTTGAGGATGAAGGAGGATTCTAGCACACTGAAAGATGTTTTGGGGATTCCATACGTTGCTTAAAATATGTTCACACTTGGTGTTAAGAGGGATATTAGCAACATGAATGTAGTCTAAAAGTGTGTTCAAATGCATCTAATTTTCCTTTGCTAGTATCCCTCTTAACACCAAGTGTGAACCTACTCTTAGGACTGATAAAGTTGGTAAGATTCTCAGTATTATTGGTAGAGGCTTGACAAGAGCTTCTTTGACAATCTCTCCATTTGTTGTCTTTTATTTCAACCAAATCAAGGGTTCCATGCATCAAAGCTCCCTCCAGTGCTATCCGCCATCTGTTTTGGTGACTTTATTAGGGGTTTCAATTATGGCAATCTGCACCAACATCTTCACGACCACTTGTTCACCGTTTTTTTGAGATATTTGAAACCCCTATTAGGAGGATTCAAACAGGTTACTCACTTCACGTTTCCACTAGTAGAAAATGAATTAAAAACCAATTGAAAACCAACAAGTCTTTGTTGTTTGGGGCACTGGAATCCACAAGTGCAGTATTTGAACTGATTTTTGTTCAACCAAGAATAGACGTTGCTCTTTGTTTGTTGGTTTGGACACTACTGACTAAATCAACAAGAAATTTTGGAATCTTGAGAATCTTATTAGAATATTTGAGAATCTTTGGGAATCTTTTTAGAATCTTTGAGAATATCTAAGAATCTTCTTGGAATCTTTGAGAATCTTTGGAGATCTTTATGGAATCTTTGGGAATCTTCTTAGGATATTTGAAAATCTTTGAGAATCTCTAAGAATCTTCTTGGAATCTTTGAAGATCTTATTAGAATCTTTGAGAATCTTATTGGAATCTTTGAGAATATTTTTTGGAATCTATGAGAATCTTTGAGCATATTTTCAAGTTTTTTGAGAATCTTTGAGAATCTTTGAAATCTTTGAAATTGTTGAAATCTTTAAAAATATTTTAAGAGTTTTTGAGAATCTTTGAGAATCTTCCTAGAATCTTTGAGAATCTTTGAGAATTTTCTTGGAATCTTTTTGGGATCTTTTTGAAATCTTTTGAAATCATCAAAATACATCAAAATCTTCTTAAAAATAGAATCTTCTAGAATCTTTTTAGAATCTTTAAAATTCATTAAAATATTTCAAAAACTCATATGTGTAAAAACCCTTACAATCTTTTTGGGTTGTTTTTGGAATCTTTTTAGAATCTTTTTGAACTTCACTGAAATACATCAAAATTTTAAAAAGTAGACTAATCTTTCAAATTCTATTAGAATCTTTGCAGTTTTTGTTGTATATTGAATTTTTTTTCTCCACTTTTCACAATTTGACATGATTTGAAATTAGTAGACTTTAAAGTCTACTAAAAAAAATACATGTTTATGAAAACTTGGTTGTTTTGGTTGTGTTCATTGAGTTTACTTTTTTGTTGAAATCAATAGATTTTTGTTTAGATTAATAGATTTATGGCCAAGTGAACAATAAAGTGAACTCAATCAACGCTACCAAAATAATAGAAAAACCCAAGTTTCTACAAGTGATGACCAAAACAACAAAAAAACAACAATTTTTTGTTGATTTTGGACACTTTTAGACACAACCGGACTAATTCAACAAAATTTCATATAGAACGTACAACATTTTATTGCATTAGACACAACAATTTCTTTATTAAAAAATATTAAAAAATGCTCCTAAACTCTTTGAAAAAATAAAACACATCCCTCAAAGATTTAAACTATCACTATAAGAGAAAGTCCAAAATGACAAAAATATGTCCAAATCAACATGACTAAATGTACATAAATAGACTAATTTGATAGTCTTTCGGTCATTTTGGATACATTTAGTCAATTCAAGAGTGTCAATTAGGACACAATTTCTTGTAGTGTATAAAAAATACCCTTGGCTTTTTGAAAAAATATCAATTATACCCCTACTATTTTGGGAAAATATTAAAAACGCTCCTCAACTATTTTGAATTATCAAACATATCTTTTTGTTATTTGAAAAATATTTTATACCTTTGGTTTTGTGTAAAAATGCCAATTAATCTTTATTCTTGAATTTTGAAAATACCATAAACACCTCTAATTTTTTTGTGCCTTTTTATTGCAATTTCTATTTTAAATATGAATAAAAACAATAAAAAAGAGTATGCAATTGATGCAATAGTTTTTGCAATGATAAATCTATATGCAAAAATTCTACAAAGGGTTTGAACAACTTGACGTCAAGTATAAAATTGAGTTTGCATTTAGCTTAATTCTATTTTTTGTAATTTTCATTGTCATTCTAGTAATTACAAAAACCGGTAATAAAAAATAATGAATTATGAGAACTTCCAATATCCTCAAAAATATCCGCAGGTATAGTTTAATTGATATTCTTACCTAAAATCAAAGGTAATGTTTATATTACAAATAATACAAGAGTATTTTTTGCATTTCAAAATAAAAAAGCATTTTTGGTATCACATCAAAATACTAGGGGTACAGTTAATATTCCTACAAAAAGCAAGAGCATTTTTGATATTTTCCCTTCTTTTAATAACTAGATCAACAAAAAAATTATTTCTTATGAAATATACTTGGAATCTTTAAAAAATATTCAAAAATCTTCAAAATATTATAGAATCTTGTTTAATTTTATGGATCCTTTGAAATTTTGATTGTGTATAATTGCAAGGTACTTGTTTCCATAACTATTCAAAATTTGATGTTATTTAAAGCTAGCAAACTATAGAGGCTATTTTCACCTAATAGGAGTTTTTTTTTCAAAAAATTAAAACCAGAGTTTTTTTAAGAAATGAAGCCAACCTTCACTTGTAACAATCATTTTGAGATTTATATATTCCAATCAAAAGTTATAAAGGAAAATAAAAATGGTGGAAATAAATAATTTTTTACAAATTTCTCAACACACTCTTTGATTTTTGCTCATAACTTTTGATTCAAGATCTGAAATCTGAAAAAAATTGTTGAAGCTAAAACTAGATTACATTGAACATCTTTTTGTAGTTTTAAGTTTTCTGAAAATAAGTCATTTAATAGGCCGAAATTGCCTCCAAACATAAGTAAACACTATACAAGTAAGTTTTCAGTCCTTATGTGCACATGTGCCCCTGGAATTGTTGTAGTGGTTGGGGATGTGGCCTCCCACCCTTGAGGTTGGGGGTTTGAACCTCACCTCCAGTTGCCTAGGTGACCGAGTGATCCGATAGTCAGTGACCGCGCGGGCCGGTTGCCGCATTGGTGGACTGGCTACTCCGATAGCTAACGACCGGCTAAATTGGTCAGCCTTTTTTATTTTCTTTAATTTTTAAAAAATAGAAAAAAGAAATCCTTATTAAAAAACAACAAATAATTAACATAAAAATGATAGAAAATCAACACAAAAGAACAAAAAATCAACACTAAACAATAGAAAAGCAACAAACCCGTGTTAAAAAGTATCCAAACTAACATGTCTAAAGCAACAAAAAAAATCAATAGTTTTGACTTGACTTTTTGTTGCTTTTGCACCAAATTTTCTAGTAGTGTTCACCTCAGTGCATTTGCTAATGAACTGCAAGGTGAGTCACCTCTATAATTCACTCCTAACATGATTTGTATTAGGAGTGAAATTTAAAAACTCACTTTCAAACAGCTCATCCTCATGGGTGTCTCAAATGCTCAGACCTCCAACTTATGCACAAAACCCTAATTGCAAACTCACAAGTGTCTCAAACTTTGGACATGTGAGTGAACAAAAACAGTTCACTAGTGAACCGGAACATGTGAAGTGAGAAACTTGTAGACCATATTTTATGTTTGAAGCCCCTATTTGATTGGTGACTTCATTATTCAATATGGCAACTCTTTTTTTTGGTAAGTGCTATTCATGTTGGTGAACATAAGAACAAATCAATGAACATGCCATTCACTTTGCCAAATCTAATCAACCTCACTAATTTAATTAGCTATTTTAGCACTTGGCCAAGTGCACTCTTTGACCAGCCAATTATAACAAAAATGTACAAGCTAACCTTGCAGAGCTCCACGGTTGAGAATTTTTTTATTTTCTTTTTTTCCTAGATTTCTATGCAAGTTTAAGCCTCTTGGTTTCTTGCATTGTCATTACTAGGATACATGCTATAATTTGTAGCTTCTTACGTTGATTTGAAACTTTTAGAAGTTTTCTTTTGAACAAAGAAATGGTTTGTTATGTCAATAAGCTCTTATGCTTGACACCTAATTCCTTTACAAAAATGAGCCGGACATTTACATTCTCTTTAGAGTAGTTTAAAAAAAAAGCTACTAATGGTTCTTAAACCATTTTAGAATTTCTATACATATCAAAAAATATATATAGCAACTATGCTATGATAAATATATATACTTTTTAATATAATGTGTAAGGATTGAGAGCTACATAAATTAAATGCTTTTAAAGTCTGCATGCTAAAGCTTATTTTTACACAGCTTCTAGAATCAGCTCTCTGAGTTTACACACTCTTTTGAGATGAGGACTTGCTTTAAGTTCACACAACTGAGTTCAATTGAGTCTGCATGTGCTTTTTAGATTAGGTTTTGTTTGCAAAGACTCTAATCTTGCACACTACCAGTAACAAGCTTAGATCAGCTGAGTCTACATGCTCTTTTGATTAGGATTAGGATGCAAAAACTTTGAGTTTTGCATGCTACCGGTTATAGGCTGAGAACTGGCTATTTTTTCTCTGCTACGCCCAATTGATTCTCGGCTATACTTGTAGGTCAAGCTCTTTAAATCTATGGTCATTGCTGCTGGCTCAAGGCCTTTTGATTTCTAATTAGTGCTTGCTCTATTCTTTGTTTATTGCACCTTTCTATGCACACTCTCAGGCTACTCCAATATCTCTCTACTGTTATTTGCTTGCTATGCTCTTTGCCTCACCGCACCTTGGAGTACCCTTGGCATGATTCTTACATTACATACGCAAGAGCTTACCCTTACACTGCATGTACCGCAAACTGTAGGTAGCCTTGCGTATTGCTAGCATTATATTCTCTGGTTTGATTTTGGGATTGGTGATATTGGTCACAATGACGGCCACACAAACCAACGCTACACAAATTCTTCTAAAAAAATTGAGGAGTTCTTTTTAGTATTGTTTTGCTACGTTGTTCTCCTTGCAAAAACAATAACATGTGTATTGGACTTAACACACCTGTTGTATCCCCTCTTATCTAACATTGACTTGTTTGGATGTTTGGGATGGGCACAAGTGAGGCCCAATTCCTCTTTGAGATTATGGCAACTCCAACATTTCTCTACTCTACTCTTTTTACTATACTTTTGATGATTATGCTTGAGAAAGTTGTTATTTCTATGTCATATTTTGAGACTCCTTAGGAAACCCTTTTTTTGTGTTTGATAATTTAGGCATATACCCATGTTTTTCAAAAATATGTGTTTCATCTCTTCCAATTAAGTTTTGTCTAGATTTTATTTTAGTTCAAAACATGGCTAATTTTCTTTATTACTTTAAATATAAATATACTGCAAAAATGAATTTTTTTTGGCCTTGCAAAGCTTCTTGTTTTAAGAGTTCTTGAAAATAATCAAGTATCTAGTCTCTTTATAAATTGACTTTGTATGAGACTATATAGGAAATGGACATTGACTTTGACTTTATTAAGTACAACGACTTAATTGGAATTATTACATTAGATACAAGGAATAATTAAGAAATTACTATTTGCAAGCTTATAAAAGTTCAAGTAAATGTCTAGCAATGCAAGAATATTCCTTGTTTTTAGACCCTGTGTAGCATACCTAAACATTTATTTGAACTTTTATAAGCTTGCAAATAGTAATTTCTTGATTATTCCTTGTATCTAATGTAATAATTCCAATTAAGTCGTTGTACTTAATAAAGTCAAAGTCAATGTCCATTTCCTATATAGTCTCATACAAAGTCAATTTATAAAGAGACTAGATACTTGATTATTTTCAAGAACTCTTAAAACAAGAAGCTTTGCAAGGCCAAAAAAAATTCATTTTTGCAGTATATTTATATTTAAAGTAATAAAGAAAATTAGCCATGTTTTGAACTAAAATAAAATCTAGACAAAACTTAATTGGAAGAGATGAAACACATATTTTTGAAAAACATGGGTATATGCCTAAATTATCAAACACAAAAAAAGGGTTTCCTAAGGAGTCTCAAAATATGACATAGAAATAACAACTTTCTCAAGCATAATCATCAAAAGTATAGTAAAAAGAGTAGAGTAGAGAAATGTTGGAGTTGCCATAATCTCAAAGAGGAATTGGGCCTCACTTGTGCCCATCCCAAACATCCAAACAAGTCAATGTTAGATAAGAGGGGATACAACAGGTGTGTTAAGTCCAATACACATGTTATTGTTTTTGCAAGGAGAACAACGTAGCAAAACAATACTAAAAAGAACTCCTCAATTTTTTTAGAAGAATTTGTGTAGCGTTGGTTTGTGTGGCCGTCATTGTGACCAATATCACCAATCCCAAAATCAAACCAGAGAATATAATGCTAGCAATACGCAAAGCTACCTACTGTTTAGTGAGCTAACAAAAATGCACCCATTTCAAATAGTTGGTTGGAATTGGAGATAGAGTAGAAAGAGCAGGACCTTTGTTGTTATGTAAAACTTTTGTTGTAGGTGCTATTGAATTTTCCGCCGAAGAAGACTTATTAGCATGCGCAAGGTATTAGTAAACATTTGGTTATTGGCACTCTATGTAATGCACTCATTTCTAACATTGATGAGATGAGCTAGTCTAGACATTTTTAAAAAGCTCAAGAGATGGGGTTAAGTAGAAAAAGAACAAGCAATAAACAACTAAACTAGAACAATTGCATAAAAAGTACACAACAATTGCAGAAGTAACTGAGTCAGTTTGTAGTTGATGTAAAGTAGGTGCTTAGTCTTGTAGTTGTTATTTAGTTGATGTAAAGTCAATTTACAGTTGAGTAGTTGTTTAGCAATGGCAATGATCTAGTTATTTTCATGACCAAATTTGAAGATGAAAGTTTGAAAAATATCTTACAAGTGGCAAAATAGTTCAATTAAAAAGAAGAAAAGCATTGCATCTACAATACAACCACATAAATATAGTCCCTAATTTGAAAGAACCAAATGTAGCACTTGAGCTTTAATTAACAACTATAGAACAATTAAAAAACCACTCATTAATGTGCACACTTTCCAACCAAAAAGAAATGGTATTGGGAGCTGCAACAAAGGCAGCCCAAATATAAAGTTTATTAATCATTTAATTTAATTCTCTCAAGAATCTTTTTATAGAAATATTCTAGTAGTAAAGAAAGAGTCGTTTATTCATACAACTCACATACAACTCAAAGTCAAAGATGTCAAACTGCTTTGATCATCTAATCATGAACCCAAAATTGTTCATTCCAAAATGTGCATAATAGACCTCATCCCTTGAGTCAAATAAACAACTGTGCACTACAACTGCTACTACTTCATCCATGACCATAGTCGCTTTGTTGTTGTTGTGCTGTAGTTTAGGACAATAAGTTGTTTGCTATTAGTGAGATTTTCCAACATTTTCTTCTAGTGTTATAATTGCTTTGCTCCTAAATTTTTGACATGGCTTTAAAATAATTAGCATCATTGTAATGGGTTTGGGCTCTTTATAAATAATGAAGGACAGGGCATAATAATGAGAATTATAATTTTTTTAATTGTACAATAGCCTTGCCAAATTTTTATAAAAAATCTACACTTTATGAGAAATATTTAAAATTATTAAAGGTTTATGTAATATATCCAATGTTTGTTGTATCTCAAAGTATCCCATGTTTGTTGTGTGTCAAAGTATCTAGTGCTTGCTATATTTAGCTATAGCTTAGATGTATAGGCTTAATCAATACACATACTGAGTTGTTAACGACTTGACGCGTGGAGGATAAACAACAAAAAGTAGATTGAAAATTGTTGATGAGATTGCCTAGGGCGGAATGATGGATGAGAAAACTTTCTCTTGGAAGCTTCAATTTAGGATTACTCTAAGATTTAAGTATGCAACATTTACATGCAAGCTTAGGGGTTTTCATTGCATGCTTTTTGTTTTCTTTCACTTTTTGGTTGGAAATAGTTAAAATTTATGTTTGAAACATTTGAACTTTCTATTTGAGACTAGTTTTTGCTTGGCAACAACTTCAATTTGGAAGTAGAAATTGCTTGAATGTACTTGGTGTCCACAAGCACTCCTTGTTTAACACTACCATAAAAATGTCACTCTTGTTTTGTATAGTACATTAGATTTTGCATGTGTGTTATTCCAAAAAGAATTTCATTGTGATTTGATCAGGTATATGAAAATTTCTTTTTGTCATTGTGTATTTGTAATGAACATAGGGTATACAAAAATGTCACAAGAGCCTTTTTTGAATGAAGCCTAAGATACACAAAAAATTTGGTATTTGGAAATTTAGGTGGATATAGCCCTATATAAATCAATTTTTGTTACCTACATAGCCTACATCTTATAAGGGCTTGAACGCATGGTACCCACAAATACCCTATATAGTGCACTCCCCATGCACAAAGTAGTTTAGCTGTAGGTACAAGCCTAAATTCCCATTTGTCCCCCATGGGGCAATGGTCCTTTAGGAGTTAAAACTTCATTTCTTGTCATTTTTTAGTTTTCTCATGCCAAAAAACCTAAGTGCTCAAAACTTTTGGGAATAATCTTGAGAATACTCAAACTTGCTTGAGAAGTTTTTTTATATGTCCTCCCTAACGTATATTTTCCATTTCACATGCTCGTTGAATTTCCAACTTGTAAATGAGTTTCTTATGTAAATTTAGCATGAAGCAAAGTTTTGCTTATAAGAAGAAATGTTTTGAAAATAGCGTTGCAACAGTTACTTAGGTTTGTAGATTATGACTTTTAGCTCAAATATATTAAAGAAAAAGGTCTATTTATTCTTCAAAATGTCTTTTTATATATGGATGGATTGAAATATGATTTGTAAGAAGTGTTTAGTTGACTAAAAAATGACACAAAGGTTTATGTTTTGTAAGAAATTCGAGTAATTTTTAATGTAGAGATGACTTGTGAAGTTTAGTTTGGAGCTTAATTCTTAATCTTTTTCAAAAGAACAATCTTGTAGGTATAGATTGCTTGCTACACTAGCCATTTTGTTATAATTCCATTTCAAGTACTCCGTGATTAATAATTCAGTAGTCCTGTTATCATTGTAATTCTCTTTAACATGTTTATAAGTTTTACTCTTTGGAAGTTTTTTAATAAGTTTTTAACCCTTATCTTTAGTGTACTTTAAATTTGCACAAGTTGTGCAATGCATGTTTTACAATAGAATTTCTAATGGACGAATTGGTACCTTTAAAATGGTTGAAAAATACCTTGATGTTCTATTCAAATTTTTATTAATTTGCATTTTGTATGATGATTTATTTTAAAAGTATGGGAGATGGCACATCAACAACATAAGAAAGAAACCCTATTATTATAATTATCAACTAATCTATAGTTCAAACTTTGTTTGTTATCTAAATCAATATGCCCCAAGAACCGTTTCATTATTGTTCATGTCACTTTATTCATTGCATTTGAAATGGTGCTTTTATGGTCATAATTCTTGTCATGGAAGTTAAAATACCATGTGAAATCATAACCTTCCTTGGAAAGACCATCCATCCAAATATTTCAATTTATTTGGCAATGCAGATTCGAAAAAACACTTGTTGGCTTTATTCTCATAAGCAAATACTACTTGACAATTCAAATTTTGTGATAATCCACTTCCTTCAATTATCACCTCCATATTTTATGATAATGGAGCAACACAACTTTACCTTTATCATAATTGCAATGACATTTGAGATAATTCATCCGGCCGCTAGTCTGAACCAGGCCTGGGCCCACGGAGGCAGCCCAAATGGAATATTCCCAAAGCTTAAGTAGATGCTACTCCATCTGGATAAACTCTGCTCTTGGATCAATGACATTTCATGCAAGAGAATATCCCAAATACCTTGCATGAGCACCATAAGTAAATAAATACCCATGGCCTTTGTGACAATAGGGGTTTCAAACCTTGGGATGAATAGAGTTTCTGTACGACGTTTCTGTGGGAGGAAATTGTAATTTTCTCATATAAAATGCAAGTCTTCTCGTGACAAATAAAATACCTAACAAGGCGCAAAAAAGTGCAAGCATGGAGTCTCTTACCTGAGAAAACAAGGACATTATTGTGATAAATTTGCACTTTTTTTCTCATCAACAAGTTTAAGGTAGTACGCTCGAAAACCGCCCATCCAAGGGCTCATCCCTCTCTTTCATGGTTTTTCATGGATGGGAGGATTTTTAGTTCATTTTTCAAATAAAGAGAAATAGATGCGTAATGTAACACAAGTTGTTTCATATTTTTTGAAGTATTTTTGAGTTACTTATGAATTCTCAAAGTAAATGTGTCATAGGTACCTATTGATAACCTTAGACCTTCCAAGAACTGTTTGCTTGCAAGTTGTGAAGAGATTTGGGGAAGCAAGGAGAATGATTAGCTCTTTCAATTTAAAACACCTTTTCTTCCATGCATTCAATGAGTTGTAAAAGGCCAATGTAAGAACCACCATTGCACCTTTTCACAACGAACTACTAGATGATTCAAAATGTGCAAACGGTTTGTGAGCATACTACCTTAGAACAAGGCATTTTTTTTGTTTGCCAAATTGCAGCTGTCCAAATTGCATTGTGTAATAAACGGAGGAACCAGCCCGGGCCCCGGAGTGATGAAACTCTGTCAATTTTGTCAATTTGGCTCCAATTAGCCAAAAAAAAAAGCCCTGATTTAGAGGGAAAAATAGATTTTACTTTGCAAAATGCGTCCAGCTTTGAAACCTCCAAGATAGTTATGTCAATGAAAATCTTTCTACAGAAATTCTGCAAGAAATTTATCTTGTTTTGGATGTTGGCTATTCTGATACTAACAGAATGTAAGACAAAAATTTGGATGAAATTGCCAAATCCATCTCAAAGAAACCTGATGCCACAAGATGTCGTAAATGAACGTAAACGTATGGATGTTTCTATCCAATTTTTCCCTTATAGGGCGAGTGTGGCTTGACCAATAAAAAACCAAAAATAACCCGTTGGTTGTGCCAGTTATGCTGGGGATCTTAGATTCTTAGTTATCAGAGAATGTAATAATCTCTTGTATTTATACATTTTAGAAGCATACGTTGCATTGTTTGACGGTGTTGAGGGGCTTTATATGGAAGCTCTTCCACGGGCTCTTGAGTATGCTATACAATATTTTGTGATCAATGATTCCAAATGAGAATTTCATAAGTAGCCCAAGCGGCAAAAAACATTTTTGTTAAATGCGCTAACAATTAAAATTGAACAATGATAGATTCATATTCACCTAAAGAATAGTGGGTGAATTTTTCTCTCTAAATTGAGTTATATTTATGAACACTATATGTTGACTCTCTATGATAGCCAATTAGAATATTGCCGAGATATCAAAAGGAGGGATCTATGGAGTTCCAACAACGAGGATTTTAATAATATTTTTTAGTCATGATGCCTTTGCTTTAGACTTTTTGAGCATATTTTGTAAGTGAGTTATATGAGCATAAAATAAGGGCATCCACGCCCTTGTGAGTTGAACATGGCTGGAGCCCGTCAAGCTAATTTAATGTTCATGTGCCAACAATTTGCTTTTGCTCCCGTCTTTTCAAGAAGTAGCACAGTTGCGCCAATAGTTAGGGTCCACATTTTTTTTGAGCAAATCCAATTTTCATTGACATATCCACCTTTGTTTTACAAAAGGGCAGAAGGGGTCATTGGATTTGAAGTGGGATTTTTTATTGAGTGGATAGTTGGAAAGAGAAGTTATTGGGTGATGCGTAGCAAACTAACTAAAATTATAAAATCTAGGTAATTTTGGAAAGCTAGCGTGGCATTTATTGCAAGCATTTGTTGCAATCTAAGCATTGCAAGCTCCATGCACAATGGTCGGAGGGGGCAATGACTGAGGAGAACCAGCTATCAAAACAAAGTTAGCAAATTGAAACAAGAAAAAAAAGCGGTTGAAATCAAAACAATTGGACTAAAAATTAACCAAACTTTTCAAAATGTCTAATTATAATACATATTTTAATATAAATAAAATAAAAGTTGAATGCGTGCTTGTGAAAATCAATTGAAAAACAAGAAATGCCAAATATCAGCTGGTGAAGCTAAAGCTTCTTCCCAACCAACATTGGGCAAGGAAAATTTTCTTAGCTAAGCTTCCCCTAAATCTAACCTCAATTTTTGATTGGCAACTATAACACTAGAAAAATTGGGTGAAAAAAGTGGATGAAGTTGTCAAATCTATCCCACATAAGGATTAGATTTGTCAAATTTGGATGAAAGGTGCTAGTGTTAATAAATCTTATGGATGAACATGCACACCTCTTCAATTCTATCCAATTCTATACAACTTTTCCTTACCTGCTTGCATTGTGGGGTGCATGTCTCTTCCAGCAAAAATAAAAAGTAAACCTTGCCACTAGGGCCCCCAATTTTCCTTGCCCAACCTTGAACTGCTTAACCCTTTAAGGACCATGTGACCATATTTTGGTCGCTAGGAGTAGTTTTTAGCCTATATATCAAAATCGCTCAACAATTTGGAAATTGGTTTTGAAGTACGCTTGTGATCACAAGAATTTTGCATCCATCTAATAAAATAACAATGGAACCGGATATGTGAGTTGATTAATAATGGTGTTTATACGACATGGCCTCAAAATACCTATCCGTTTTTTGTCAAAGATGGATCAAAGCAACAACACAATACATCAAGTATGCAAGAAGAATGTCAAACTTCAATTGCAAAATCTTAAAAAATTCAAATTGCTTAAGAAATACACTTGCATTGTTTTCCTATACGGTAGTAGTATAATTGTAGTGTTTAAAGATCTACTAAAATGGTGTTGTCATTTCATTTTAAAAATTTTGACATCCTACATTGAAGGCCAATTCTTGATTGCTTTCACCAATCGGATTTTCCATAACAATTATCAAATTTCCTGGAGAGCATTTTAAGGGTAGTCAAGAAAGTGGGATTTTAGACCCTTTTTGTCCACTTAGCTATGCTTTGTGATTGCTATTTTTATCTATTTTGTGTGAAACTAGCCTTATTGGAAAGGTGGGAACCTTGGCTTTCTAGAAATGTAAGGCTTTTTTCAATCAAAGCTTGCATGAAGAGTTAACATCCTACACCACACAAGCATGAAAAACTAGAGATTCTCCACATACGAGTCACTCAATCATTATAATATTTCACCTCCAACAGTAGATCTAGCTGAAATTTTGGTACTTTCCAACAAACAAGGTGTACTTCCCATTTGTACGGTTGGATTATTGAAAATGGGTCCATATCTAATTCAACTACACATGTACACTTGTCATCCTTGATTTTAGTGGGTTTTTTGAAAATGGGTGTGGTCCTTAACCCTGTAATGCCGGGGAAGCCATTTCTTGGCGTTTGAACAAATGTCCAAGGATGTGCATGAACAGAAAAATTGATTTTTCATCCATAGTTTTGTTTTTGATCTATCATGTTAGGTTATGATGAGTTTCTAATTGGATTTGTAGTCTTACTAGTGTTTCTTTTTATGTAGATGAGAAGTTAGTAAAAAAAATAAATCACAACATATGTTGTTTTAGTGTATTTTGGGAAGTTGTTGCTCTTTGCTCTAAATCTGAAATTTCTTTACAAAAATTATATTTTTTGAATTTGAGCCCAACTTATAAAATGAAGGCCATCTACTCTAGTTTCTTCTCCACTTTGAATTTTGGAAAATTTCCTAATATTGAATATGTCATTGCTATTTGAACTTTGAATGTATTTTCAATGTCTATTAATTTTTAATTATAGAATGACATGGAAATGGAGTTTACACCATGATGTTTGTTATTGTGATATACACACACCGTGAAATTTTCATATTTTTTAGATTTTCTATTTGATGTGATTTTTCTTCACTTTTTCTTCAAATATTCTCAAAAAAATCAAATTTTCTCAAAAAAATCTGAAATTTTTGTGAAGTAAAGAAGACGTGTAATTCCATCTCTAAAAATTAAATACAAATGTTTTCATACATATGTAATTGCAAAATGGTAACAAATTGGATGATGGACAGTCACACTTGGATCAGCGGTCATGGGTCCGTCATTTAGGAGTTAAAGGGTTAACCCCATACCTTGAGCTGGCCCACGTGGCAAGTTCCTTTACCAGTGCCAACTGCCAAGGGAGCGGATGCCCTAAAAAAAAGTTTGAAATTGTTCAGAATCTGCGTAAATCATGAAAGATTCTGTAGTTGAATACAGAACGTTCCTTTGCACTGGCTCTCCAGAAATGGTGCCTCCACTGCTCCTGGGATATCCGTAGATATAAGAGAAAATTTTATGGATACCTCTGAAGTTTGCCATATTTGTATAGATAGTTGTGATAAGGTAAGAGCACTCATCCTCGTGAGGGTCTCCATAAGCGTATCCTCTAAAATTTTGGAAAATCTATGGAAGTAGATAGATGTAATGACAAAGATGTACAATATGTGAACACAAAATCTTAAAAGTGGTTATGGGTACAATGGCAGTTTGCTCTTTAAAAACTCACAACTTATTCTCATAGTATCCAAATAATAAATTTGAAAGTGCAAACTCATTATTTTTCTATTGCTAATAGGATCCTATAATTTGCTAAACGTTTACAAATAGTCATCATGTTCAAAACCCTTAAACTCACTCTTATGGGTGCTCCTACCTTACCTCTAGTTTTTTAGAAATTGCACAAATATCCTTGGTCATGTTTTCCAAGCATTTGTTCTATTATGCATGCCACTTCTTTCTTCCTTGTGTGCATGTTGCTTCTTTTCTGTTCTATTGCATTTCTTGCTTTTAACCTTGGTTATGAAGAAAGCAGTGTGCTTAACCCTTGTACATCCTAGAGGACCAAAAGTGTCTTCACATGATTTCAGAGGCTTGCTTGAGGCATCAAATCTAATTTTTTGACCTTGCTATAAACTACAATTACCAAGGCATTCAAGTGGTCCATGCAAGTGGAGTAATGGTAAGGCAAGGCAAATGTTGTACAAGTGCCTCAAGAGCATCATTGGGTGAAACACCATACAAGGTGTGGTGGCAAGCAATGTTTTATAGGCTGCAACTAGTCAATACCCCAAGCAAGCTTCCTTGCATTTGCTTTGTGGTAGCGGGAAAGTTGCCAGCAAGGGTACAAGCATGTTCTAGACCCTTGTTGTGGCAACCCTCACCGGCTGTGCCGGTCATCATTTTCCGTGCAATAGCAATTTGAAACCCTAAAACTTGACATAAAAAGAAGTGCAACCTTTAGTAATTTATAAGTGTGCATTCACATCTAATCTTGTTCCCCCAAAAAATTTAAGATGAATCCAGGACTTATAGAATTTTATAAAATTTATTAAATAGCAACTACTTGCTACAAATTGAGATTTTGCCATCACATGTTGTTTGATCAGATATTATAATCTTCCATCTCCCACTGTTAATTGTTCCCAAAATTTGCAAGTATTTTTCAACATAGATGCTACACTATTTTCAAATGTCACTTTTTGTGGATCACCCAATTGATTGAGATACAATGCATCAAAGTTGTAGGTCTCCCAAAACCTTGATCTTGGTGAAACTATGGCATGGGTGCTCAAGGGTCAACAAAACAAGTGCTTGAAAATTATGGTCCAAAGATCTTTGTGCAATTTCTAGAAAACTAGGGGTATTTATACAAATTTGACAAACTTCAAGGGTATCCATAAAAATTTCCCTAGTAACTATTTTATTCAAAAGCTGGTTTCTTTTATGTCGGTGTACTGCACATACGTGTTTGTGGGGTAAAGTGGAAAACCTAAACCTTTTTACAAACAAGAATAAAATTAATAGTTTGCCCCTATTTTGAAATTGGTCATTTTTGTCCTCTTTAATGTTCTAGTCTATATCCTTGGTCTCGGATTCCAATTGCGAATTGAAAATTCCCGAATTCAATCTTGATGGTAAGTTTTTAAAGGTCAAAATGAATTGACGCCCTCTTTGCCCCCTAAATGGATGAATTACTGTTGTCAATTGCAAATTCATGTTTTTGGGCCAAGGTGCAAAAGCTCTGTAATTTTACAAATATGGGTAAAAGTAATAATATGTCTCTTATTGCGTTGTTGTTCAATTACATCTTCACAAAATAGACGTTTTTAAATCCAAACGTGAATTCAAAACCCAAAATTCAATCTCATGATGGTAAATTTCCAAATTCTCACAATTTTTAAAATATGAAAAAGAGAAAAAAAATCACCTTGTTCCACAAACTCATAAAGTTATTGACTAAGCTTTCACCTAAGAAGCAATAAGCTCAAAGTGAACTTAGTAATTACCCATACGGTCAAACTTTCAAAAAAGGTTTTGGACTCATATTTAATGAATTTAGAAGCAATTACCATTTAAGATTCACTAAAATTACAAATGTTATTCATAGAATTTAAAATTTGGTATGATTGGTTAAAAATAGACATTCTATTCTATAATTCAAAAATTATTTCTTTTTGAAAAAGAGAACATCATCAGTTTTTTGAAATAGAAATTGTTAGAACACTAACAAATGTTGAAATGTTTATCTTTGAAAAATTATCCTTGATGGAGTTTAACTTGAATTGACATGATTCAAATTGAGTTGAATAAATTATTTTATATTTTATTTATAATGTTTTTTTGCATCCCGAGCAACCCTCAAAAAATGACGGTGACCAAAAAAATGATCGATTGAGCACTTAGGGGTTAACCCTTGAAAGCCACAAAAACCCTTTGCGGTCGTATGTATGACCATATGTACAGAGGTATTTGAGCTACTATGAGGGCTTTCCAAAAAAAATTATGCACCCACCATCATACAACCCTTCAATATGTATGATTATAACACTTGATTTCCAACTGATTCAAACTTTTGAATATTGATTGCAACGATATTTGATACCATAGCTCCAAAGCCCAAGGGCCCTTTAGGGGTTTAATTGGACCAATAATTGAGCCCCAATATAAAGTGGCTCAGTTTCAAAAGAGGCACATCCATCCAAAGGGTTCATAACATTTAGTAGCTTAAAGAGAGGATGCCTTTCCCTCTCTTTAGGTATCATCCACGAACTTCATCATGACAAAAAAATAAAAATAAAAAAATAAAATAAAATAAAATAAAATAAAATAAAATAATAATAATAATAATAATAATAATAATAATAATAGTAATAATAATAATAATAATAATAATAATAATAATACTAATATATATATATTTTTAATATTTTTTTGACATGGCTGGCCCACACATCAATGTATGTGCACTAAACTCAGCCTCTCTTTCATAAACTCTCTGACAAATTCAACCATGTGTCCTCTTAGCTATTGATGGGTGTGAAATATTCCACACTTTTTCATACAACAAGATAAAAGTGTGAAATATTCCACACTTTTTCATACAACAAGATGAAAGTGAAATATTCCACACTCTTCATCTGGAGGGAGGGCAGGCATAATGAGCGCTACTGAATGTTATGTTCAGTTTAAAATTTTACGCATGTGATATAAAAGAGGTACGTAAGTATCTCTCTACAGTACATACGGTCGTATGATACTCACCCCATATGTATTTGGTCACCGTATCGTCTTCCTCAAGAGGGCGGTCTGTCGCTCTCTGTTCCACGACCTCTTCTCTTCTCTTTGCTTGGGCCTCCTTTACTCGCAATCGACGTGTGTGTTGCGTGTGTGTTCGATTCGGAATCAAAACCACCAGAGTCACAAAGATCGCCATCACCAGAAATCGGTAGAGCTCTCTCGCTTCTTCACGTCACCTCTCTCCTCCTGCAATTTCTCCGGCGTATTTGCGACCAATTCTCTTTTACGAGCGCTTCTGTTGTGACCGCCCTTGTTTGTTTGTTTACAGCCTTCTTGCCATTTTTGTAAGCCTTCTGATTTCTGAGCAGTTCAACGATTCTTCGCGGCTCTGAATCGAGAATCATGCTGGCTCATGTGGTGAAGGGAATTGTCCGAACAGCGAACTCTGCTCCACGGAGCGCTCTTGTGTTTGGACAGAGGGCGTACCACGAGAAGGTGTGCAGATGCTTTTCCAGACCTTTCCGGGGGTTTGAAATTTTAGCGAGAGGTTCGCTGGAGGATTTTCTGTGTTGAATTGGTGCAAAAGAGTTTCAAATTGGCTAACGGGGGTTTCCAATTGGCTAACGGGTTTCCAATTGGCTAACGAGGGTTTCAAATTGGCTAACGAGGGTTTCAAATTGGCTAACGAGGGTTTCAAATTGGCTAACGAGGGTTTTATGGACAATCTTGGCATCACTTTGCAGGTTGTAGATCATTACGACAACCCTCGCAATGTAGGCTCGTTCGACAAGAATGATCCGACTGTGGGGACCGGCTTAGTGGGTGCTCCTGCATGTGGCGATGTCATGAAGCTGCAGATCAAGGTGGATGAGCAGACTGGAGATATTGTCGACGCTTGTTTTAAAACCTTCGGATGTGGATCTGCTATAGCCTCGTCGTCTGTAGGTATGTATGTATGTTCACCACGGCTTCCTTTGTTGGTGCGGTGGAGGTTCATCTCAACTAGTTTCGAGATTTGTTAGTCTATATCTAATCTTTGATTTTTGTGTTTGCAGCTTCCGAGTGGATCAAGGGGAAGCCTATGGAGCAAGCAGTGTCCATTAAGAACAGGTCAGCAAGCTTTCCTCTGAGTGGTTGATTTTCATGTCGTTACAGAACAGCCAAATATATATGTTTTAGTCATTGCCACCCTTTCTATTTTTTCTCAAACCCTATGTAATTTCACACTCTGCAGCTGCATGTTCCTTTTATATTTTAAGAATCTCTCGTCTTTGCATAAGTTTGATTGGACATGTTCCGCAAGTTTGTGAATTGAGAAGCCCGCTTATGGACGACGCTATTTTGTGACGGTGAGCCAAGATTTCGTGAGTGAGAATCAATTCTAAGCTCAAAATCAATAAAAAAAACAGCAAATTTAGTTTAAAGTGCACAATTATAGGGTCCTATGTGCACGATTATAGGTAAAATCTAGTATTTTGACAAAAATTCACGGCTCACGGCTTCCTACTCACGGTTATAGCATTCCTCGCCCGCTTATTCTTGTAAGGTTGTGCAACTTGGGACGGTTGAGTGAAAGGGATGTTGAGATAGAGGATTCACTACCTCTTTTCATGCACGCATGTGCCTCTATATTTATATGGTGTCCGTATTTAACTTCTCTCAACTTTCCTCTTTCTATATATCTCTATAGGGAATGGGAGAGAATGGACAATCATGGATACCCAAGCTTCATGCCGTCATAGCCAATTCCAAAACCGTCACAGGCCTTACTAAAGAATGTTATCAGGGTTTCTTAGTAGAGAAACTGTAGCAATTACATTCCTCTCTTCATTAGGGGGTGTCAAGACTAGAACTTCTGCCAGAAGTTTGTAAAACCAGGTTTTTGTTCAATAGTAGGTCAAATCTTTAGGATAACCAACTACGCCTTGTCATTGAAGATTCCTTTTTCTAATTATTCTGAAAAGCCAAAGGAGGAGCTGGATTTTGAGAATCTTGGTTTTCGGAATCCCTTTTGTTGAGTCTCTCCCTTTGTTACAAAAAAGAAATAGAGAAACTTGCATGTAGCTAGAATAGGGGCGTTTAAACTCTTTTCTGGTTTTCTTTCTAGATGTGACATGTTTGTCAGCCAAGAGTTTTATCCTCCAGCACAAATTTTAGTTGTGACGCTTACTGTTAATTCCGGTTCGGTATGTAAGTCTCTTTTAAGGAAAACAGCTACAGTAGTATTAAATAGTTTCCAATACATATCTTTGTCCGTCAAGCTTTGGGACAAGCGATCATTTTTGTTAATTCTTTATATCGAGTTGTGGTGTGGATGCTTTCTGCAGTGAAATCGCCAAGCATTTGTCTCTGCCACCTGTGAAGCTCCACTGCAGTATGCTCGCGGAGGATGCTATCAAAGCGGCAGTGAAAGACTACAAGTCCAAGAAAGCGAAAGCAGGAACTGAAGCTTCTCACAGCGAGGCTTTCGCTGCCAATATGTAGAAAGATCATGTGTGTTTGCAGTATGGTGGGTGGTTCTTATAGTAACATAGCTGATCTGTTGCCCGCTTTTCTTAGCTTTGGAAGATTTAATCCTTGAAACAGGCATGGTGCAAAGGTATTGCAGCATGGCCATGGAGGTTTGAAGTTCAAGGAAACGCTGGTTAGAAAGACTGTCCTGCCAAATTGAACAGGTTCTAGGTCTGGCATCCTTGAGTTTCCTTAAAAGCCAGAGCTGAACTTTGGGTTACCTTTTGGGAAGACGTTCTAGTTATCTATAGCTGAAGTTTTTAGAAACACTCCTTGCAAGTGCTGCTTAATGGCTTCACGTCTCTAGCCTACAAGGGTTTCCGGGTTTGAAATGTGGATGTTATCCTGTCTTGACAAGGATCGTTTTTGTTAGTGTTTGAATTGGATAGTATTAAAGTAGTTGAAATCACCTTTTAAACTTCTGAGAACTCTCTATTTGTTATATGCTCTTGAAACAGTCATAAGTTTATAGAAATACGTATCTGCTCTGGAACCCTGTTTGCTTGGTTTCGTCAGTATGTGATCTCTATATGACCGTTGGGCTGAATTACTTTTGTCAATGACGAGTGCTAAAAATACATGCTAAATATTCTTCATTTTTTTATGACGGGCGTGAATATCCATAGAGATATCAAGTGAGAGTTGTTGTAGATTGTGGATTTATGTTTTGGATTCAAATACGATAACCTTTCACTGCGTTGTGATTCAACCAATACTCATTTAATGTGCAATTGCAGTAATTCTCAATCAAGGAGTTTAATAGCAACTTGGATTATGTGTGGTACACGTGATGAACGTCTTTGAAACTTATAAGAAATCCAGAAGTAGTTCAAAATGACTCCTATCTTATGATAATCAATGTGACAAGGCATATTGTTGACATTTTTCTCTTTACTCATGCTGAGCACCGTTATATATGGGGTCAATTAGCTACACGATCTGTTAAAATTTTGAGATTTTGAGATTGTGTTGTAATACACAGTTCTATAACATGAGTCTTTTGTGCAATCTGTTTTTGAAGTGTCAAGTAACTTTGCAGTTGCAAGTTTTAATTTTAAAAGTAAGATAATTAGTCCTTGGAATTTGGATCCAAGAAATGTTGATAAATTAGAATATCCTACCATCTCCTTGTCATGTTGTGTAATGAATATGCAACTAATAAAGGGAAATCTTTCAAAAACCAGTTTTAGATTATTCTTTCCAAAAATAAATTTGCCTTCAAGAACATGAGCTCCTTAACCTTGAAAGGACCAAGCCCTTTTTTCTGCCAAAATCACTAAAAACTCCACTTCTAGGGGATGAGTAATAAGGTACTTTTCTTCTTTTTTTGGAAATCCAACTATAGGATCATACCTTAGACTAGAAGAGGTACTTGTGGGGAAAAAATCAAGTCATTCTAGATGGAGAGGAGGCAGATATTTACATTTGAAATGAGAAAAAAAGTTTTTTTCCCTACAGTTAGTAAATTTCAAAAGCCTTTGACCACCTTTACATGAAAAATTGCTCTACCAAAAGTTGAGCTTTTATTTTTCCATGTAGGAGATCAAGTTAGTATATGTGAGAATTTTCAAATCAATTGGAACTATACAACACATGGAAAAAAAATAGTAAGTAAAAGAAATAAAGAATGAGTCAAAACACTAAATTGTTAAGAATTTAATTATTGAAATGAAAAATGCAAATCCCAATGGTGATAATGTTGTAACAAATAATCTACTCCCTTGGATTTGATTTTTTTTCCAAAAGTTTGAAGATTGAGTGAAATGAATGACTTCAAAGTTTATTTTAGAGTAGATAATTCATAATTGCGTGCAAACAAAAACTCCTCATAACTTTCATCTCATTGATCAAAATTGAATGATTCAAATCTTCCAACGTATAAAAAAAATCTAAAGAACCAATTCTAGAATTTTATTTTTAAAAAGTGAAATTTTTAAAGAATTTTTTTGTGCTGCCCAAATGGGCAGTCCTCCCCAAATTTTCATAAATTCATTCATAACTTCTTTGTCAAATGTCAAAATGAAAAAAAAAAATGCCCACATAGGTTTTTGAATTCCCCACCTTCAATAAAAGTTTCAAAAAATTACAAAAAATAACTTATCCAAAGGTACATGCCCAAAGTACCACTTGTCCCAGGGGGGACAGTTGCTCATTTAGGGGTTAAACTAGTCTAATACATTTATAGATCAAGTTTGTTAGGCTCATAAAGTTTGGTAAGTCAATTTTTTTGTACGTTTAGTGTGGATTTGACCACTTGGTTTGAAATTTGAGATCAAGGAGTCTCGAGATAGATTGGCTCTTTTACTTTTTTTTAATGTTTTTTTTTTTTTTTTCTAAAGGGAAAACTAAAGGGTTTCAAACAAAGCCATAAACTTAGTACTTTAATAAAATTATAATTATGAGTATTTGGATGTGGACAATTGGCTCTTCACCTACAATAGGAAAGTCTTTTTGAACTTGAGGTGAAGTATGATAAAATTCATTCAAATGTCACAAGACAAGGCATCAAAATCAATTGGTAGATTTTCTAAATTCATACCTTGATCTCCAATGTCTTAGTTTTGATCACTTTGCAATGAGTGCTAATGTACTTTTGAATATTCTTTAATGATTATCTATTGATTATCTATTGATCATGTGGATTTATTAAGCATGATATTGAGTACACTTTGCATTTTAAGTATCTCACAATTTTGAAATATAACAATGAGTGTTATTCTACATTTGAACATTCTCCAATAAATATTTATGTACTAGGTAAATTCACTACCAAAATTTTGGGCACACCTTGCACTTGGGTCCTTTGACGATTGCAGCATTCACTATGTAAAGTCTTAAACTTAAAAATGCTTATGAGGATGTTTTGATGGAAAAACATGTTTATTCATCCAATTCTGTCAAAGGAGTTGCTTAACTATATTTTTAGTAATTAAGAATCTATTTGCTATTGCAAACAAAAGAAACACTAGAAGAAACTTGCATTTTTTATAACAGATTTTTTTGGATGTCCACTTGTTTTTGTGCTAACAATGACATCAAACAAAACATCAAGATATTAGTTTAAACATCAATTGAAACATAAAAACAAGTGGACGTCTAAAAATATCCGTTGTAAAAAACACGGGTTTCTTCTAGTGAAATTGTCATCAATTGAACTTCAATTTACGTAATTGGACAAATGAGGAAAAATGTTGGGCAACATTATAGTGCATGACACTTATACCCAACAACTATTGGTCAAGCAAGAAATACTTAAGCAAAACACATATACTTATTAGCTCAAAAGTAATTCCACCATCAAGTGGGACAAATAGCGTTTAACTTTCTAGCAAATTTTTGCCAAAAATTTACCTAGATTTGGGCCTAGCAACAACAACATTAGAAAATCAAGGTGAGAAACTAGATGAATTTGCCAGGTGCCTACTCAAGCTATGACTGGATTTGCCAAAGTATGGATGAAAACTACTAATATTAGTATTTTTATGGATGAATGCGTGCTTGTAATTTATTCTCTCCATTTTTGTCCAATTATTCTTACTTGCTAGCATTGGTAGGTGCTGGTCTTGCAATTAGTGAAAAAACAAAATTTAAACGCTGGGGAAAAACCCTAAGCTTCTTCTTCATGAACTCAAATTTTTGATAACGTTTTTTTAAGCTAACCACTTGAATTGGGAGTTGTTGGTTATAAGTGTCATGCACCATACAAACAACACTGTCATATGGCTGGAGATGCCCTAAGGACCGGCCCGGCACTCGCATTCTGCGAGTTTGGTGGCGCAGCTCTGAAGGCTTGCCGCTCGCTTGCTCTCTTCAAAGCGTCCTCCGCAAAATCCTTCATCCACGTGCCTTATTTTTTTGTCAGTCTCTTCAAAGTAATTCGCATTCTCGTAGAATCGTAGTACTGTCTCTTGAATCGCGAATCTGCAGCGACACGAGAAATCTCCGCAAAACGACGCACCCGCGATGGCGCTGTCGCAATTCATGTGGCCAATTCCAAAGGCCGAGCTGGTCTTCTTCAGTTCGTTCGTTGATGCCGTGCTCCACCAGCTCCCGCACGCGATTTCCTCGTCGCCTTTTTGTCTCACGTCCACGTTGCGAACTCACAATACGAGAAGAACCGCTCGATTTACGACGACGGCGACGGTGGCCAGCCATTCGCGCTCAGCACGAGCACAGGATAAAGAAAAGTGCCTTGACAGTCCATACTCGTCATCGTCTTCCTCTCACTAGCCACCCGAACGATCCGCCGCAGCTATGGCCATGAACTGTGACGGTCCCGCCAGCTCGAGTCCCTGCCCGGACAGGTATTACCGTTATTGCCTTGGTCTCAGTTCAACTAAAATGATATCTGTCTCGGCATTGCGGTGATTGATCGCATTGCCGTTTTCGAGAATTTTCAGCTTCTTGTTCTTGATTACGGAATAAACTTAGTAATCGCTGTACTGTTAATGTTCCGGGCATTGAGAATGATTCTTCTGCTCCGTTTTGGATTTTGTATTGCGCCGAAGATGTGCCGGGGATTGCAGGATTTTTTTGATCCCGTTGGATTTGAGCATTTCAGTAACGCATTCGTAAATTGGCAATGCTGGAGCATTGTTAGTTCAGCTGGCTTCTTTTCATCTTTCTTGCAGCATTTGGAAACTTCGCATTCTGTGTAACAATACGCTTTGGTTTTGGTTCAAAAATGAAGCGCCATTTCATTTCTGGAATGTTGTTGTTTGTTAACGTTTACTACTCTGGTAGGACGTTGCATAAGTTTGCAAATGAGAAGTTAGTCTTGTTGAGTACCTAGGGTTCGGTAGACTGTCGCCGCGATTGTTCGGCTAGCTGTTGATTTCAGTACGTTGCGCTTGAGCTGTTTGGTGAACAGAGCTTGCGAGGAAGCGAGAGCACTAACAAATGGCTCTTCAAACGTCAGAATTCCGATTCTTGGACTTGCGGAGGTTAGAATGTCTCCTTTACGAAGTTGCGTTCATTTCAAATTCTTGTATTGTGTGAGTGGTTTGAATGCCGGAGGGGTTTACGAAGGGCTGTTTTGCACAGGCAGTGCTTACGTGGAAGAGAGAGTGGTGAAGGTGTTTGCAGTGGAGTGTTTTGTCTGTCAAAGTGTCCAAGTCTGAGTGTAAAGAGCTTGATGTTTACTGATGGTTAATGCTTTGTGGCAGATTATTCGTAGATTGCAATGTGAAGCTAGTGCGTCGAGGTATGAGCCTTTACGAGCAATGTACTCAAGTGTTGTCGGTGCCATTACAACAGATGCTGCAGCCATGGTGGTACCACTTGATGATCATATGGTGCATAGAGGCCACTCTGTTTTCGACACCACAAGCTTTGTGAACGGGTACTCATCTGAGATTCCATCCAATTATTATGTATCATTTAATTCAGCATGTGTGTAGATCCGCAGCGAGTTTCATGTAGGAAAAAAAAAAAGATTCAGCATGCTTAGCTTCTGACGTGGAGCTGAAAGAACTCGGCTTAGTTTTTAGGGTTTGATAATTCTGAAAGTGCTGTACGATTTCATGCAGGAATCTGTACGAGCTTGATACTCATCTGAACCGCTTTCTTGATTCAGCAGCAAAAGCAAAGATTACGCCGCCTTTCAGTCGAGCAACCATACGAGAGATTCTGATCCAAACCGTAGCAGCCGGTCGCTGCAAGGATGGGACGTTACGGTTCTGGCTGTCCGCCGGGCGAGGGGACTTCGAGCTGTCTGCTAAGAATTGCAAAGAGGCGTCACTGTTTGCATGCTTAATGGAGAGAAGGCTTATCAAGGACGATGTCAACGAGCCAGTTGTTGGAATCACGGTACATGCTTTACTCCAGGTCTTTACTTTGAGTTGATCCTCATAAACAAAACAAAACGCCATGTATTAGGCTGTTAAGGCTTCAGATGCTCACAGGACTTGTCACAAGGCAAGACGTACTTGTGAAATATGTGACTTAACCTTTCTGCAGTCGAGCTAGGAAAAGAAAGAACACTCCACTTTGGAGGCTAATAACTAGTTGTAGGAACTTTCAAAACATGGTACTGCTGTTCAAAATTGTAGGATATGAATTCTTTCTGTAAATAGGGACATTTTGTTACCACTCCTGTAGACATGACCATTTTTGGGCATCGTAGGGTGTAAAATGCTTGTGGTTGCAGCTCTAGTTTAGCTTTGCACTTAGTTCAGGAACTGGCGGAATTTTGAGGCAAGTTTCTGTGGCATCTGCAGGCGGTCACCTCCACGGTGCCTATCAAACCTAAAATGTTTGCTACTATGAAAACCACGAACTACCTGCCGAATGCATTAGCCTTGTGGGAAGCAGAAGAGAAAGGTGGTCAAGTCGGCATTTGGTTGGATGAGGAAAGCAACGTAGCTGAGGGGAACAATTTGAGCGTGGGATTTGTGTCGAACGAGGGAGAGGTGTTACTTCCTCCATTTGATAGCATATTACCCGGATGCACAGCGCGACGCCTGCTTCACCTTGTGCCAGAGCTTGTGAAGGAGAACGCAATACCAGGTCTGAAGGGTATCAGGTTGGCGAAAATTCCAATGACACAAGCGAAGAAGGCTGCCGAAATGATGCTCCTCGGTAGTTTTGTAACTATCCTGCCTGTTGTCCAGTGGGACGGCAAACCTATTGGGAACGGTAATTCCGCTACTTCACGTCTCTACTTGTTCTTCCTTTACCTACATCACTGACGAATGCCCCCTCAGAATTAATTTCTAACTATATTTTCAATATTAGTAGGCTTCGAGACTCATACATCCTCATGTCAACTGATGTTCTTGTAATGCAAGTGGTGTTAACCACGTGCAATGTTAGTTTTATTAGCAATTACTCGACGGTATCCTCGCAACTACAGTGAATATTTGCAGCTAGGTTGCCTTGACAATTAGGTTGCCTTACCTTGATCACTTGGAGGCGCATGCAAGTCTTTAGATACTAGGATTTCACATAATTTACGACCTGGATGTCGCTCGTTTGTTCTTCCGCAGCTTCGTAGTTGTGGCCAGGCCCTTTTAACAAAAATTACTGCAATAATTATTGATGAAATTACTGTAGAATCAGTTAATATTTATGTAGTGTAAAATGTCAATAAATTAGTGTGGGGCAACCTAAATGCAATATTTAGTGTAGTTAGTTAACACTAAGTCAACATAAATTCAACATTGTTCTATCATTATCTTGTTTATTGTTCATAGGAGGTTTCTTTTCTTTTTCTCTCTTCTGAATGGAACATTTATCCTTTATGTGCATCGTTTGGTGCCTGGCTCAAACTTGTGTCTCTTTTTGTTATTGTTTGCAGGAAAACCTGGACAGATTTCTATGGCTTTACGGCAGCGGTTGCAGCAATATATGTTGACAGGACCATCTGCTCTTCTTACGCCTGTGCCATAGAAACGCACCAGCTTCGAGTTACTACTTGAAAGACCATCCACCGAAATGCAGGAACACTTCAAGTATGTGTGCGCTCGACAGCTCTGACGTTGATATTATGATGATTCGCTAGAAAAAATTTGAGTAAAAGTTGCAGGGTTTGGACAAGCTTGATGGTCGTCTCATTGAAGGCATTCACGTCGAAAGAAGCAGATGAAGTCCCATTCTCTTTGGACAACTCCATTGACTTCCATTTTTTTCCTTTGAAATTAGATTTTTTTCATTCGACACATTGTTGGCCATTTTTTAGGGACTCTTCCATTGAAGCTGCACTGGTTCTGCATTTAAGCAAGAGCGTAGTCAACCTTCCTCACATTCACTAATTACTTACCGTCAATGCAAACATGGTCTGCTTTGGTCCAGAACCAATAATTGGTGGTGAAGGATAGGGCTGACGGTAGAGTTTTCATCGGCTTCTTTTTTCCAACTATAGGATTTGAATAAATCATACACTGAGGACCTTCAGACAAGAAATTGTTGAATGGCCTTATTTTTTGTATTTCTATTCCATTTTTGATAAACTTGATTGAACTATCTGCGTACCATTATCAGCACGTGTGAATTCTTTGGTTTTAGTGTATGATCTTAATAATATATAAGGTTTCAAAGCTAGTCCGTACAAGGTGATTACAGAGTTGTGTTTTTAAGCTGTACAAGGTGGATATTACTGAATTATGTTGTGACCAATTTCGTAATTACTCTGAATAGTGCATTTAGGTTGCCTTAGCAATTAGGTTGTCTTACAATAGAAAGTTACCTCATGACTCATTGCTTGAGTAGTTGAAGGTGCGTGCAATTCTCTAAATATTAGGATTTCACATGGTTACAGCCTTGACATTGTTAGTTTGTCTTTTTTGTAGCTCGTTGCCAAGTCCTTATTGTTAAGATTTGTTTATTGCACTAATCACTGATGAAAATTATTATAGTACTAGTAAGTATTTATATAATGTAAATGTCAACATAATTAGTGTGGGGCAACCTAATTACACTATTTAGTGTAGCTTACAAAACGTCAAGAAAGAATTGTGAGGCCCAGCACCTCCTTGACATTGGTGTTGCTGGCAATTGGTTATCTGTTGCTCATTAACCCTTAAACATCCCATGGGCATAGTAGATATGGTGCCGTATAATTGACGTTTGCTACCAACAAGAAGTATTTGTTTGGGATCTCAAATATATCCATTATAATAGCAAATGGCTTGGTCCTTGGCACAGTTGTTTTGTCTGCAAAAGCAAGATACAATTTTGTTGCAATACTTGCGTAGGTGCTCATACATCAACCTCAACAAATGAGTTAATGCATGTATCAAGCTTACAAAAATGACAATGTAGCTAATATGACAAATCATAGCAAAAAATACTAAACATGAAAGTTTGAGAGCATGAAGTAACACATAACTTTGAAAATTTTGAAAACAAATTGCCATTAGGATTAAAAAATACATAATGCCAAAGTTGACTATGTGCATAGACTCATTTTTTGAGGCGGTATATACAATATGGTCAAAACCTTGTCCACTTGCCACAAGCAACCAAAACAATTGCAATTCAATATGGCATACTTGCATATAATTTCTCACACTACTCTATAGTAATAGCTCTAATAGTTTCTTGCACACGTTCCTATAATTGTAGAAGACCTACAAGAGGAGTTGGATAGGAAATCAATCAGTATTTGAATTGCCCAAACATATTCTATAGGATTTAGGTTTAGAGACTGTGCTGGTCACTCTAAACATAAAATGGTTGCTCCAAAAACCATTTTTGAGCAATCTTTGCCTTGTCAATAGGAGCATTGTCATGCTGAAAATAACTTCATCAAGGTTGAAAAACCCTAATCTCTCCAAATTCAAGTAAAAATCTCCATGTAAGATTGAAACATAGTTCTTTGCATTTAAATGACCACTCACCTTTTGTAAATTGCCTAAACCTTTTGAAATCATGCAACTCCACAACATCACAAATTGCTTCACAACACAATTAGGTAAGCTTTTGTTGTCGTTGACCCAACACCAAGTCCTCCCATCTGCATTTTGAAACAATTTATCTTTGTTTGGCCACTAAAAACAACTCTCTTCCAATCCTCCTCTGTCCAATCTTTGAGAATTGTTGCAAAATGTAGCATCTCTTGTATGTTCTTTTGTGACAAATAAGGCTTTGGCACCTTCTCACAAACGCTCAATCCAGCATTTCTCAAGGCGTAAAGCAGTGTGTTATCACAAAACCCTACTTCTCTACCCTCTCTCAACACTTACGTTGCTTGAGATGCCGTTTCTAGCCCTCCAACTCAATGACCCAACGCACCACACGATGTCTCTCCAAAATGGTAAGAATCTTTGGAGCACCTCGTTTTGGCAATTTTAAAGTACTACAATGTTTTTTCCTCACTCTATGCACTACACTCTGTGAAAAACCAAGAGATTTTGCAATCTCTCTTGTACTCTTACCTTTCATAAAAAGAGCAACAATATCTCTTACTTTCTCTCTTGAAATTGGCTTTACTATGTCAATCTTAGCTTCTAAACAACACAATATGTTCCACAAGAGAAAAGAGAAGAGAAACCACAAAAAATTCACCAAAAAACACAAATTTTCTAGGTTCTACTCTCATATGAAGTTGCAAGAAACCCCACCTCAAAAAATGAGTATATGAGGATGCACACTCATCTATAATCTCACTCACAAGTAGATACTATGAGGATAAAGCGCCATGTGGACTAAGTGTAGGAGTGCATGAAGATTAATATTAAAAAGAATTAGCTTAATCTGAAATTAGTTGGAAAAGCTAGCCATAAAAGCGTGAGTTGTCACACATTATTGACTCATTTGTTGAGATCGTTGTATGTGTGTTAACATGTGCTACCTCAAAGTTCACACTCAACGGAAGTAGGCGTTGCGGAGAATCCGCCCTTCCCGTCACTGACATGCATGTGTTTCAAAAAAAATTGGCTGCAAAGGATTCGATGAAGCAGTCATCAATTTTTTCCGGGCTCTACCAACCACGGCCGCTCGGTGCACTTGCAATGCGCATGTGCCACAAAATCCGATTGCAATGACAGTGCCTATTTGGAGTTGACTAGGAGTTTTGAGATTGAGGTAATTGTCTTAGCCCAAGATTTTTAGCATGAAAGCTACAGGCCGAGAGAATGACCAACCTCATTTTTCGTGCAAGGATATTGTGCGTAGGAGGGGCAAATAGGGCATGTTAAACCAATTTGAGGAGGGTGATTGCTACAAGGCCTTCCTGAAGCATGTCTTGCTGCTTGAACCAACGGTGGCAACCACAATTGAGGCACCAAGCTAATGACATCCCTATTGTTGCCTGCACTTGCCTTGATAGATCTAATTTCCTTGTTGTAGTGTCTAGCTAAGGTTGTTTCAAATGGTGAGAGCACTTATTTCTAGAGCAGCGGGAGAAATCTATGAGAATCATTATTTTGTTTGTTACGAGAATGAGTTCTATTTGTGTTGTTGTAGGGCTGAGAGGTTGTTTGTGCTTGTGATAGATTTTTGGAGGAAACTGACGGAGATTGCACGGATCTCAATTTGGTTATTGTGCTGAGCAACAATTTGGGGGAGAACTGACGGAGATTGCACAAATCTTAATTTGGTTATTGTGCAACAATTTTTTATTTTTTCAATGCACTTCCAACCTTACTTTGCATATTGTAAACATGCAAATTATTATTAGTATTGTCTTACTGTCATGCCTCAACCAACGGTGGATCTCTTGGGAGTTTACGAGTTCATAAAAAAAATTCATGTCTTTTTGCGTCCTTTTGCGCCCTACACCCTCTGCGTTTTGGTCTATGTTTTAGGTTGCTTCCTGCGTTCAGCTAGCCTCGTCGGTTGGCAAGGAGTGTGGGAGATCTGCATTGGCAGCAGATTTTCGGTGTAAGGTAGCAGCATCCATAAGCGTTGCATCCCCATGCTCGTCACTTGACAGTGGCAGGGCTCATGAAAAAAACAAATGATTGTGGGTGATTGAGTGATGGTTATGGGTGATGGAGTGATGGTTGTGGGTGACTAGCATGAGGTTTTGAGTACCCATCTCACTATTTAAGAACCAACAAGCCTTATGATTAGCATCTCTTACACATGGTTCTTACAATTTCAGTGATTTTGGATTTTGAAAAATCTTTGTGAACAAATGCTTGCAGGTGGAACCTTGAAATTGATGCCAATATTTTTGGTTTCCATTTCCTAACACATATTATTTTTTCCAAAGTTAGAAAATTGTTTTACCTACTCCAAAACCCTTATTTCCACGCTTATGGATGCGCCTACCTTACCTTGAGACACGGGGCCAACGGGGCCAAGTTGTTAGTTGTCTCTTGATTGTGTCATTGATGTCCACTTCTGCCACTCTAGGCTGTCCCGGATGCCTAGTGATGAACAATTTGTCAGAAAATTTTGAAATTTTGCAGGCAATCAATAATTTTGACCTTCTACAATTTGGCAAAATTTTAGAGCATAATTGCTCTTGGTGAATTTGGGACGCTAGTTCAAAGTGCCAAACCTCCATGAAATCAGGCCCACTACTAATTTTCAATATACCTGTGACCATTATAATCTTCCTTTTGGTATGGTCAAATGGTTCCCAAATTTTTGACGATTTCCTAACTGAAAACCACCGCTAATTTCAACGGTCCTTTTTGGTGGATGCAATTTCTCCGCTTGCTACAGTCACTTACAGAACAAGGTCAACCACCGGACAAAGTCATAAGCAATCTCATTGGTCAATCCCAAGGTTTTGTCCAATATGGCATCCACACCAGAGGGACGTCACTGGAGAATGAGTTCATGTCATCACTTTTTCCCTCCAAAACTGGAGAGGAGCTCACTTGTGGTGGCCAAGATTTGAGGTCACCTCCCAAGGTGACCTCAAATCTTGTCCTTTGGACAAAACACTCTCTCTCACTCCATGTGAGGTAAAGACAAAATCAAGTCAATTAAGAATAGAAAGAACAAAAGCGATCCTCCACCGGATGTCCAATGCTTGGTGTGAATGCATCTACCGGATGGACAAAACCATGATGACATGGTAATTTCCCCTCCATAATCCACCGGATGAAACAGTGGAGAGGGTCTTTTGTCCTATGGGGCCGGATGTCCTGGTTTGAATCGGGAAGGCCTAGTTCAAACTAGCGGCTAGCCAAAAATTCTTGAATGTGATTGGTGGATTGGGTTTCAACCGCTGCAAGGTTCAGATTGAGGGTTTGTCTGGTACTTTTACATCCATCTTCACCAACTAATATAGCCACGTCAGCGGCCAAGATAGTGAATATTTGGGGCTTGCTCCAAGGGTGGTACCAAACTTGTCCGGCAAAGGCACACTCTTGGATGACAAATGAATATACAAAAAAGTTTCTATCGGGCAAAATACCAAACATAGTGCCAATTTCAATATCTCGACCAGTCAATAGTCTTAAGCTCTTGCTAAAACATTCCCATTGTTCACTCCCGCAAACCCATCACATTGTTACCTCTTGCATTGTTGCCATTCACCAGCACTTTTCAACTTCTCCTTTAATAAGTTCCTGGGCTGCAAAGACCTCCACAATAGCATGAATGGAAGCTTAATATATCATCTCTCTGCATTATCAAGAATTGGTTGCAGCAAAGAGGTGGAGGCCTAAACTCCAAGCCCTCTTGTTAAAGTACAACGTGTGTCTACCTTTCAATCTCTGGTAGCTATGCTCTTCAACAGACTAGCTCTGAAACCTTATATTATTACTACCATACACTAAAACCAAAGAATTCATACGTGCTGATAACGGTACGCGGATAGTTCAATCAAATTTATCAAAAATGGAATAGAAATACAAAAAATAAGGCCATCCACCAGTTTCTTGTCTGAACGTCTTCAGTGTAGGAATTACTCAAATCCTAGAATAGGACGCAAGAAGCCGATGAAAACTCTACCGTCTACCCTATCCTTCACCACCAATTATTGGATCTGGACCAAAGCAGACCATGCTTGCATTGACAGTAAGTGAATGTGACGAAGGTCGAGTATGCACTTGCTTAAATACAGAACCAGTGCAGCTTGTCAATGGAGGCATCCCTAGAATATGCCCAACAATGTATACCAAAGGGAAAAAATGGAGGTCTATGGAGTTCTACAGAGAGACTGGTACTTCATCTGCTTCTTTCGACGTGAAAGCCTTCAATGAAATACTTCTGGTACTATTTGGTCAGCTAACGAAAGATATTTGATAACGCTCTTATTACTAGTCCAAAACACCTCCGAATCAAATACCATGTCTCTTTCTGAACTAAAAAAAATCTAGTACAAGAATCGTAGTCTACTACTACTACCACCTAAGAAACACACTCTCAATCCCTTGCACTAATGTAATCAATAGCTTGCTTGCAAATCCCAGTCATACTTGCCTCCGGCCCATACACCTGAAATTTTTCATTCCATCCACCATATTTAGACATCTGGCTGAATCTTGAGAGAATGAACTCGCAATAAACCCATATACAACAGAATTAAGAAATAACAAACCTAATCATCCTCGAAATACAAAACACAGCACTGATCCAACAATCAGATCTTACAACGCATTATCGGCTGCACAAAGTTTGAGAAATGAAGCGTAATGCACAACGGCGCTAGGCATGTAATTGGCAGGATACCTCGTTTTGCATGGTAATTTAGAGTGTTTGCAAACAGCTCTCAAATTCCTGCTCTACAAGATAGTGTATTTACTCAAAGTACCTCGATTGAAACTCCGGTCTCTTCACTTAGAGCGCGCATGTTTGCAAGGCCTTTCAAGTAGTTGGGACCCCCTCTTCGCACATAAATGTTCACCCTTGCTGCTTTCAGATTTGATTGCTGCAATCACACACCAAATGACTCGTCAACAAAGAACACACCACAGAATGTCATGGAAGCTTTTATCACCATATTCGATAAATTGGGAAACTTGCAAGTCCCAAATATCAAAATTCAGCTCCAATCAGGTTCCTCTACCATCGCTGTTTGCATACTACAAAACAATAAAATGAGAATTTAATCTACCGCTATTCACAAGAAACAATGCACAATGCTACCCCTCTAGAATTACACGATGACTTGCACCGAACTTGAACTGGATTGCCAACTATCCCAATCTGTGGATGTGGTCCCCGTTTATTGCAAATTCTGTTTTTGTTATTACAAAAATGGTACACTAAGGAGTGTCTCCAATCACTAGGGGACCTTACCTTCTCACGCATGGCTCGAATGATTCCATTGAAAGTGGCTGCCACGTCAGTGAAGTTCGCAATGCCTCCTCCAACCACCAATGCCCTCTTGCGTCCATCGGGGCTTGCAGTGGCACACTGACATGGTCAAGAGATGTGTTAAAATCTACATCCATTCTCCCACTTGAACAATCGAAATAGCGATTCACTACCCTTCTGCATACGCAACTATGCACCACTGAACGATAGTGATTTTGCATGGAAAAGTGGTCCTGTAAGGTAGAATTACTACAAGGATAAGAAAAGACTAGAAAGGATGCAATCAGACAAAATGAGCAGCTGTTCATTGTGAAAGAAGAGTCGGTTGAAACTAATCCGCCTCTACTTCAAAGCAGTACTACGGAGAGAAATTCAAAATGCTCCTCATAACTGGCAACAAGAAAATACTTACGTCAATCAAAGCACGTGCGTACTGCAAAGTCTCCTCCTCATTTGGAGCTCCGCTGTACTCAGCATAATTGCCAAGTTCGTTTGCATATCCCAGATCCCCAACCTACAATGAGAGAACAAAATGACCAGAGTTTCACTGCAGTGGACAAGCATATCGTGAAATATTCTTCAATCAGCGCTCAATTCCTAGACTCTAGTACTTGATGGACACTTCCGCTTTCAATCAAGTTCTTTGAGGCCGACTTTCCTTGGCCCTCAGGCGAAAGGGTTGCCAGAAAAGTGATCTATATATGCTTTAGTAATTGAGATGATTGGCCCCTCACCATCGACTTCGAAGAGAAATTGCATATCTACATTAGGATCAAGAGAAACGATGCTGTTCAACTTACGGTATCAGCGTAGATGACGCTGGCACCACCTCCAGCGACCATGGTCCAAATGCGGCCCTTCGGATTCAATATCGCCAATTTCAGCGAAGCTCCAGTCTGCAGTCACATAGGCGTTCATCTAGTACCAATACGACGAGAATTGTGCACGAAAGCTAAGAATTGGAGTACACAGAGATGCCTCGTAATCAACAAGATAGTGGTTACTAATGTACCTTTTCGTCCATCCTATGAATACTGTCCTCCGCAGGGGTCATGGTTCTTCCAAAAGGCAAAGGGAACTCCACATTGCCCCACCTGCAAAAAAGCAACCCCAGACGTTAATCATTTACTTCTCATTGAAAACCATCCCCTGCGCACGATATTTCCCTCAGAAAGTCAAACACCTACTTCTGGAAGTTCTTGAAAAGAGCAGTGTCGTCAAGCTCCCCACGCATGTCCAATGGGCACGGAACGTTGTTCACCAGTGTGAACGGGTTCATCTCCAGCAGAGTGAAGTCTAAGTCTGCAAACAAGAAGGAGCCAGCATCAATTTCAACACAATATTCATGAGAAGAAAAATACATGAACGACTACTCGAGTCCGTATAGGACGTGCTTCACAATTGGTACCTTGAAACACGGCGAAAGATCCCATCAGAAACGCTTCTAGTGTCTGCCGAACCTGCAAAATTCAACATATCTTTCTGCTCATGCTGCTTGTGCAAATGCTCCATCACGGTTCAAATCAGCAAAGTTAGCATACGATAATCACAATGACCACAAGGGCTAACCCAGCATCCAAAAGTAAACTGCACAATACGGTCGGGCAGAGCAAGTACCTCCAGTCGAACTGTGGCAATCAACGGCGCGCATAGTTCGCCTGACAGAGTCTTCTCGGTCGGTACAAACACATGTTTCACCTGAACTCGGTCAAGATCGGTCCAACGTCAGTCACCAAGATGAAGCCAAGATGAAGCCAATCTTTGAACAATCAACCAGGAAAACCGTAAACTTTAGAGACAACGTACTGTTACTTCCCAACGACAATTGAGCTCAGAAAGGGAATGCTAGAATGGGATAGCACAGTTTGCATACCTTGTCCCAGTTCTCTTCAATTTCTATGCCTCCGCACTCGGAGAAGCTCACATTTGCTCCAAGGCGGTCTGACACAATAGACAGATAATACTCGTCCTTGTGAGGAACAAAAGGTTCTACGATGAACGTTGTGATCGGGCCTCTCGTGCCGCTCATCTCCACCTGATTTATGAACACATCAACCAACATCATTCTCCACTCAGTTTCGGAATCATACACCAAACATATTTCAAATCGTACAAATTCCCACGGAATTGAGAAGAACTCATCCTACCTCTTTTCCCAATCGCTCTTTCACAAATGATTCTACACCTGCCAAGTCCAGATTGAGGGCTACCTGCATCCACATTGGGCCAAAATGTCAGAAAACTTTGAAATAGATGCGGAATCACCACATTTCCACCAACGGAAAACTTGAATCTGCTCACACAAATCTCGGGTTTCTCACCAGTCCGCTTTTACCACGCTTGCCGAACAACATGTCCGGCTTCACAACTAGGCGAGTGGAGTTGAGCCAGCTCTCCTTATTTGCCAATTCATTGAAGTCCGTCGATTCCGTAACCTGTAATCTCATACCAGATAGGAGAACTTCGTGTCATGAGCACATCAAGACGACAGCTTACGTCTAGAATAGTAGGGACACGGTTACGACGAAAAGGATCAAGAAAAGTTTGAAAAAAATAATTTCTGTTCATAATAAACATCGTAGAAGTGATCAATTCAGGAGTTCGATTGTACCTGCGCAGCCTTGATGTCCACATCGATCCCAGACAGTCTCTTCAAGTGCTCCTTGAAGATCCTTTTCGAGTTGTACTCTCTGATCTTCTTCCTTGCCATGCTTACGAACTACACTATTCCTGCAAGTTGCAACAACACCGAGGCCATTTTTACAAACACCATCTCAGATACAACGATCGCTTACTCACGCTCCAACTACCAAACCCTAAGACGTAAACACAACGAAGAAGCAATTACCACGACAACTCTGCGCTTCTGCACAATCGATCTCACAGATTGATCTTTCAGAAAAGATACATAATTGTACAAAAATACATATATATAGAAAGAATAAGAATCTCAAGAACACGCCCCGCAATCTGATGCACACTAGTAAAAGAACGCTCACATCACCAATACTGCAATCAACACGCACAAGTAACGAACAGAGGGACATTCAGGACTAACGCCAAATCAAGTAGAGTGAAGAAAGACAACAATAAACGCAAATCCAACGACCTCACTCAAACACGATTCAAATCATCAACACCGATTCGTTCGAGGAGCCGAAGCTCCAAGTAAAATTCCGAGGTACTCCTCAACTACCAAGGAAAATGAAGGTAGACAATGAACAAAGAAAATCACGCAAGAATACGATAAGCAAAGTAGATTGAAAGGCTAAAAAACAAGCATCTCCGGAAACAGCACCATACAACAGCCATAGCTACCAAATTGCATCAAGCTCTTGCCATTCAAGAGGCCGAACATCTCGAAATGAAGCCTAAATTTTTTCCAGAACTTGCAAGAAAACGCACCTTCGACAGAGGATCGGAGGAGTTGGTGAAACAGAAGCGTCAATGCAAGTGAGTGTAAGAAGTCTCGGTGTAACCTAAGAAGGGAGAGGAGAGTAATGTGTCGCACAGTGTACCAACAAGTGAGTAGGTACAGCGATCTAACCTTGCCACTTTGGATGAATACTGTCCAAGCAGGGATGGACAGGTTCCTAACTGTATATACGAACAGTGACGTGGTTGCGGGATTGCAGCAAGAACGGTGTGTGAAGACTGAAGACTGAGAGCCAGTAGTGGTAGTCACGGTTGGTGTAAGATTGAGATTTCCGTGAAGATTGAGAAATGGTTGAGCGATTGTAGGAGCTAATGGAAGTATTTCTTCGTGGAAGAAGGTGTGACACCCCTTTTGTGGGTGACGGAGAATGAAGAATGAAAGAATGAAGAATGTTTTACTTAAAAGAAAGCAATACGGCCACCGATTGGAGGAGCAAAAAAAGCAAGGGTCAAAAGTAGTTCACGAGCAAGTAAATGGTAAGAGTTTTCACACAAAAAAAATTCTCAGACCATTTCTCCACGCTTGGGAGATGAGAATTTTTTTTCTCAATCTTCACGGAACTGGCCTCAAGAGAGTCATGGACAGCTCGGCACGTAGGTTTTCCGTGAAAATTGAGAAAACAGAAACTCAACTGTAACTACCACTAGTGTGCGAGGTGATTTTGAGCTTCTTTCGCAAAAATCCTATATTTCTCATTTTCAACAAGTTTTTCTAGTGCATACACCGGATATTGCCTTTGTACTCTTAGAAATTTTTCAAAAATTTAGTTGATTTTAAGCCGGTTGTTGTAAATTTTAATTGGTTTTCTTCACATCTCATTCAGCTAACTTTCTATTGTTTTTCAGCTCTCTCCATACATTGTTGAGAGCCCCTTTGCATGGGCAATCGGAATCGGAGGCCCATCTAGGCTGACTTGAGCGATGACAAAAAAATCTTGAAACATTCACATCGGATAGAGTTTAGAAAGCAACCTCCAATTTTGGGTCGAGGCCCTCCAGGGATGTAGTTTGACTTTTACAAAATCGGTCGCTAGACGTCCAAACTGGACCCCTCCAGCTCCCCATGGAAAGGTATTCAATTGATTGCACAACAAAATGATGTGATGAGTGTCAACGTCGCATTACGAGCTTGATATCCTCTTGGAGGAAGACCAACGGTCGGCCAATGTCAAATGGCAGGAGGCCGTGGGCGTCCAATGGTCGGGGCTTGAGTCAAAGTTGCTGACTTTGTTGACTAGATTGACCAAGAATCCAGTGCCACCTCTCAATTCTCTTCCGGCCATTTCTTTTTGGCAAAAGAAAGCTAACTCACAAAAGACGCCACTAATTGGGGCTTCTCCCTCCATTTATTCTCCAATTGCCTGCGTGCTTTTAGAATTTGGCAAAAACTACCAAGTTGAAAAAAAATGCCATGGTTCTCATGCGTTGGCAAATACAAAACCATGCAATTAGTATGGGCCATAATGATTTAACTAGTTATGTACTACAATATACATTGCATTTAGATTGCTCCTCACTAATTTCTTGAAATTTTACATTATATAAATACTTCTTGGTGGTACATTAAGTTTCATTGTTACTTACTACAATTTATAAATTTTAATAACAATGTTTATGAATAGCTGTCAAAATTCTTGTCCTCCACCCTTGCCCTTGAAACGTGCCCTAAAAATAGTCAGTTGACCAATCATCAAGTGAAATACACAATGAAGCTCATTAAGCTTAGGACAAATAATAAATTTAAGGATTGTTACTAGATAGGCTAATTTTAAATGAAAAGAAAATATCTTGAGGAGCTTAAAACATTTATCATTCAAATAATGAGGGTATCAAACCATGATTGTGTAAAGGTGGGATGCTCTTTGGTAGAGATTTGCGTGAAGTTCATTACCAAATGTGCATCAATGTGCCAACCCTTGCATTGCCTAGAAGTTAAAGTTTAACTTTTGGGGGTAAAAATAGCTTCACTGGCTTACATCTAGCATTTCCCATATCCACTTATTTTTTCACAAGCATGCACTAATTAATTCATACATATTTTTTGTATTTTTAATGTATTATACTATAATTAAGTATTTTGTAAAATCTAGCCAAATTTTTATCCAATACTTTTGAGCTTCAATCTATTTTTTTTAGCAATTTCCATTGGCTCAAACTACATTAAATTGCCAGTTTTTCTCAAACTTTGGGCTAAATTGGATCAAGGGCAATGGTCACAAAAATACAATTGCTTTGGGTCATAGTCCATAACTATAATGGGTCTCAATCAATAATGGATTCTACCACAAGGCATCACAAATCTTGTAGTCCAATTCAAATTTCTAAATCTTCATTGTATGATTTGCTAGTAATTCTTATATCTTCTAGCAAGCTATGTGCGGCTATATGGTGTTGGAATTTAGTTACTTTATGGTAGCTTAATGTCAAAATTTCATGGATTTTGAAATAGCCAAAGCACCATAGGATATTGGTTGTTAAAAGAATGATTAGAGTGTTACCCCACTAATATGAGGTGCACAATATCTCTAATGGCCCATACATTTTATAGTATGTAAAATGACATCTAACTAGTATGTCAAGTAGCTAGGTGGGTGAAGTAGACATAGTTGAATGTTTCATATTCAATCTTTTTACTTTTATGGTTGGATGGCCAATTACACACTCACATCTTTTGTTTACAACTAGTGATCACACGCAATATCACATGACTCAAAGGTGGTAGGTAACTTGCCAAGATCCTTTTCCATAATTGTTTTTGCACAGCATGGTTACCAATTATGAACCAATCTCTTAGGATGCAATGAGAGTGAATCAATTTGACTAGCTTTTGGCAATAATTAATTACACAAAAGCTATTTTCTTCTTCTTTTGTGAAATTTCATGCCGCTTTAATCATATTGAATCTAGGATAATATGGAGATTGTGTTGTTTGCACAATTTGTTTGAGGTATCTAGCTTTTGGTACACAAATTTGTTGAGGACTTGGTGAAAATTAAGTTCTTGCAAAACACTAGGGAAAAAAATGTAAATGTTGTCATTGCTATTGTACCAAACAAATGATACCTCATAAATCTTTTTTCAAAATCTCAATGTCAAAGGTACACTATGTTTTGAAAATAAGAGAATGATAATGAAAGTATTTATAAACTTCTACTCTAATACTTATGTACTCAAAGTACAAATTGCACGTTAGAAAACAAACAAATGATGACAATAATATAGAACATATTTTTTTCATTCAAGAATATAGAGACCAATTGATTTATTTTGAATGAAATTTAATTCCTTTCATAGTGCTTCCTTGAATGTTTTATTCTAGCCAATGCTTAGGGGGAAATTTGAGCTTCAACACCTAAAATTAGGCATTTCCTAGTATCAACCGGGTTTTCACTAGCATGCACTTGTTATTTCCTATAAAACTTCTATATTTCTATTGCAATATACTATGATTAGGATTTTGGAGAAAAATGACAAGTTTTTATCAAGTGGTTTCAAGTTCCAACCAATTTTTTCAATATCAACTAGTTGACAATATACTAAGCAATGGTCAGTCTCTGATTCCAACTCATACTTAGAAAGGTTATAGTTTTATTCATTTGAGAAATAGGAAGGTAAAAAAATGATCAATTTTTATTGAAAATCTATTTTAAATATAATATAGAAACATGTATAAATATAACTGGTTTAAATACAATATACTGCCAAATGCTTGCTCCTACGTCTATGTACAAATGGGAATCCAATCACATACGGTAGGACTCCTACTATATAGAGACAATTCACACGTACTATGTCTCACATCTAAATCCGACGAGTTCCATTTCAACTCCACAATAAAATTTTGTTGGATTATAAAGGGACAAAATGAAACAAAATAATTTAAAAAACTAGATTGTGATTTGTAAGAATTATATTGGAATTTGGCTTGCAAGTCGGTTTCTGGTATTTTTTCTTCTTAAGTCCAACTTCTTGGAATAGAATCTCACTGTTTTGGAGCCACAAACTTCCCAAGAGTGTTTACCTAGAGAGGAATTTCTAAGTGAATTAAGACTTGGGAACAAAGCTTTTTTTGACCTTGTCACCAACAAGATCATGAAAATTTAGCAAGGTTATAATTGCTAGTAGAATTTCTATCAATCTAAATTAAGCTTTACAACCCAATCTTGATTTACCTTATCAAAAAATTGATAAGTTAAACCAAGTGTGGGTCTTAAAACATAGACTATGCAAACCATATTTCTACTAATGAATGTGAACCTTCCTTCCATTCCTTTTTCAATAAAAAGAAATGTAACTTCCATGAAAGAAAAAAAATCCATTGCATGATAATTGACCCTGAAAACCCCCTCCATTTTTCATGAAACACTCCATGTTTTGCAAAATTTCCATTCAAGCATCAAGCGTGCACAATAGAAAAAACTACTCCCTCTATTTCTGAAAGACACCCGTACTTGAGAATTTGTGAGGAATTAAGAAATATTAACAACAAATTGTAATTGGAAGTTATTGGATATTAGGTTTAAACCATTCCAAACCTAATTTTAGTTTTTTCTAAAATTAGTGTTTTTAAAAAAGGAGAGAAAATTAGTACCAAAATTTTGAAATTTCAAGTGTTTTGTTATTGTCACAAATGGTTAGAAAAATGATTGATATGAAGTGTGTCAATACAGTTATAAGTAAAGAACAAGTTAGCCTAATTGCCCAAGTAGTCCCATTTATAAAAAAACCAAATATTTTTGTTGATATTATTGATGATTCTAGTTTAATGATAGACAAAATTTGCAGTCAAAAATCACTAAATCAAGTTTGTAATGCTAACATTAGCAATCAATGAGCATAAAAAATCCTAAAAATATCACTAAACATGTTAAGTAGTTAATTTCATTGTAGAGATAAGCATAGGGTTTTATTTATTTTTAAATCAATTCTAAAGACAAACACGGGTTTTTTTTGAAACAGAAAAAAAAAGCATGAATCCGGGTTTCTTTCAGAAACAGAGGGCGGGAGTAGCAAAATTCCAAGAGTCCGCAAAAAGGAATTGGCAACGTTGACACGCAGGATCTTTTTCACATCCATAGATGATTGACCAGGAAGAGCATGAGAATTCTGACCCTGGAAGCTCAAAAAGTCAAAGAAGGAGACCGAACATGCAGCTCACCATGGCGTGTGTGTGGAAAAACCAACCCTGGGTCCCAGGACTTTTTTATGTTTTGGTCACGGTGAGTTAGAGCGACCGGGGTAAATCGACCCACTTTAGCCACTACAAAGATTACGGGGCTTCAAACATGAAATCTGGCCCTCGAATTTCTCACCTCACAGGATCTCCGGCACCAGTGAATTGTTTTAGTTCCCTCATATGCGTAAAGTCTAAGACACTTGTGAGTTTGCAGAAATTTCTACGAGAGAAGTTTTGGGGTTTGAGGACGTACGTGCATGAGCCATGCAAAGCCATGAAGATGAGTTTTTGAAATTCACACCTCACGTGCATCAAGTTAGGAGTGAAGTTCAGAGGTGAGTCACGGCGAGGTTCACGAGTGAATTCACGGAGGTGAATCGTAATGTGAATCACCTCAAAACGTTGATGTTTGAAGCCCCCTATTGGCCTGTTCCCTAGCCTTGCAAACCAACTTTCATTTTCTCCATTCAAGGAAAGCAATGGAGCTGCTCTTAGGTGATAGTAGAGTTGTGTTTTAACCCCTCAAGGACCAAGCAAAGTTTTCACCAAAAACTCTTCAAAACTGCTAGTTTTAGAGCATCAACCAAATTTGAAAAAAAAAAACATTTTTATGCATATGTGACTGTCGGATCTTCTAAAAGAATAGTTATAGAAGATGTGGAAAAAATTTCAGAGTTTTCCACCACATGGATTGGAAGTTAGAATGGTTTGAAAATTCAAAAACGTCTTGTGAAAAATCGGGCAGCTATCCTTCAGAAGGTGAAATTCCTAAGGAAAAAAGGCCATGTGGGTGGTGCTTCTCTAAATTCCTTATTCCACCTCAATAAAGTACATGTCAAAAAAGTTTCAAATCATTTGGAGTTATATAACATATGGAAAAAAATTAGTAAGTAAAAAGTAGAGAATGATTCAAAACACTAAATTGTTAAGAATATAATCATGGAAATGAAAAATGCCAATCCCAATGGTCATAATGTTGTCATAAGCAATCTTCATCCTTTGATTTCGTTTTTTTTTCCAAAATGTTGAAAATTGAGTAAAATAATGGACTTCAAAGTTAATTTTGGAGTAGAGAATCCATAATTGCTCACAAACAAAAAATCCTCATAACTTTCATCTTGTTGATCCAAACGGAATGATTCAAAGCTTCCTACATTCAAATAAATCTCCTAAACCAACTTAAAATTTTTGTTTTTGAAAAAAGTGATTTCTAAAAATCTGCCTAGGCTGCCTGACAAACAAAAAAAACAACATATTAGGCCATAACTTTTTACTCATAATTCAAAATGTCATGAAATTTAGTGCATATGAAAGATAAACCTCTTCCCCACATTCTATTAAAATTTCAGCCTAAAACATGAAAAGCTCCAATCACGTGTACCTACCCAAAATCGCTATGTTTCTAAAACAGGGAGTCTAGTCCTTTAGGGGTTAAACCCCTGAGCGCCCATGTCATTTTCACCAAAATCAGGGTTTTGGGAGACCTAAAACTTTGATGTATTATATCTCAGTCAATTGGATGATCCACAAAAAGTGACCGTTGAAAATAGTGGAACACCTACTTAGAAAACAACTTGCAAATTTTGGGAACAATTGACCATAGGAGATGGAAGATTATAACATTTGATCAAACAACATGTGATGATAAAATCTCATTTTTTGGTACGTAGTTGCTATTTGATGATTTTTACAAAATTCTATAAGCCCTTGATTCATCTCAATTTTTGGGAGTAGCACAATTAGATGTGAATGCACACATTTGTAAATTATTGAAGATTGCACTTCTTTTTATGTCAAGATTTAGGGCTTCAAATTGCTATTGCACAGAAAATGATGACTGGTACAGTCGGTGAGGGTTGCCATAATAAAGGTCTAGAATATGCTTGAACTCTTGCCAACAAATTTCCCGCTACCACAAAGCTTACACAAGGAAGCTTGCAAGGGATGTTGATCGGTTGGAGCCTATAAAACGCTACTTGCCACCACGCCTTGTATGGTGTTTCACCCAATCAGATCTCTTGCAGCACTTGTACAACATTTAACTTTCTTTGCCATTACTCCATTGGCATGGACAACTTGAATGCCTTCATAATTGTAGTTTATAGCAAGATCAAAAAGTTAGATCGAGTACCTCAAACAAGCCTTTGAAATCATGCGATGACACTTTCGGTCCTCTAGGGCGTTCAAGGGTTAAGCAATTGCTAATCTATCTATATAAAAGAATCCCATATTGGATGAAAAGTAAAATAGAGCAAAGTAACAACAAAGTAAGACAAATCACTGCAAGTTACACCACTCACTGCAAGTTACACCACTCATTACAAGTTACACCACTCATTGCAATTTACACCACAACACTCTTTTTTATCCACTTTACCAGATGTTAACAACATGTCACTAGTAGTTGCACCACCACTTCCTCTTGACCCTTGTCTTTACCAAAGGGGAACACAAGGATAAGGGGCACATGAATCGGAAGCACATGGATAGGAGGCACGGAGATAGGGGGACACGGGGATAAGATTGCTATTGCACAATTTGTTTATTGCAAAGATATTTTTGTTGCCTCCATTGGTACAATGGGTACGTAAACTAGTACTTTAAGAATAGAAGAATTATGTTGTGATCAATATGGTAACTAACTTACAAAATGTGGAGCAAGACTTGTGAAGCCTGGAATCTCCTTGACATTGGTGTTGCTGGCAGTTGGTTGTCAGTCGCTCAGTAACTCTCTTACTTCATGCAGTAGTCTCTGGACACTCCGGTTTTTCCCCAAGCAGGGTTTTTAAAATTAAAAAAAGGGAAATTACAAATAGGGGCCCAAAAATGAAAAATATTACAAATAGGGGCACAGTTTCAAAATAATTTGTAAGTTTTTGTATCTTGGTTTTGACATTGGTTGATTTAGATGTGTCATATCAAATGTTAGCTAACTTCCAAAAAAACTTAGAGGTCTTTCTAAAACTTGCCATCCCCTTTGCTAAAATTTATTTATTAAGGCTTGATTTGGAGAGGCCTTTAAGTTTTTTGGAAGTTAGCTGACATGTGATGTGATATATCTAAATCAACCAATGTCCAAACCAAAAAGATCTACAAAATTTTACAAATTATTTTGAAATTACACCCCTATTTGTAATATTTTTCATTATTGTGCCCCTATTTGTAATTTCCCCAAAAAAAAACTCTCTTACTTCATGCCTATCTCCAATCAGCAGCAAGCAAGAGTACAAAAGGCTTTTGTTTCTATTGGTGGAGCTCTATTTACACTACCCTAACAAAAAATTTACCACCTCTTTCAGTTATCAGAACCAAAATTTCATCGTCAGAAACGTGAATGGAAAAACAATGTGACAGAATGGTATACAGCACTGGAGTCTTAGCGGTCCCTTCGAAGCACATGCACAGAAAAGATCAGTTCAGTATTGAACAATACTCACTCGCTTTGTGTAACTCTATCGCTCAAAAGCCTTTTTTCTCCAACCCATTTAAAATCATATGTTATACAACATACATTTAAATGATACTTAAATACTTCTGTGATAATGATGTTTAGATGAAACGTAAGTGATATTGAGTCAGTTTTGGTCACAGAATGTGTTGTAGAGCAAATTTGACAATTATCCATAGGAAGTTTGAAATTCTTCTAATCATTTCTTGGCTCTGGACCGCAAGGAAGAGCTTTGCATCAAGAGAAACTACCTTCTGGAAGTTCAAAGCGAACCAATGCGACAGGGACAGAGAGAAACTTAACCCATGATAACATAATTGTTTCTGGCGTTTGGCAAAGTAGTGCCACATGTCACAGGAAATAAATACCAGCTCTACCCTGGTGTGGTCATAGACATTCAATAGAAACATACACTAGAGTACCAGATAACACCGTAACTGGAAAGGAAGGTCGACAGAGAATGATTCTCCAAATAAATGAGGCCTTTTAGAACTTTTTAAGTCAAATCTTGTTATATCGTCAAAAACGAGTGTTGAGGGAATTTAAAAACTATTAATGTTTCAGCAGAGCAATGTTGACCCTGCTATTTGGCCACGGTACTTTGAAGAGGGTTTACTCTATGCAAGGAAGCATACACCATGCACAGGATACTAGCATACAAGTGCACCATATGAACAATCATTTCTTGAATAATGATATGAGAAGAAGAACTCACCCAAAGTATTAAAGACTCTACTAAGGAAATTCCACTAAGTAAGCCACATAGACCTAGATAGCAAGTGCTACCCTTGGTGTCTCTTCTCATTGGTAGATACAAGAAGTTACTATTGCTAATACTCGATTATGACGTGGCTCAATATGATACTTGCTACAAGGGTGGCCTTCTAATTGGATGCACTACTCTTTGCTTCTGCGGCAGCACGAATGAATGCTTGACATTACGACAGTACGTAAAGTTCTGGAAATAGGTAGCCTACAGTTTATGAGAGCTTGACTACCTCTCTACCTGGGGTTCTGAAGTTCAGTAGTCTAACATCTACGCTCATTACCTCAATTACGGGGATACCTGTATAATAATAGATGCAGTTTACTTTGAAAGGGAGGCAGCTGTTGCGGGCTTGAGCTGAGACATAACAGACTCAATACTCTTCATACCTGTTTGCAATTCCTCCATGGACGCTGCATAAGAAATCCGAATGCATCCACCATTGCCGAAAGCGTCTCCTGGTACTAGCGCTACCTGCAATGTGACAATCAGACATAGGTCTTAGAAACGAAGGAAGTTTAATACTTGTTTCCTCGAAGTCAGTCTTCCGAAAAAAACATTTCGTTCATTGTCTCACTATTCTCAGCAGATACAGCATCCCAACTAAAGAGAGGCACAAGCGTTCCACGTAGTGCTGTGAAAAGAGATGGTTAGTAGAGCTGGCAGAAGAGGTCCAGAATGATTACCTTAGCTTTTTCCAAAAAGAAGCGACACAAAGTTTCGGCATCAGAAATGGTCCCAAATCCTTCGGCATAACTTCCAAAGTAAGAACTGAAGTCTGGAAACAAGTAGAAAGCTCCCTGCAATGTTGAGGAAAGTTATGAGGACTTGGTCAAAATCCACATCAGGACTTGGGAAACTTAGTGTCTGAAACTCGAAAGGAGCCATTTGAAACGCTTCAAAAGAAATCAAAGTACTATTTGGGCTCATTTGTGGTATTCTTTATTAGGACACGTATCTTCAATATACACCGATAATAGTAGATGAGATTTCAACTCTCATTGTTGCTGTAAACAGCCCGTCATTCCCATATTTAAAGGAAATCTTTCTTGTGACCATCAAGCTCGAAGCAAAATCGTTTGACTAGTTTGATACCTGGGGGCAAGGAAGGATAACACCGTCCAGAGCTTGTAGATGTTGCACCAGATAGTCCCTTCGTTCCCTAAAAGCCTTCACCATTGCGGCCACGTCCTCACCTCCTGCCTTCCCCAGAGCCAGAGCTGCTACTCCAGCTTTTTGTGAAATACTGCTTGCACCTGAAGTTGACTGCAGAAAAAAGAGATTTAAGCTAATTTGTATTGGCTTTTTACCAGCAGACTGAATATTAAAATCTTGTACTTGAAGTTCTTTTGGTTCAGCAACGACTGCAGAGAACTAAAACTCAATAAGACAAAGGATGCCGCATTCTGTTGCTTCGGAGATGATCAACATTTCTTACATTCTTGTTAAACTAGTGCCCACAAGAATCAGATAAATGACACACTCTCAGATGATCTGCATAAGCATAGAAACGGTGATCCGGTACCTGGCTTTGGATTCTATTGCAGGCAACCAAGAAATGTTTTGGAGCTGCTAAGTAGCCCAACCGCCACCCTGTCATCGCAAAAGCCTGACACAATACAATTCCTTAGCAGAATACTTACAACCCAAAGATGTTACCAGTAGTAGCACAAAACGAGAAGGGTTGCCTGTAAAACAATCTCTTGCATTGCTGGCCCATAGATGGTTTAAATTAAGTGCAGTCACAGGTATGTTTTACCTTAGAAAATCCATTCACTGTAAGCGTGCGTTCCCACATTCTCGGTAGAGCTGCAAAGCTGTGATGCTTTGCTGGAGAATAGATAATGTGTTCGTAAATTTCATCAGCGATCACCTGCAATAATACAAATGCACTTGAGTAAGGTTTGCACAAAACCTTTACATGCTTCTCAAAGAGACTTCAATTATTTGTCGAACTATGCGACTGTAAATCAACAAAGAATCTTTCATTCTTTCACATCATTCCAAAATACAATATACAAACCATCGCGCATAAGACCATGAAACAGACAGCTTTCCTCGAATTCCTAGGACAATCCAATCCTGAACGCCAACTCGTTCCGATCCATTGATGAGACTTACAGTTAACGTGAAAAAGAACGGCAAGAGGGTGCTGTGAAAAACCATTGCCTTACCAGCAAACGAGGGTGTTTTGCAACAACAGCGGCAATGGCCTCCAGCTCTTCAAGCGTGTATACAGAGCCTGTCGGATTTGATGGGGAGCATAAGATCAAGACCCTAGATTTTTCGGTCAATACAGCAGAAAGTGCCTCTGGCTTGAGTATGAAATTTTCAGACACTGAAGTTGAAACAATGACAGGAGTTGCATCGGCCAATCTTGCCATTTCAGGGTAGCTTACCCAAAAAGGAGCTGGGATAATGACCTGCAGTTCAAAAGATAACACAGATCCAGTAATGAAGTTCTCAAAATCGATCAAAATGTCCTCAAGTCCACTATATCACAGGTAGAAAATCAGAATTGGTTTTCAAAGAATTTGCACACAAAGGTCATCAGCAAAGATCGTACCTCATCACCCGGTGAACACACAGCAAGTACAGCTTGCATGATGCTTTGCTTTGCACCATTGCTCACCAGAATCTCATCTGGCTTGTAGGATAACCCGTTCTCTTCTGTAGTTTGTAAAAAGAATCAGTGAGAAAACCTCTGAGCACACATATAATATTTTCTCTTCCAACTTACCGAACGAACGCACTAGATTGAAAGGCCAGATGAACACAATTGCCATGATTGGAAAGAAAATTTGGAATCAACTGTGACTGAAAGGGCGCACCTTGTAACTTGTGGCAAATAGCTTTACGAAGTTCCCGTGTGCCTGCATTCGGAGTATACCTAGTGAAGCCCTCTTGGATTGCTCTACTTCCCGCCTGAACCAAGAGTCAAAAATTGAATGAGGCTCCAATAAGAATGCTGATATTTCATAATACATATTACTCGCCAAAATACCACTGGTTTATTCATAAAAAAAGTAAAGAACAGCCTCAGTTGAGACTGTTACTCACCTCTACTATTGACTTTGGGGTGTCGAAATCTGGCTCCCCAGCTGCTAGTCTGATCACAGGAACACCAGACTCCACCAAAGCGGTGGCTGCATCTGCGATGGCCATGGTCTTGGACGGCTTCAAGGCAGCTACTCTGGGGCTTATACTAGTGTCGACTGGAGGTGAAGCCCCATTGGCACCACTACTTTTGGCATGCACAGTCATGTCTGAGAACCGCTTCACACCAGCCTGTTCCCTGCAATATTACAGGTTTACATCCTTAGAGATACATCGGAAACATATTTCCATTGGCAACTAAGACCAGGAGAGTAATTAGATTGAAGGAAGACAGCAATACAGCTCTACTCCTCAATTTCTATGAATCTCAAGCATAAAGGAAGATAGAAGGATAAATATTCGTACTCGTAAAAACCGTATGACATTTTCCTCATAAGCGACCAAAAATTATTATGCTTGATTTCTTTTCAGATTCACAGAGGGATCATACTTTTTTGCAAGTAATTCACTAAAGGCTCAAATATTATGCATCAAATTCATATTCTCATTTATCACTGAGAAACACAAAGATAATCGCTCAATACATTTCAGGACCAAGATTAATGGAGCTCGTATTCAGACCCGGTGGAGAGAGTATAGGCGCTGCTGTGCCACTGCTCGGAATGGCTTCCCGTGAACCAAGCCTGTGAGAGAGCCCCTTGTGAAACCCTAGCCCTAGGGAAAGGACAGGAGGATGCTGTTACTGTCCCCTTCACAAGCTGCGACGGTACTGTTGTCATGTCCACTCAAATAATAGATCCACTATGCACATCAAAGGAAACTGAAGTTCAGTGCACCATCCTTGACGCTATCGAAAATTCACTCTCTGTTCCATCTCCATCGTCATACTCCCTCCACACTCAAAAAAGAAAAAAAAAGAATGCAAAAACATATAGCGATTACATAGTATAACTCTGCCTGTCAATACAGAAACATCTATTCCATAATACTACATATTCAACACGGGGCCGTATTCCCCCGTAGTCAATACAAACAACAGATCCAGCAAACAACCACAACTTTAACGGACATGCCAAAAACACGAGGAATCATGATCGATGAAATGGAATCCACACTGGCAGAAATGGAAACCAGCAGAGCTAGTACTGCAATATTGCCGAGCTAGAGTACACAAAACAACCGCTCATTCTGAAAAAACAAAGAATCATACTCCCTTCGTCCCAAAATGATATTCCTGTTACACAAAATGTTATAGATTAAGCTCAAAAAGAACCATTTTTCAAAAAAAAAATTGACCTATGAATAGAGTTTGATATCCTCCTATTGTTTTAAAATTTTGAGTTTCAAATTAGTTTTCAAAGTATGATTTCAAAGTGCTTGAAAATTGAATTTTTGAGGCTTTTTTGAAGAGCACCGGTGGCCACTCACTTGATGGAATGGGATTGGTTAGCATGCTCATGCTTTTGGACTATGTGCAAGTGTCGCTAGCTCCCTTCCTCCTCCAAAAAGAAGATCATTTTGGAACACTAAATAAAGGTCAACAGAAAGATCATTTTGGGACAGAGGGAGTATAACTTAGGAAAAAATCTTGTGCCAGAGTTATTACCTCGTCTGGCGCAACAAAGCGATCCTCAGCAAGACGTGTTTGCTGCACGGAATTTCCTTCAGATGTTACAAATCTTGACAGCAAAGCGGCTATCAAAACACCACTCACTCCCCGAGGCTTCAACTCACCAACACTACCTAGAAAATGACGATTTCTGCAAAGGAAAAAAACAAAATACCTGCAATGCGGTGTCTTAGATCAGCTCCAAGGAGTCGAAACCTCGCCTGGTCACGATCGGAGCTGCAGCAGAAATTCGGCAGAGCAGTGGCAACGGAGGGGTTGCAGCAACGTCTGCTGCGAAGCTCAAATGCCGAAAGCAAGAGTGCGAACTGCGAACCCCAAGGAGAGGTAGATGAATGATATCTGGTCGTAATTGTCCGCTGAACGTCAAGTCTTCATTCATCCAAGCCCGCTGGTCTCCTCTGGAATTCAAAGGAAATAATAAGTTAGTCCCTTTGGTCAAACGAGTGCGTATCCTAACTGCTCACCAACGCCGCCACCCTCTCACAACAAAAGTGTTGTCAAAGTTGGGTTTCCCTACTTTTCTCCTTTTTTTTTTTAATGATTTCCTTAACCCAACGACCCTGAGGACCAAGGTTTTTTTGGTTTTCTGACCAATGGCTACTATGTGGCATTTTTTGCAAATGGTTTGCAGCTTGCAGGCTCCATCCCGATTTTTGGTTGGAGTTAAAAGTGGCCTCTATGCATGAATTTTTGCAGCATCATGGGATTTTTTTGTAGGCAAGAAATATTTGTTGACAATTTTTTGAAAATATCCAAATAACCACTAGCATTACTTCATTATTGCAAGAACTGGATTAGGCAACACCTCAAGTAATTTTAAAATGATGGCCTCAATTTTCAATTTAATAAATTTTTTATGAAAGCCTAGGCTGCAATGCAATTTTTGTTATTGTAATTTGGCATTTTTTGAAACTTTTTCCCCCCTTTTTGTCTATACGCTAGAAGCTCACCTTTTTTTTGAGGCAATTGGGCATTTTATTGCCCAAAATAAATCATGCTGAGGATAGAATGTGTCCTCAACCAATTTTTGAAGAAACCTCACCAAAATACTATTTTTAGTAGTATGCATTTTTGAATAATTATTTTTGAAGTTTAGTTTTAACTTCAACAATATGATTTTGCACAGAATTGATTATGATTCTTCTATTCAAGATTTTGTGTACGGATGTCCATTGCAATCTTAACTTTGTGTAGTAGTGTGAGGGCTCTTGGGAATGAGCCTCAAATACATTAGATCTTTGAGAAATATTACATTAGAAATTCATTTAGAAAAATTGTAGAGTAGATATTGAGAAGTCATAAATTGATTGGGGTTCTGCTTGTTAGACCCTTTAACCTCATATTTTTTTGGTGACCAAATTTTTAAATTTGACAAGTGAAAAGAAGATTGAAAGATTTCAAATCACTTTCACAGTATTAAGACCCCTAATGACCAAACATTATAATCTTTCAATCCATAAGAGACATTGTTGTGTTTTCTTTTTTAATGTGATCTCTAACATGTCTAGTTTGATTTTGTACTATTACCGTTCAAAAAGAATTGATAAAACTTATCAAAATGTTAGCTTTTTGTTCATATTATTGCAAATTCCTAGAAGCTCAAGAAACTCACTAGGGTCGTCATGGGGTTAAGGAAGAAGGGAAGGGGCAAGGTTCTTTTTCTTTGCAAATTTTGTCTAAACCTTACCTCAATCTGACATTGGCTACCATTACATCAAGAAAATCAGGTAAAAAAGTGGATGAAATTGCCAAATTCCTTCCTAAATAAATATTACATTTGCAAAATTTTGAATGAAAGTTACAAATCTAAACTTATTAGATGAACGTGCACACAATGTTCATTCTTTCTAATTTTATCCAACTCTTCCTTACTTGCTTTTATTTTTGGGGTGGGTTGCCCTACCTAACCCTGCATGAAGCAATCCTCTCATTGCCCCTTGCAAGGATGAATGGGACTTTGGGACTTTGGAGCTTTGTCCAATGCACATCCATAATTTTGGGACAAGGTGAAAAAACTCCATAATTCTTCAAGCAAGAGTAAAAGCAACAATGTGTCCCCTATTTCATTGTTATTCAATTGTATCCTCATCTAGAGTTTAGGCAAAATGAAGATTTTTGAACACAAACATGAATTCAATATTTTAAAATTCAAATTCCTAATGGTAAATTTTCTAAGTGCCAGAATTTTTGAAACGTGAAAAAGCAAAACTTTTGAACCCTGTCCCCGTACTCTCATACAGTAGTTGACTGAGTTCCCAGCTCCACTCATCAGCAACGAGGGGGTCCATTTACCTGGCCGCTCTACCGTGACCAAAACACATAAAAAATCTGGGACCCAGGGTTAGATTTTCCACACACATACCATGGTGAGCTGCATGTCAAGTCTCCTTCTTTGACTTTTTGAGCTTTGCACCATTTCAGGGTCAGAATTCTCATGCTCATCCTGGTCAATCATCTATGATTCTACGGATGTGAAAAAGGTCCTGCATGTCAACGTTGCCAATTCCTTTTGGTGGACTCTTGGAACTTTGCTACTTTTCCTGTTGTGCGAGCTTGGTCCCGGATGGAAATTTTGCAAAACATGGAGTGTTTCATGAAGAATGGAATTGCAGGGGAGGGGGGTTTTCAGGGTCAATTATCAGGCAACGGATTGTTTTTATATTTATTTTATTTATAGAAGTTACATTTCTTTTTATTGGAGTAAGAATGGAAGAATGGTTCGCGTTCATCAGTAGAAATACGGTTTGCATAGTCTATATTTTAAGACCCGCACTTGGTTATCAATTTTATGACAAGGTAGATCAAGGTTGGGTCGTAAAGCTTAATTTAGATTGATAGTATTTTGTACTAGTGATTTTGTCCTTGTTAAATCTCATTTTCTTGTTGGTGAAAAGGTCAAAAATTGGGACTTGAAGCTTTGTTACCAAGTCTTGATTCACTTAGAAACTCCTCTATAGTAAACACTTTTTGGAAGTTTATGGCTCCAAAACAGTGAGATTATATTCTAAAAATATGGACTTGACAAGAAAAAATACAAGAATCCAACTTGCAAGCCAAGTTCCAATATCATTCTTACATATCAGAATCTAGTTTTTATGCTTATTTTCTTTCATTTTGTCTCTTTATAATTCAACAAAATTGTACCATGGAGTTTGAATGGGACTCATAGGATTTGGATGTGAGACATAGTGTGAATTGTCTCTATACTCCTATGGCATGTGATTGAATTCCCATTTGTACATAAATGTAGGAGCAAGCATTTGGCATTATATTTAAGCCAGTTATATCTAAAAATATTTTTACACTTAATTTTAAACTGATTTTCCAAAAAAACCGGATCATTTTTTTTTATCTTCCTATTTCTCAAATGATCGAAACTGTAACCTTTCTAAGTATGAGTCAGAATCAAGATTTGGGGAGACTGACCAGCAATTAGTATATTGTCAGCAAGTTGATATTGCAAAAAAATCAGTTGGAACTTGAAAACACCCACTGAAAAACCTATCACCTTCTCCAAAATCCTAATTATAGTATATTACAATAGAAAAATAAAAAATTTACAAAAAATAACCAATGCATGCTAGTGAAAGTTTTGTTGAAACTAGAAATTACCGGATTTCAATCAGTGAAGCTCAAATCTCCCCCAAAACATTGGTTGGAACAAACTGTGAAGGAAGCAATATGAAAGGGATTAAATTTTCATTCAAAATTAATTGTTCCCCGTATTCTTGAATGAAAAAAATATGTTCTATATTATTGTCATCATTTATTTGTTTTCTAAAGTGCAATTTGTACTTTGAGTACATAAGTATTAGAGTAGAAGTTTATAAATACTTTCATTATCATTCTCTTATTTTCAAAACATAGTGTACCTTTGACATTGAGATTTTGAAAAAAGATTTATGAGGTATCATTTGTTTGGTACAATAGCAATGACAACATTTACATTTTTTTCCCTAGTGTTTTGCAAGAACTTAATTTTCACCAAGTCCTCAACAAATTTGTGTACCAAAAGCTAGATACCTCAAACAAATTGTGCAAACAACACAATCTCCATATTATCCTAGATTCAATATGATTAAAGCGGCATGAAATTTCACAAAAGAAGAAGAAAATAGCTTTTGTGTAATTAGTTATTGCCAAAAGCTAGTCAAATTGATTCACTCTCATTGCATCCTAAGAGATTGGTTCATAACTGGTAACCATGCTGTGCAAAAACAATTATGGAAAAGGATCTTGGCAAGTTACCTACCACCTTTGAGTCATGTGATATTGCGTGTGATCACTAGTTGTAAACAAAAGATGTGAGTGTGTAATTGGCCATCCAACCATAAAAGTAAAAAGATTGAATATGAAACATTCAACTATGTCTACTTCACCCACCTAGCTACTTGACATACTAGTTAGATGTCATTTTACATACTATAAAATGTATGGGCCATTAGAGATATTGTGCACCTCATATTAGTGGGGTAACACTCTAATCATTCTTTTAACAACCAATATCCTATGGTGCTTTGGCTATTTCAAAATCCATGAAATTTTGACATTAAGCTACCATAAAGTAACTAAATTCCAACACCATATAGCCGCACATAGCTTGCTAGAAGATATAAGAATTACTAGCAAATCATACAATGATGATTTAGAAATTTGAATTGGACTACAAGAAACAGCGTGATGCCTTTTAGTAGAGCCCATTATTGATTGAGACCCATTATAGTTATGAATTATGACCCAAAGCAGCTTTTTTTGTGACCATTGCACTTGAGCCTTAATCCAATCTAGCCCAAGGTTTGAGAAAAAACTTGAATTTGAGTGTATTGTCAACTAGTTGAATTACAAAAAAATAGATTGAAGCTCAAAAGTGTTTGATAAAAATTTGGCTATATTTTACAAAAAGCCTAATTATAGTATAACACATTAAAAATATAGAAATTTTATAAGATATAATTGGTGCATGCTTATGATAAACCAATTGGATATGGGAAATGCTAGATTTAATCTAGTGAAGCTATATTTATCCCACAAAGTTGAGCTTTAGCTTGTAGGCTTTGCAAGGTTTGGCACATTGATGCACAATTGAAAACCAACTTTGCATAATTCTCGAGCATCAGCACCATTATACAATCATGGTTTGACACATGTAATGCTTGAATGATAAATGCTTTGAGCTCCTCAAAATGTTCTCTTCACTCTCAAAATTGAGGACATAAAACCTTGCGTAAAACAATGGTCTTGGAAATCACTATCCATCCTAAGCTTAGTGAGCTTTATCCTATACTTTATTTGATTAGTCAATTGACTATTTGTCACATTTGAAAAGCAAGGGTGGAAGGCAAGAATTTTGAGGGGTCTTAAACACATTGTTGTTAAAATTTGTACATTGTAGTTATAATTACTAGTAAGAATTATTTTAGAATTGAGAAGTATTTATATAATGCAAATGCCAAGAAATTAGTGTGGGGCAACCTAAATGCACTATTTAGTGTAATAAGTAATTGGTTGATCATTATGGCTCATATTAAGGTAGGAGCACCTATAAACGTGAAACTAAGGGTTTTGGGGTCAGAAAATCAATTGATGAACTTTGAGAAAAATAGTGTTAAGTTAGGAAGAGGAAATCAAATAAATTGACATCAATTTGAAAGTTCCCATTGCAAGCATATGTTCACAAAGATTTTTCAAAGTCCTAAATCACTGAAAATATATAGTTGTGTGTAGGAGATGTTTTTTGTGTGTTCATATGTTTATAATACTAACTTGAAGAGTCCTTAACCCTTAAACACTGTTGCAGCCATTTTGTGGCTTTTGGATGATTGAATATTGCTTTGATAGTGGAATAACACTATTTCTCATCCAAGATTCCATTGGGATATGAATAATGCAATTTAGAGCATGTAGATAGATAGCTTTTGCATGCACAGTGTTCACAAAAGGGTCCCAATTGCCAATTGTGTAGTAAAGATGCACCACTATGTAGTGTATTTCCAATTTGAGGATCTTTTTACCAAAACTCTAGTGTGAGTTATTAAAATGATGTATTTCTAGTTTTAACATAACTTGTAATAGAAAGTTTACCAAAACTAGTTCCTCCTTCTATTTTAAGTTTTTGAAAAAATATAAGTTTTGAAATTTATATTACTATCACAAGTTGAATACCTATTACTATGGAACGGTTACTTTTTCTAATTTTACCAACTTGGGAAAAAAAACACCATCTTGATGATCTTCATTGTGATTCACATCCACGATTAAAAAAATTGGCATAATTGAATACATTTTGTAATTAATATGATTTTTTTAGCATTTGCTTCAAAACATTACAATAATTTCAAATTTTCACCAAAATTAATGAATATTTTTGATACATGTACTATGCACATACCTTCTTCTACTAAAATTAAAATATTGAATTTTGATGTTGATTACATTGCCAAAATAACTCCTAGAAGATGATTGCAATTCCATAGAAAATCCATGGTTGTAGGTCCGTCCTTTACAGGTTAGATAGTGAGATGGGGTACTCAAAATCGTCATGCCACTCACCCAAAACCATCACTTTGTTACGCAAAACCATCAATTCCTCACCCAAAACCATCACTTTGTTACGCAAAACCATCAATTCCTCACCCAAAACCATCACTTTGTCACCCATAAACAATTTTTTTAAGGGAATTGACATATGTATCACACCCTTTCAACTATTCTACTGCACCTACTATATATGGTCAATATTTATGATATCATAGTAGGTGTGGACCACGGGCAAAACATCACTAAAATAAAGAACATAGAAATTATAATTTCAACTCTATTTTTCAACTCTAAATCCAGCTCATAGGAGTTAAGATATCTAAATTATGCTAGGTTAAATTTAGATTTTTTAATCTATACTATGAACAAGATTTAGAGTTGAGAAATAGAGTTGAAGTTACAACTTCCATGTTAAGTTATATCTTCATTATAGTGATGTTTCACCTGTGGTCCACACCTACTATGATATCAAAAATATTGACCATATATGATAGGTGTGGTAGAATAGTTGAAAGGATGTAATACATGTAACAATTCTTTTTTGATTTCAGTCAGTCACTACTGACATAAGTAGGTAGAGATGCTCCTACATTAATTGCGTGGTTTCGTACTTGCCAACGCGTGAGACGTTGAGAACTGAGAAGTGGCACCGGATTCCTGGTCAATCTAGTCAACAGAGTCAGCAACTCTGGGCTCGAGCTCCGGCCGTTGGACGCCCGCGACCTCGCGCCATTCGACGTCGGCCGACCGTCAGTCTTCCCCCGAGAGGATATCAAGCTCCTTATGCGACGTCGGCACTCATCACACCACTTCGCCACTTCGCCGTGCAATCAATCAGTCTTCACATACCGTTCTTGCTGCATCCCGCAACCACATCACTGTTCGTATTCACGCCTCTGTTTCACCAACTCCTCCGATCTTCTGTCGCAGGTGCGTTTTCTTGCAAGTTCTGGAAAAAATTTAGGCTTCATTTCGAGATGTTCGGCCTCTTGAATGGCAAGAGCTTGATGCAATTTGTTAGCTATGGCTGTTGTATGGTGCTGTTTCCGGAGATGCTTGTTTTTTAGCCTTTCAATCTACTTTGCTTATCGTATTCTTGCGTGATTTTCTTTGTTCATTGTCTACCTTCATTTTCCTTGGTAGTTGAGGAGTACCTCGGAATTTTACTTGGAGCTTCGGCTCCTCGAACGAATCGGTGTTGATGATTTGAATCGTGTTTGAGTGAGGTCGTTGGATTTGCGTTTATTGTTGTCTTTCTTCACTCTACTTGATTTGGCGTTAGTCCTGAATGTCCCTCTGTTCGTTACTTGTGCGTGTTGATTGCAGTATTGGTGATGTGAGCGTTCTTTTACTAGTGTGCATCAGATTGCGGGGCGTGTTCTTGAGATTCTTATTCTTTCTATATATATGTATTTTTGTACAATTATGTATCTTTTCTGAAAGATCAATCTGTGAGATCGATTGTGCAGAAGCGCAGAGTTGTCGTGGTAATTGCTTCTTCGTTGTGTTTACGTCTTAGGGTTTGGTAGTTGGAGCGTGAGTAAGCGATCGTTGTATCTGAGATGGTGTTTGTAAAAATGGCCTCGGTGTTGTTGCAACTTGCAGGAATAGTGTAGTTCGTAAGCATGGCAAGGAAGAAGATCAGAGAGTACAACTCGAAAAGGATCTTCAAGGAGCACTTGAAGAGACTGTCTGGGATCGATGTGGACATCAAGGCTGCGCAGGTACAATCGAACTCCTGAATTGATCACTTCTACGATGTTTATTATGAACAGAAATTATTTTTTTCAAACTTTTCTTGATCCTTTTCGTCGTAACCGTGTCCCTACTATTCTAGACGTAAGCTGTCGTCTTGATGTGCTCATGACACGAAGTTCTCCTATCTGGTATGAGATTACAGGTTACGGAATCGACGGACTTCAATGAATTGGCAAATAAGGAGAGCTGGCTCAACTCCACTCGCCTAGTTGTGAAGCCGGACATGTTGTTCGGCAAGCGTGGTAAAAGCGGACTGGTGAGAAACCCGAGATTTGTGTGAGCAGATTCAAGTTTTCCGTTGGTGGAAATGTGGTGATTCCGCATCTATTTCAAAGTTTTCTGACATTTTGGCCCAATGTGGATGCAGGTAGCCCTCAATCTGGACTTGGCAGGTGTAGAATCATTTGTGAAAGAGCGATTGGGAAAAGAGGTAGGATGAGTTCTTCTCAATTCCGTGGGAATTTGTACGATTTGAAATATGTTTGGTGTATGATTCCGAAACTGAGTGGAGAATGATGTTGGTTGATGTGTTCATAAATCAGGTGGAGATGAGCGGCACGAGAGGCCCGATCACAACGTTCATCGTAGAACCTTTTGTTCCTCACAAGGACGAGTATTATCTGTCTATTGTGTCAGACCGCCTTGGAGCAAATGTGAGCTTCTCCGAGTGCGGAGGCATAGAAATTGAAGAGAACTGGGACAAGGTATGCAAACTGTGCTATCCCATTCTAGCATTCCCTTTCTGAGCTCAATTGTCGTTGGGAAGTAACAGTACGTTGTCTCTAAAGTTTACGGTTTTCCTGGTTGATTGTTCAAAGATTGGCTTCATCTTGGCTTCATCTTGGTGACTGACGTTGGACCGATCTTGACCGAGTTCAGGTGAAACATGTGTTTGTACCGACCGAGAAGACTCTGTCAGGCGAACTATGCGCGCCGTTGATTGCCACAGTTCGACTGGAGGTACTTGCTCTGCCCGACCGTATTGTGCAGTTTACTTTTGGATGCTGGGTTAGCCCTTGTGGTCATTGTGATTATCGTATGCTAACTTTGCTGATTTGAACCGTGATGGAGCATTTGCACAAGCAGCATGAGCAGAAAGATATGTTGAATTTTGCAGGTTCGGCAGACACTAGAAGCGTTTCTGATGGGATCTTTCGCCGTGTTTCAAGGTACCAATTGTGAAGCACGTCCTATACGGACTCGAGTAGTCGTTCATGTATTTTTCTTCTCATGAATATTGTGTTGAAATTGATGCTGGCTCCTTCTTGTTTGCAGACTTAGACTTCACTCTGCTGGAGATGAACCCGTTCACACTGGTGAACAACGTTCCGTGCCCATTGGACATGCGTGGGGAGCTTGACGACACTGCTCTTTTCAAGAACTTCCAGAAGTAGGTGTTTGACTTTCTGAGGGAAATATCGTGCGCAGGGGATGGTTTTCAATGAGAAGTAAATGATTAACGTCTGGGGTTGCTTTTTTGCAGGTGGGGCAATGTGGAGTTCCCTTTGCCTTTTGGAAGAACCATGACCCCTGCGGAGGACAGTATTCATAGGATGGACGAAAAGGTACATTAGTAACCACTATCTTGTTGATTACGAGGCATCTCTGTGTACTCCAATTCTTAGCTTTCGTGCACAATTCTCGTCGTATTGGTACTAGATGAACGCCTATGTGACTGCAGACTGGAGCTTCGCTGAAATTGGCGATATTGAATCCGAAGGGCCGCATTTGGACCATGGTCGCTGGAGGTGGTGCCAGCGTCATCTACGCTGATACCGTAAGTTGAACAGCATCGTTTCTCTTGATCCTAATGTAGATATGCAATTTCTCTTCGAAGTCGATGGTGAGGGGCCAATCATCTCAATTACTAAAGCATATATAGATCACTTTTCTGGCAACCCTTTCGCCTGAGGGCCAAGGAAAGTCGGCCTCAAAGAACTTGATTGAAAGCGGAAGTGTCCATCAAGTACTAGAGTCTAGGAATTGAGCGCTGATTGAAGAATATTTCACGATATGCTTGTCCACTGCAGTGAAACTCTGGTCATTTTGTTCTCTCATTGTAGGTTGGGGATCTGGGATATGCAAACGAACTTGGCAATTATGCTGAGTACAGCGGAGCTCCAAATGAGGAGGAGACTTTGCAGTACGCACGTGCTTTGATTGACGTAAGTATTTTCTTGTTGCCAGTTATGAGGAGCATTTTGAATTTCTCTCCGTAGTACTGCTTTGAAGTAGAGGCGGATTAGTTTCAACCGACTCTTCTTTCACAATGAACAGCTGCTCATTTTGTCTGATTGCATCCTTTCTAGTCTTTTCTTATCCTTGTAGTAATTCTACCTTACAGGACCACTTTTCCATGCAAAATCACTATCGTTCAGTGGTGCATAGTTGCGTATGCAGAAGGGTAGTGAATCGCTATTTCGATTGTTCAAGTGGGAGAATGGATGTAGATTTTAACACATCTCTTGACCATGTCAGTGTGCCACTGCAAGCCCCGATGGACGCAAGAGGGCATTGGTGGTTGGAGGAGGCATTGCGAACTTCACTGACGTGGCAGCCACTTTCAATGGAATCATTCGAGCCATGCGTGAGAAGGTAAGGTCCCCTAGTGATTGGAGACACTCCTTAGTGTACCATTTTTGTAATAACAAAAACAGAATTTGCAATAAACGGGGACCACATCCACAGATTGGGATAGTTGGCAATCCAGTTCAAGTTCGGTGCAAGTCATCGTGTAATTCTAGAGGGGTAGCATTGTGCATTGTTTCTTGTGAATAGCGGTAGATTAAATTCTCATTTTATTGTTTTGTAGTATGCAAACAGCGATGGTAGAGGAACCTGATTGGAGCTGAATTTTGATATTTGGGACTTGCAAGTTTCCCAATTTATCGAATATGGTGATAAAAGCTTCCATGACATTCTGTGGTGTGTTCTTTGTTGACGAGTCATTTGGTGTGTGATTGCAGCAATCAAATCTGAAAGCAGCAAGGGTGAACATTTATGTGCGAAGAGGGGGTCCCAACTACTTGAAAGGCCTTGCAAACATGCGCGCTCTAAGTGAAGAGACCGGAGTTTCAATCGAGGTACTTTGAGTAAATACACTATCTTGTAGAGCAGGAATTTGAGAGCTGTTTGCAAACACTCTAAATTACCATGCAAAACGAGGTATCCTGCCAATTACATGCCTAGCGCCGTTGTGCATTACGCTTCATTTCTCAAACTTTGTGCAGCCGATAATGCGTTGTAAGATCTGATTGTTGGATCAGTGCTGTGTTTTGTATTTCGAGGATGATTAGGTTTGTTATTTCTTAATTCTGTTGTATATGGGTTTATTGCGAGTTCATTCTCTCAAGATTCAGCCAGATGTCTAAATATGGTGGATGGAATGAAAAATTTCAGGTGTATGGGCCGGAGGCAAGTATGACTGGGATTTGCAAGCAAGCTATTGATTACATTAGTGCAAGGGATTGAGAGTGTGTTTCTTAGGTGGTAGTAGTAGTAGACTACGATTCTTGTACTAGATTTTTTTTAGTTCAGAAAGAGACATGGTATTTGATTCGGAGGTGTTTTGGACTAGTAATAAGAGCGTTATCAAATATCTTTCGTTAGCTGACCAAATAGTACCAGAAGTATTTCAGGAAAAAAATTACATTTTGGCATGAAGATTTGAGCCTTCAGGATGTATATCAAAATTTGAGCAACTCTAGTTTGATACTTGTATTCCAACAAAAATTGAAAAAGTAATGTTTCATGTGGAAATTAATCTATAGGAGTCGTAGATGGTTGTATCTACGCTGCAATTGCTTGCCTCATCTTCAGTATAGTCATTGTTGCTTGCCTTATCATCAAACTCATTATTGCTCGCCTCATCATCAATATATTCATTGTTGCTTGCCTCATTTTCATTATACTCATTGTTCCGCACCTCATTAGATGCCCTTGGGGTGTTTGGGTCTTGTCCTAAATATTTCATAAAATACAATACAAGGTGTGTCAAGTTAGCCATACTCATGAGAATCATCCAAGATAATGAATTCCTCCTAAGGCCTAAACCAAATATCCCCAAAATCTAGTTTAGTTTTCATATTAAATATTGTTATATTAGCAACGAGTTCTGAGGTTTAACTTTACAACTACTGTAGATTTCAGTAAAGATTTGTTGAGAGTCTCAAGAAAAAAGCTGTAGTTATCAAACTAGCCAAAATGCGAAAGAAAAATTTGCCACAACTAGCATCTTGGAGCTATTGCATTTCTAAAAATTTAAAAGGAAGACTATTGCTAAGGCTTGATATTTTAGAGTTGCACACAATGCTAGATCTGGTGTTTAAGGTAACCATGTCACTATCTCATTGGTTGGTAAAAAGACAAAGAAATACCTACTATCCATTAATTCCTTCATTTTATATACTTTAATCACTAAATAAATAATAAATTGGATGTCTTCAAATAAGCAAAATAACAATGTTCTTGAGCCTCCCAACTCTCAACCATATTTATGAATTTGATACATCTTAGTTCAGTTTTGTTATGGCGACATATACTCAATGCAATATGCCATTTTTGGAGGCGTATATAAAAATACTCATGTATTGTAATTCTACTGCTTAGAATGTCACAATGTTGGCCCTTTAGTTTGCATCGTTGTAATAAAAGTGACATTCACCAATGATTTGCATAAGAAACCCACAAAATTGATGGTAACCAGTTCATTGCAATTAACACCATTATTTGGACAAAATGCGTACCTCCTTGCACAATAATGTTTGTTGTAGTAGATTCAGTATCCACTAAATCAATCACTTCATCAGTCACCGGATCAATCAAACTATCTACCGCTTGCTATAAGTCATCAATTTGCCCCTCCATGTCAGGCACTTTTTTGACAAGGAAATTTGTGTTTAGCAGTAACTCATCAAGCTTCCTTAGAATGTCACTTGCAAACAACACTACCAAATAAGCCAAGAAAATCAAAGTCACACAAAAAGGAAAAAATGGACATCTCTAACATTGAAAAATAATAATAATAATAATAATGATTCACACCAAGATCTTTGTTGAAGGCATGTAATAAATTTACCTAAAAAAAGGCTGATCTTGCCCCTTCTATCCATGCAATTCCTATGTAATTTAACATGCATGTATCCAAAAAGCCCTACTTACACAATTATTGATCAAAGATAATATTGTTTATCTAACCTAATATATGAGCAAATACATACTTAAAATTAAAAACTTCTAAGGTATTAGCAATGATCCTAAATTTTATATTCATGATTAGTTCAATTAGTTGATCATATGGCTAAAAGTGCTAGATTTCCAAATCTAAGAATCTAATATTAACAATTTTTGTAGTTGTGATTTTCTTATTTTTATACATGTTTATATAGGTTTTGTTATATGAAGTCACATTTGTGGACACCATGCCTTCAAAGTCAAATTAAATGACCAAAAAAACACCTCCCCAAGAAGGACAAATAGTTGCCCCATAAAGAGGGGCAAATGCCAAAGGACGAGGGGCCATTGCCATGGGAGTAGGGGCCATTATAACGGGAGGAGGGCCATCAACCCAAGCTGCATGCATAAACAATGAGATTAAGGTATTTAAGTCACACTACTCTTGGTTAATTGAAAAAAAGTTGAAATTTTCAAATATTGAAATTCAAGAACAAGACTAGGTATGAGTTTAAGTTGTCACAGAGCTCTTTGATCCTCTAAGTTAGTTAAAAGTTGTTTAAGCTAATATTCTCCAAGGATTGACAATTCAAGACTCAAGAGGCAAGACAAGGTCAAGCACAACAACAATCTCTTCTGGCTAAGGGCCAATTCAAATTGGGAAGTGGTCATGATTTGGGAATGTAGGAATGTCTTATTGGGTGATGGGAGGGTTTTGTCTAGTGGAACTTTCACAATAAAGCGAACATTTGGTAGATGTTAACGCCATGTCATCACCCACTCTTGCCAAAAATGAAGAGGAGTTCACTTGTAATGCACAAGATTTGAGGTCACCTCCCAAGGTGACCCCAAATCTTATCCACTATAAAAAATTCTCCCTCTCACTTCATATGAGGTAAAGACAAAATCATGTTAAGTGGGAACAAAACTATAACTCCAACGGACATCTGGTTCCTAGTGTGAAACCTTCCATTGGACAAACAAAATCAATGATGACATGACAATTTCCCACCAAATAAAAGTGAACAAAGCACTAGTCAAAACACTTTGTCTCCTAGGGTGTCCACTTTAGGTTTGAACTGGCCCTAAGTGCTAATTATCTCATATTTTAGTCGTTAATTTTTTATTGTTTAGAAAATTTATGTTTTTAGATAAAATTATTTAAAAGAAATTCAATAATTTTTTTGAAGATTTTATTTATTTTTTGTTATTTTCACTAATTAGAATAAATTTATTAAAATTATAATAAATATATTTATTTTTTTATACTATAGAAATAAAATCTTCCCTTTTTTTCCCAACTCGATAAATTTTAATCAATAATAATTTTTGATTTTGATCAATTATAATTTTTTTTATTTTTGTGACAAAGAGTTGGGAGTTGGAACACTATGAAAAGTGTCGCTAACCATGAATAAGTTTATTCCATTCACAAAGATTGTTGACGACAAAATCCGTCATAACTGTCACTGAAGTATATTTTCGTGTCATTTCACGGCACGCTTTGTCCAAATCAGCGTTGCTGGTGATGAGCTTTTCCTTGTTTTTCTTGTTGGTATAGAAGAGAGCGAGTTTATGATTTGTAGGGATTCCATACTCCCGACGCATCATGTCTGCAAACTTTTGAAACGTCATCCAACCGGAAAATGCTCCAACAATAACATGACGGCGCTCGCGATCGCCACACATGACCTGTAAGAACAAAACATTCGTAGGCTTAGCCTTTCAACAAGCTAGTACTTTTGTGGAAAAAAGTATTGTAGATTATTTTATATTAAAGGGTAAAGTTGCAGCTCATAAGGCCTCTATTAGTAACTCTAAACTATCCTTGAAACTATTTGGATGTGTTCCTATACATGTATTAATTCACGTAAAAAATTGCAAAAGTCAAAAATCTTAAGGTAACCTTATCCATACCCAAGCGTTTAAGGGTTTAGGGTCCTTCAATGTCTTCAAAAATTTAGGATTCTTTTTGTAGGGTTAACCTTTCAACAAGCTATCATGGGACATAATTTTTTGTGGAAAAAAAGTGTTGTAAATTATTTTATATTAAAGGGCAAAGTTGCAACTCATAAGGTCCCTATCAGCAACTCTAAACTGCCCTTGAAACTACTTGGATGTCTTCCTATACATGTACTTGATAGTCCCAATCCTGACCCTCCCAAGCTAACTCCTAAGCTGACATGTGGCAAGATTGGCTTGTGGAAGTGGAATTCACTACTCCACTTTGGGTTCAAGAGTGCGTGAAGAACAACCCAAATGTAGAGTGCAGCATTATGGACCGCTCAGGTATGGGGTAGATTACTTTACACCAAATAATGCATTTACGTTGCCCCATGGTAATTGCTTGACATTCTACACTATATAAATACTTACAAGTACTACAATAATTTTCACCAATAGCTATTGCAATAAATAGTTTTTAAAGGGCTTGATAATAACAACAAAGTTGTGGAAAAAAAAACTAGCCCCATCTAGGTTGGAAATCATGCAAAATCCTCATATCAAAAGAGCTACTTGCTCCTCAAAATGGCCAAGTAGTGAGTCATGAGGTAATTCTATAAGGTTAGGCAACCTAAATGCACTATTTAGTGTACATCAAATAGTGCATTTAGGTAGCCCCATACTAATTTCTTGACATTCTACACTATTTGAATATTTACCAAGACTATAGTAACTTCTATCAATAATTATTGTGATAAATAATGGAGGAAGCAAGCAAAAGTTGGGCGCAGCAACAAGCGCCAAAGCCAAAGAGCAAGGAAGCTAGAACTCTAGACCACTACAAGGGAAATTGTCCAAAATGACAAGAGCATGTCCAAATCAACATGGCTAAATCTATAGAAATTGTTCAATTTGACAATCATTTTGTCATTTTGGACACATTTAGTCACTTTGGACATGTCAATTAGGACACATTTAATTTTGTCAACAAAATTGGGAATTATTAATGTAACATAAAGAGAGTTGCATGCCCCTCCAAGTGACTAAGAGTGAGTCATGAGGTAATTTTGCCAAAGTAAGGCAACATAATTGTTAAAGCAACCTAAATGCATTATTTGGTGTACACTAAATATTACAATTAGGTTGCCTTAACAATTAGGTTATCTCTACCCTAAAAAGTTACCTCATGACTCATTGCTTGACCATTGGAAGCACATACAACTTTGGAAATATTAGGAATTTAGATAATTTACAACAAGGATGCCACTAGCTTGTTTTTTCCTTAACTTCATTGTTGTTGGCTCCTTTAAAATTATTTATTGCAGTAGCTATTGATGAAAATTACTGTAAAATCAATAAGTGTTTGGATAGTGTGGAATGTCAAGAAATTAGTGTGGGGGCAAAGGCTAACCGCGATATTGAGTGTAAGTGCGGTGGTTTTGCCAAACTCCGAGTACCAGAGACTATTTTCGCAGTCTCTTCCTTCAGGTTTCGCTAAAAAGAGGTGAGAGGTTCAAGTTTCAAGGTTTTTATAAAATAATATAATTCATTTCAATAGGCTTTTCAAAGTATGGAAAAAGAACAATTATACAACTAGAGGATATCCCAAAAAATGAAACACAAAAATTAATCTAAAACACCAGTTTTTATTAGAGGAAAAATGAGCTCAAGAGAAGGTCTCACAATCTTGACACACTATCATATATATTGAGGTAGGAGAAGCATAGGTAAGGTGCCTACACAAGGATCTCTACCTTGTGTGAAATACTCAGATGTATCATGCTACACGACAAAGGGATTTGATGATGCAAAGCGATATCATAACATGACAATCACTAATGCAAGGACCTCTAGTGAGACACAAGAATAAACTACAATTAAAATTCTCAATCAAACAAAAACATTCATCAAACAAAAAGAATATAATATTGTAAAAAGGAAGTATCCTCGTGTGAAGTACCATGTCATAGGTTGCAAATTGGTGTAGGGCATTAGTCTCTTTTCATTTAAAAAAAAGATATTACATTTAAATGCTTTTGACCCCTCTAACGACCTCCCTTGAGGGCCTTCTCTTGAGCTCATTTTTAAAAAACAACAGTGTATTTTGTTTGATGTACACAAGATTAGAAAGAGTGTTTTATACCACTTGTTTGCACTTAAATATCACAATGCTGGCCTAAAGCCTTAAGAATTGCACCAATATAGCTCTTGATATATTTAGCATAACATTTATTACACATGTGCGAGTTTTTGGACTAGATTGAGACCTTTGTTAATTACATGCATATAGGTGAGATAATGTCAAGGCATAACATCAAAAGTAAGAAACTTGAAAAGTTTGGGAGTTCCTAGCAAAAGTTGGGAAGAGAGTAAGAACCTTAAAAGTAAGCAAATCCGTAGGTGAACTCATGGCTGTGCAAATCTTGTTTGCTTGCTCGGAAACTAAAGAAAGTGCAAAAAGCACTTGAAAGTATATTTAACTTTCAATGGAAGGCACCAGAACTCAATCACTGATCAACAAAGTATATATCAAGGCGTTTGAAATATAGAAAAAATGATCTGTAAGTAACATTTGTAGCAAGGACAAGTGGACAACCGTCACTTATAACTTTAACTAGTAAACAACTATAATCACTTTATTCATTTCTATTGATGGAATAGTTAACTTGTGGATGAACGGACATTATTCAAATAGATCTATCCTTCATGTACTTTTTTATGAATCTCTTTTCCTTTTTTGCTTCAAACATGTAGTTCATTTCTAAAATTAAAGACATTAATTGAAGTTAAAAAGTAAAAGATTTGTTTTATGGCGTGATTCACTTTTTCTTTAAAATCGAAAGTTACTCATCCAATCTTATGTGATTGGTCAACTTAATCCCTAAAATTCTTTTGTGTTTAGAGGCCCAAAATTGCTTTCAAAATATTAGTCCTCAAACCAAGGTCAAAATCTTCATTGAGACTTATTTTTTAACAAATCCAACTGTAGGATCCTTTGGTTGACTTGCACAAGTACATTGTCCCAAAATTTCAAAATGAATATCCTTGCCAATTGCAAGATCAATGTGCCTAAACTTCAAAATGTAGGCTTTTCTAGTCCTTCTAAAAGGTGAAGTTTTGATTTTCAAACTTTTTAGAAAAAAACATGTTGTATTTCTTGTGCAATTTTTGCAATATGTTGGAAAATGGGTTGAAAGTATATATAAAAAAATTTAACCAAAAAAAAAATTGGATTCATTTTTACAAAAATTGTAAAGTGAAAGGTATTGATGAATGAAAGATATAACTAATATGCTAATAAGTTTTGGAAGAGTTTGAAAATTGTTAATCCCAATGGTGAGAATGCTCTAACAGACAATTAATAACTTTAATTTTCATTTTCATTTGAAAATTTTCAAAATTGAGAGTAAAAGATAACTTTATATGTTTTTTCTACCCTCTTCCTACCTTCATTGCCCGCAAAAGAAAACTCCTTGTAACTCTTACCTCATTATTTGGAATTGAGTGCTTCAATTTTTTTTGAGTAGGTATCAATCTATAAAATTCTATAAAAAAATATTAAAAAAATTTAGAATATATTTTTTGCTGCCCGGTTTGACATTAACATTGAAAAAACCTTCTAACTTTTGCAATACTTATCCAAATGACATGAAATAAAGCTTCACATGTAGATTATGATGAGTAGCATCCTTCCTAAAAATTTCATGAAAAATTTCCAAATTATGAAGTCAATAGAGCCTGCTTGAGTTCTCATAAAGCCCAAAGTGGGTTCCTTGGGCCTTTAGGGGTTAAGTACTTGACCCCTAAATGTCAAAACTGTGTCTTTTTTGGCAACATAGCAATTTTGGGCAAGCTAATACTTGTATAATAATAAACAAATTCCTACAAAGTTTTAGAGGATGTGTGCTTGAGTAGCTTTCTAATACAACAATTTTCAAATCATTTCAATTTGTAGAAAAAAATTGTTATGAAGCAATATGTGGTTTTATTTGCTCAAGGAGCAGCACAAACATAATTTTTTTAGTGTAGCTGAAATTTTGGGATCTTGCCCAAAGGTAGAGGTGTAGAATTATTTCTTTGTCAGATTTGACGCAACCTCATTTTATGTAAGGCAATTGTTTTTACTTACTATCCTTTACTTCACCTTTGTTGAAAGTACTTTATGTTGATCATGCTTGTCAGAGCTACAATTTTTGGCTATTTTTTTTTCTTTCACTTCCAAAGTTAGCTAAATTCTAAAACTCCATCATTCACATTTTAAAATTAGTTTTTTAATGTTGAAGCCAAAAATTGTTGAAAAAATAGCTTTGTATGTTGAACTCCCCACTTTCAATAAAAATTTCAAAAAATTATACAAATTTGTACAATTGTAGGTACATGCCCAAAATCCCATTTGTCCTTTCAAGGGACATTTCAATTAGGGGTTAAACAAGTTTATTTGCCCATACAAGCAACACAAGGTTTGAAACACAATCCATGTAATCATCTAATTCTATTGTCTTGAAGTCTTATTTTTCAAAACATATCATATAGTGAGAGAAAGTTGAAAGGTTCTTCCAAGTTGCTACTTTGCTAACAATTGTCAAAAAACAATCAAATTAATTTCATCTAAGTTGCTATATTGTTCTTAATGACAACATTAGCATCATAAACACCATATTAGGTAATCTAGGCAAAAGGGAGGTACCATTTTGTATTCCACCTTAAACCCAAAAAGTTACCTTAAACCAGATTCGAAGGTATCAGATTTAGTGTGAGCCACTAAGATTTTTTCCCTCACAAATTCCTCCTCTCAGATGAGGGCACATGTACCAAAAAAACAAACCTTGAGCTAGGTTTAACCCCTATAGGACTATTGTCCCTTTGGGGGACAGGTGGGAGTTTGGGCATGTACCTTTGGATAAGCTACTTTGTGTGATTTTCTGAAACTTTCCTTGAAGGTGGGGAATTCAAAGATCTATGTAGGCATCTAATTTTTTCCTCACTTTGACAATTATTGAAGAAGTTATGCATGAAAATATGAAAAGCAAGGGAGGACTGCCCACCCGAGCAGCCCAAAAACTTTTTTAAAAATTAAAATTTGAAATTGGCTCTTTAGATTTTTTTATAGGTGAGAAGCATTGAATCATTCAATTTCAACCCATGACATGAAAGTTATGAGGAGTTTTTGTTTGCGGGCAGTTATGGAATCTCTACTCTAAAATAAACTTTGAAGTCCTTAATTTTACTTAATTTTCATTATTTTGGAAAAAAACAAAACCAAAGGATGTAGATTGTTTATCACAACATTATGACTGTTGGGATTTGCACTTTTCATTTTAATAATTAAATTCTTAACAATTTAGTGATTTGACTCATTCTCCACTTCTTTTTATTTGCTGATTTTTCCTATGTGTTGTGTAGTTCCAATTGATTTGAAAATTCTCCCATACATAGCTAACTTGATCTCCTACATGGGAAAAATAAAGCGCAAAGTTGCATAGAGCAATTATTTTTATATAAGAATGGTCAAAGGCTTCTAAAATTTTGAGGCAGCATGAAAAAAAAAATTTCATTTTACTTTAGATGTAAATATCTCACTCATCTCCATATGGAATGACATGATTTTTTTTCCACGAGTACCTAATCCAATCTAAGGCAAGATCCTACGGTTGGATTTCCCAAATTTTCAAAAAAAAAACCTTCTTACTAACCCCCCAAAAATGATAGTTTTGAGTGATTTTCACTGAAAAAATGACTCAATCCTTTAAGGATTAAGGTGATCACCTAGAACCTAAAAGTCCCAAAAAGTATCCTTTTGCCTAGATTACCTAATATGATGTTCATAACATTAATGCTATTTCAAGTAATATTTAGAACATGCTTCATTCATGTTGTTTTTTTGCTATCAATAATATTATCACCACACAATAATAACAAAAAGTGTTTTTTTTACAATAAGAACCACCGTAAGAAAATAATATTCAAATTGACGAAATGTATCTAGATCAACAAAAAAAAATGTCCAAATTAAACATTAGCTTCTACTTTTTCACACTCATCCCTTGTAAGATCTCACTTCTCCACTTCCTCCACCAACCTTTTTCCATTTACCTTTTCCCACTCAACCTTTTCTCCCTAACCCCTTTCCCATTTACCTCTCATACTCACATCATTAGTAATCTGCTTCCACGATCATTTCTTCTCCAAAAAAAAAAAGACACCCAAGGATTTGTACGTAGAAATTCTATATACCAAAAATACTCAAGTACCTAAAGAAAGGCCAATTATCATTGCATTATGTGCGATAAATCAATAACTTGATTTTCAGCAGAATGCAAATAAGTTATCTTTAACCCCTGGGCGCCCCAGGAGCAGAATCCTGTCGCTCCAGATTGGAAAACTAGGGCTCCTGATCGCAGATTCGGGTGTACTGGGGTTAGGTGGGAACTGTACCCGTGAGTAGGAGTTAGGGTTTTTTATGAGCCAGAGTGGGGTCACATGTGCAACGAGTTTACTTTTGGGAAATTTTGGGCCATGATCTTGGGGTGGTTTGAGTTTCAGGTGTCCCTATGGCCGGGACGACTACACTAATTATGGTATTTAGTGTTGGCAACATTAATTATGAACCTCAACATTAAATCTCAACAATCTCCTTAATGTTGCCAACATTATATGTTAATCTAACATTATTTGTTAATTGTTGTAATTTTAGGGAGTAATTGTTTTTTACAAATTTACATTTAATGTTAGAAATTGATTTTTGGTAGAAGATTGGCCAACAGACGCAAACGCTTGTAAGGCGAGAGATTTCCACAACTCTACTAAAGAAAAAGGGGAGTCCATTCTCACACTCACTCTTTGCAATACATGTATGGAATGCAAGATGTATAACAAGCCTTGAAGAAATGTCTGCACATGTTAAATCTTTAAAAGTATACTCAATTTCAAAGAAATTTGCTTCATATCACAAGTACAATATTACCACATACAAATACGCCATAAAAGTCAACATTTTATCTTTACAAAATAATGAGAAAAAACTCAACAAATAGTAATGAATATACCACATTTGACTAACTAAAAATAGTGTTAACATCTGTACAAAAACTTTTGCCAGAATTGAGTCATCACTAAATGGGCTTGCCAAGACAATACTTGGAGGCAACTTTGTGTCAAACATCATAACAATTAAATGTCTTGAAGTTCTTGAGGTCACTTTTTGTAGAAATTGAGGTCTCAATACCAAGGTCCTTGACACAATAATCCACCAAACATAAGCAAAATAAAGCTTATTAATGTCTCCAAAAAATAGTAATGACCAAGACTTTTTTGAGATAAATATTTAAAAATTGAACTTGTTGGCCTAAAACTAAACAAAATAAAGTGCTCACAAAAGCAAAAAAATCATGAGTTCCAACTTGGACATCTTCATCTTTTGGGAATTAAGAGGGTCATAAAAGGTATTTGGCATAGATGACGCATTGATTTGACCTTCAGGTTTAGGTAATCCAAACTCTAGAATATAGGTTTAGGCAACCTACCAAAACAACAAATCAATATCTCATACGTTGCTTGAGGCAAGTGTTATAATTAGTTGTGCAAAACCAAACTTGATGTTGTCATTGATCTCTTTCACTTGCTTGTAGTCTATAAGTGCTATCTGGCACAAAAAAATCAACCATCTTAGGAAAACCCAACTAAGGTAGGAGGCTTTAATTGCGTTTGGGTCCTCATTATGTTCACAGTCTAAGAATAAGGGATTTGTTCCTTCAAATATACTTTAATGTGATTGATGAGTTAGGTAGGCTTAGCAAATTAAGCAAGTTAACATAACTTGCTAAGCCTACCAAACTCATCAATAACATTAACAAATATTTAAAGAAATATGCCCCTTATTCCTAGACCGAGAACCTAATTAAAACCCAAACACAACCTTACCAAAAACCAAAAAAAGAAAAATATCCAATAGTTAAAACTGGTTGCAGTCATATAACATTGCATCTGTTGGTGAAAAATATAAAGAATTGGACGAAAGAAACTTGCTATGTGACTTGAAAAAGACAAAGCCCTCCTTGGACCTCTTACCTTCAAAAATTGAATGTATGAAGAGTGGTAGCATAAAAAAAAAATGGATTAAACACATGCCACTGGAATTATTTGCTAAAACAATCAAGAAAGGGTGTGTTTGCCTTGCCTCTTTTGTTGATGCAAACATTTCTAGGGTGAGGATTAGCCTAAAAGAAGCCATTTATGAGAATCATCTTTCCACACAACATTGCCAAGTCTCTCAAGATGTTCTTGCAAACACAAGACAAGTCAATATTTGTTAATCATTCTCACATTACAAAAGTATGTTTTAATTGAAAGTTTTAATCCTTGTGTCATAGATGTTGAGCTACAGCAGTATTGTGCAATTATGGACATCACAAGCCTATCTACACTATAAAAATTGTCTAATGCATCATAGATTTTTTTGCTTTGCTGAACTAAGCTATGCCCAATATAATTTACATACATAACTGAGTTATTCTAGCCATGATCTTGACTTTTTAGCATATTTGGCAACATAGTCATTGAGGCTAATATCTCACTTTGCCATTTTAAGATTGGCCCATGACCAACACTTCCTGCATATAATCAATTCAAAAGCTTGAAATTTGTTGGAAAAAGCAAAAGATTTAAAAAACAACAACGATATTAAATGCAAACAATTGGATTTGAGCATCTCTATAGTTTATGAGGATCAAATATGATTGAAACAACAAACAAGTGATTCATTGTTTTCAAATAAATTTACTAAATGACCAAGTTTGGCACAAAATCAAGTATCACAATGAAAGATTTCCCTTTGTAAGGTAGGTAGCTTAAATTGAGACTATTTTCTTCTAAAGCATTCTAGGTGGTTCAAGAGTAGATATAAAGTGGTTCATAAAAAAATGTGTAATCTATTGCAAAAGCCAATCATACTCCTTGATTTCATCTCATCTCTTTTAAAATCATAAGGGAATGGTTTATAGGAGACCTAAAGTCACAAATAGGTGTCTACTACATAAAATTGCATCAACAATTCAAGGATACTTTAGAAACTTGAAAATAACTATGTTACATTGGATATCTATTTCTCTTTGTATGAAAAGTAGACAAATACTCTTCATGTCTCAAAAAGCACTTGAAACCCTAAACTAGCTTTTATTGTGGCAATTTTCAAGCTACCTACCTTAAGCCAAAGTTGAGGATTTAGAGATGCTGTCCAATTGTCAAGCCTCTTTTATAAAATCAAACCCAAATTCAACCTGCAAGAGAGAAACAAACATGTCAGCCAATTTTGAAGATAATCTTTGTTAAAAAAATTCCCAAAGTTCAAGGTATAGGAGATTGTAAAATCAATGAAAAGGGGGAAGAAAAAAAGGTAAATAAAAATACTTGCTCTTCAAATTCATGTAGTATTGACATCATATCAAATTTTCTGTCAAATCAATGTAAGAAGCAGAAGGCAAACATTTTTTGCCCTCCAAGGTATTGGACATAGTCACTAAATATGGACATAAAATAAAAAGGTTTAGCAACCAAAAAACAAAAAACAAAACAGAAACATAACTAAGATTCAAAAAAGAAAAAAAATACCATGACTAACTAAAGTCATCTTGACTAAGTTTAGAAATTCTAAAACTTTAGCATTTTCTCTAGGAATCAAAGATTACCTCACGGCAGCGTGCTTTATCATGACACAATGAACGTACATAGCAAAAGGCTATAAATTTGAGATACTTGCAAACTTGCTATATCACAAAGTTCATGAGTTAATATCAAAATGCTCAAATAGCCATTTCCATTGTTACACAAGTGTTCAAGTAATTAAACCCAAAAGAGGCTTCAAATGCAAAGCACAAAATTAAACATACCCACAGGAGCTTTCAATCAATAAACTGGTTTCAATAAAAACATATAAATTAAATGTATGAGGTATTATTCAACTAAAAAGCAAAAACAAGTCTATTATTCTATAAAATAAAAGAATAGAGTTCAATGCAAATTAACATTGCATTCAATAAAAATAAGAAGCAAAAAGTGCTCAAAAATGATAGCAAAATAACAAAAATAATATAAAAATCTTCATATTTATATATAGTGCAAATATATATATATATATATATATATATATATATTGGAATAGCATATTCAGCTACATCTTGTCCCTCAAAGTATGGTCTATGCTTTGCAACTATTTCTTGAAGATGTGGAAATAGTTGGTTTATACTCCAAGAACCATCAAGACCTAATGCCATACCACAATAGATCATGGCTTTTCTTGCTAACATTGATAAGCTTACCAAACCATTGGCCAGCACCACGAGCTATGTTTTGCCAAGCATTAGCTTGAATGAGCTCTAACTTCTTTGCTTCCCACCGTTTGCTCTAAGCGTCTTTTATCTTTGATATGATAAACGTATCAGCAGGTTGACATATGTGAGTGGAACAAAGAGGCAAATACTTCAGAACAGTTAGCTTTTTGGCTAGCACAGTCCTCAATCTTGGAGTAAGATTGTGACTACCATAGTTATTAGCCTAGACGATCTTGATTTGTTGTTGCACATCAACTTGAAATGCTTGAGGTTCTTCAAAATACTGAAAAAAGAGAGTTTGGTCCATCCAACCCTCTGATCTTGTCTTGTAGGTTATTCCAGGAATATCATCATTAAAGCCTCTAATAGGATAATTACTATTTGAATTAGTAAATATTAGCATTGGAGCTTCTATCGTAGCCCAACGTCCCTCAAAGATTCTCACAACCATAGTCATGGAATCTCCACCTGAAACAACTTCAGCATATGTAGCAGAAGTATCTCCTTAAAATTCTAACGTACGACCGTTATCAACATTGACAACAAAATGGGTTTCATCAATGTTTTCCATTAGATTTTCATCTAATAACCTAGATTGAAACCCCCTATGCAACAAACTTAAATGGTATGCTGTTTGCATTTCAATCATTTGTTCTTTTTCCACACTAATTGTTAATCTACCACGTTGAGATAACAAAACAATATTATGAACATCCATAAATTGTTGTACCCAACTATGACTTATTTTTTCTATGAGCAATACATTATCTTTCGGATCTCTAGAATGGTTAGTGTATATAGAGTCAAGAGCTAACAATATGTTAAGTGCTAATTCAATTAGTAAAGTTGCAGAAAATTTAACCCCAGATTTTTCAAACCCTTCAAATGCTTCAAGTAGTTTAGGGTAAAGCCATTGCACCCAATCAAACCGTTTGTGGCCACGTCTAGAAGCAGCTTTCATACGCATTCGCTTCTGCATTCTAAGACGGCTTCTACTACAAGAAAATGCCAAATTGGAATCTTCACCAATATCATTGAAGAATTGGTCACGCAATTTCCACCACCTTGATGCCTTCATGAGGTTGGCGCTCTTTTGTCCTCAAAATTGCTTTGGGAAAACTCCAATTGTGTGTGTGCAAAGGCCTCTTACACCGTGCAATGCTTCATCCTCAATCATCCAAGCAATGACATTTTTGCGTGTTGCAATGGTTGAAACTTGTTGCAAAACACGCGAAACGCCAATGTTGGGATTCATATTGTGAAGAGGATGATCTTGACAAGCAACATCATCATCTATAGTACTAGAAGATGGAGAACCCTAAAAAATGAAATGTTAAATAAGGTCAAACTTTGTAAATCATATTTTTATAGATACAAATACAATAGCACATGGTTTTTTGAAACAAGACTCAATAGTTGAAAAAGAAAACTTAGAACAAAATTTGAACATAATAAATTAAAAAATTGTCTATCATTTGACACAAATCAGAAACAATTAATGAGATTTTCTAAAATTTCAGTGAAGTTTTATTTGTGAATCTTACTAGGATATTAAAAGCTAGTAAGAGAATCGAGAAAAAAATGGAACCAAAATTAAAGAAGGAACAAAGTCAGTTTATTTTTGTGGAGTCTTACAATCTCTTCCATATCAAATCATGTTCCACATCAAATCACTTCCCACATCAAATCACGGTAACAATACAAACAAAGAAAGCCGTGAAGAAGGCTCATGCCCTCGAGATAAAAAATGGAACAAGAATTAAAGAGGGAACAAAGTCAACTTATTTTTGTGGAGTCTTACAATCTCTTCCATATCAAATCATGTTCCACATCAAATCACTTCCCACATCAAATCACGGTAACAATACAAACAAAGAAAGCCGTGAAGAAGGCTCATGCCCTCGAGATAAAAAATGGAACAAGAATTAAAGAGGGAACAAAGTCAACTTATTTTTGTGGAGTCTTACAATCTCTTCCACATCAAACCATGTCCCACATCAAATCACTTCCCACATCAAGTCACATCCCACATCAAATCACGGTAACAATACAAACAAAGAAAGCTCATGCCCTCTCCAAACTTTTATTGATTTCTAAATTCAAAATTTAGTTGATGCCCTCTTTATACTTGTATTGATTTGTATATTTGTAAAAAAAAATTGGACACCTAATTCTGCAGGTTTTAGCTAGCAGAGGACCTTCAAATGCTTTAGTTTTTTTTATAGGTATTTTGAAGTTTGTGATTATTTGATGTGCCACTCAAAAGCTTAGTTGGTGGAATTGATACTCTGCAATAATTTCTTTGATTGAAGCTCTGTTCTGACCTTGGAGCAACTTGCAATGTGGATGAGATCACTTTGGTAATTGATTGAAAAAAAAAAATCAGCTTTCATCCGGAACCTCCATTCATGATTCTTTTCATATTGTTAACTTGGAGGACCAATTTCACAGCAAGGTAGTCAAACATTCTTTTGATGTTGAGATTGGCTTTCAATTCCGTAAGAGTTTCAATTTTCTGGTTTCAAATAATGAGGCATACTTATATTTGATATACTTGGGCTAATTTCTTGTGAAATTTAGAAAATCCAACCGTGTTGTATTGGGGGCAACTGTGGGGTGGAGCAAGTGATACCCATGAGGATTGAGGGCCCATAGAAGGATAGGTTGAGTACTAGCCATTGTCACATTTTTTTTGTTTATATGTGCAGGTAGTTTAGTCTATTAACACTTCTACCCTATTATCATTTTTACTTTTCAAATATCCATATCTTTTTGGTATTTGTTTTATTTTTGGGTTGATTGGTATTTCAAGAAAGGTATGAGTTCTTTACTTTAATGGTACAACTGTTTTTCCTTTTGAACAAAATTTACTAAAGATATAGAGTATTACTCCCTGTGTCCCATTATGAAGCTCTAAAAAACTTCTCCATGAGGAATTAAGTTTATTTTTAGTCATTATGCCAGTGACAAATGCAATCTAGAATCAATATACCACCTACCAAACATCTACAAAATCTCAAGTTTTGATGTTGATGTTTAGACACCCAAATTCCATGCAAAAAGTATCAAATTTGTGCATAGTTTGTGAAGGCTGCCGCCTCCTCATTATTTTAGTCTTTGTACTAATGACACATGCATTCTAGAACTAATATACCATCTACCAAATGTGTGCAAAACTCTCTAGCTTTGATGTTGCCATTTGGGCACCCAAATTCCATGCAAAAAGTACCATATTTGTACATGTTGCTAACTCCTCATTAATGATGATTTAGAGATTAGTAGCAACAATGGTATCTCATATGGGCAAGGCCAAGCTTGGTAGGAGAGGAATACTCTTTAATTGCTTAACTTGCCCCCATGAGATCATTGGACATGACAAATGCTTTCTCAGCAATGGAAATTAGCATAAGGGAGTTTTTTAGTGGGACAAGAACTATGCCTAATTTGGAGCTTTATATTGGGTTAGAAGGAGTAGTTATGAAGACTTCAATTAGACATACAATTTATTGCCCCAACACCTTAGCTAAAGCAATATAATTTGTAAAGTACCAAAAATAATTTGAACTTGTCAACTTACCTAGCACTTGTGGATGACAACAAATGCCAAAGCAAGGAAGAAGAAGACCAAAGATGAAAATGACAAAACATAATCATATATAACACAAAAATCTCTAAGTAAATGATAATAGGGCAATTTAAAATTGAGCTTATCCTTAACCTTACCTTATTGAAACCTTGATAATTAACACAATCTTCACTCATTTCAGATTTTGAAACTTGATAGAACCTTGACTCAATTATCTTTTAAGTAATACCATAACCATGACACTTGTTGTGTTGCAGATTTTGTAATTAGTATTTGAATTAAAGCCCACTGATAGGGTAAACTACCTGTACCCCACAAATGAAACGTCTACAATAAATTAGTGGTTACTTCACGTATATACATGAGTCCATGTTCATTTCAATTACAAAATTTGAAAGGGATACATTTGCAATTCATTGCCAGCTACAAGTCTCTATATCTTAGCATTTTAATACCTCCAAGTCCAGAAGCAAAAACTCTGAAAGTCAATCAATGAACAACAACAAATTTGAAAAATTACCTGGGAAGGTTGAGGCGGAGTGTGGGCCATTGGTCTGGTTGGGGTTGAGCAAGGGCAGGAGCTGACGTCATCATTAATTCAACTTCAACTTGGGTGGGAGCAGCCATTAATTCGAAGCAGCAATAGGGGCGTTAGGTCAGCACAAGGTGGCAAGCAGTGGTCGAGGACTCACAAGGCGAGCAGCAATTAGAGCAATGTTCAAGCAAGGGTTTGAGTACAGGTCAGAGGAACGAGAGCGAAGTGACTAAGTTGAAGTACAGACGCAACAGGCTACAAGCAAATAAGGATAAGAGAAGAGAAAGAGGTGACGGGGTGTAATGAGCACAAAGAAGGCAACTCTAAATGTAAATTACTAGACATTTAGAGTGAGTGCAGTAAAAGTGCAAGTAACACTATTGGTAACATAACACTAAATATCATAGTTAGTGTAGTGGTGATTGGAAATTTGTAACTGGCCGTGTGTTTTTGCGCCATGCGGAGAGCGCATGTGGATGTTGATGAAGCAGGGCACAAGGTTTCAAGGGCACTGTGCTGGTGAAATCGCAGTACATCATCGGTTTACAGGGCATTGAAAGCTTTGAGGGATGTTCACTCCTTGACATTTTCTAAGATTTTCCATCAGCCGAAGCAAACCAAAATTTTGCAGGCTAAACCTTACCTTGTAGCCGGAGATCATGTGAATACATCCAGCCAGTAAACTGCCCAAGCCTATTGTATGGCCGCGTGCAAACCCAGAAGCACAGAAAATTACAACAATCCTCAAAGGGTCAACCGAACTTTGACCCCTATAATAAACCGCGCTGAAGGGTGAAATCAAATATCTCACAGACCCAGAGCTCCAGCACCGAACTCTCTACTAATTTCAAAGGTCAGCTAGCCTGGATCTCAACTTGGGGTGAAAGCCAAGACTTTGACGGCCCCACCCTCATCTACCCTCTGTCACGTTTGATTTCATTGCGGGTGCTCAAGGGTTAACCCCTGAGCGCCCCCAACGCCTCAAATTGGGGAGCCCAAAATCATACTTTTGTAAAAAATCTTGTTTGCATCAGGGGTACTGGTCGGGAATTGTACTTGGGTTTAGGGTATTGTACTACTCTCATGCCACAAAGTGGATGATCGGATTTTGCCACTTGTACAAGCGCGGATTGTGCAAGTCAAGTATGACAATAATACGCCAAAATGTCATTTTGTGCGATTTAGGGTTTGGGCGCGAGGATAGAGACCACCAAATATAGCCGGTTCCATACCGTAAGGGGTGTTTTGGCACAAATGTTTTAGAATGGAGAAGGGTTTTGCAGCTATACTGCCAAGAACCGTGCCCTTGTGGAGGACAAGGCTGTGCCTATCCCTATCTATCGTTCACCATGCCATGTGAGCCTTGCAACTTTGGGCCTCTCAAAAAGCACCTTGTGGATATCAGAACATTACCAAATCTGGCAGCAAGCAAGATTCTTATAAATTTCACCCTCTTCCTAAATTTCATCAAAAAGAGCCTCCTTTGAGGCATGAATTTTTGCATCCAAAGCCACAAACCCCCCAAATTTGGATGGTTGCCACATAGTCAACTAACTATTATAATTTACAAAATGGTGCGGTCAAAAGTTTTGCAAATACCTGGTTGGATGCATCAAACACCTTTTTTGCTATTTCAACAGTGAATTCTCCTTGATCTCAGTTCCCAACTCGGGGCGTATAATGTTTTTGAGCATGGTCACTCCTGGCCTCATTTTCTCATTTTCACTCCAGGCGCTCAGGGGTTAAAAGTTGAATAAGAGAATATTAACTTTGAGCTTCACACTTATGATAAAAAGATATCTAATTTTAATTTCAATCAAACAGTTATCAAGTTTGTCAACTTCTGTTATAATATTATGAAGAAAACAAAGATATGAAAATGCAACTTGCCATCTAATCGAATTTTAATAAACAAATTGTTAAAAAATACTTCAGTTTTGATCATTAACATTCAAAAATAATAATAATCAAACATATAGAAGGAATACGTCAAGTAATAAAATGCTCAATTGTATTTACTTCATTCACCAAGCTATACTATTCACTACCTCAGTTTTTTTCTACAGGTTAGAACATACGAGAGCTACTAGGTGGAGTAATTTTTTTTTGGGTCTTCTAGTTATCAATGTCTTTGTGATGCTCAAGCTACCTCAAAGATCATAACTTTAAGATAATTCTCTATGATAGGGCATAATGGCTTGAGATTGAAGTACAAGTAGTTTCCAACAAGTTTAAATTAAGGGCTAGTACACAATCCAACTAGGTGGTTGGGAAGGCAATTGGATCTCTCTATGTATATGAGTTCAAGCGCTTAAGATTGTTTACACTATACGAAAAGATGAGCCTTGTAGAGGGCTTTCCGTGAGCTTTCCATTTACATAAATATATCCAAACATACTTGTTTTAGACACCACAACTTCTCAAATAATCAAACTACCAAAAGCAACTTAATTCCAACAACATGAACGATAAATCCCAAAGTTTTGATAGTTTCGGTTTTGAAAAAAAGCTTGATGTACACAACAACAAAAAGAATTGCTCGGCTAAGGGCTAGTTATATTGTAAACCAAATTTGTGATGTAGTGAAAGATGGGCAAGAACCAATGTTTGAGAAGAATTTTAAGCATCATTGTCTCATATCCAACATTTCTCATTTTCAACCGAGATTTCAAAAACCTACACCCAATATTGCATGTATTTTTATTTTTAAATCTGTATTTTAGTTTTAAATATAGCTTATTTTTAACCCTAAAGGACCATGCCATTTTTTCTGTGAAAATCACTAAAACTTACTACTTCTAGGAGGTTTAGAAAAAAGGGATTTTATGTTTTGTTTTTGGGAAATCCAACGGTTGGATCTTGCCCCATACTAGAAGAGTTAAGTGTGGGAAAAAAACTAGTTCATTCCATACAAAGAAGAGTGAGATACTTACATCTAAAGTGAAAAAAAAAGTTTTTTTCCATGTTGCTCAAAAATTTCAGGAGCCTTTGACCACTCTTATAACAAAAAAGTTGCTCTACCCAAAATTGCGCTTTTTTTTCCATGTAGGAGATCAAGTATGTGTGGGAGAATTTTTAAATCAATTGGAACTATACAACATATGGGAAAAATCAGTAAGTAAAAAGAAGTAGAATATGAGTCAAAAATTTTAATTATTGAAATGAAAAATGCAAATCCCAATAGTTATAATGTTGTGATAAACAATCTACTTCCTTCAGTTTAATTTTTTTCCAAAATATTGAAAATTGAGTGAAATAAAGGACTTCATAGTTTATTCTAGAGTAGAGAATCCATAACTTCTTGCAAACAGAAACTCCTCATAACTTTTATGTCATTGATTGAAATTGAATGATTCAAAGCTTCTCACCTTAAAAAAAAATCAAAAGAACCAATTTCAAATGTAAATTTTTTAAAAATGTAAACTTTTTAAAAACGTAAAGTTTTTAAAAACGTAAATTTTTTAAAAATGTAAATTTTTTAAAAATGTAAATTTCTTAAAAATGTAAATTTTTTAAAAATGTAAACTTTTTAAAAATGTAAACTTTTTAAAAATGTAAATTTTTTAAAAATGTAAATTTTAAAGAAATTATTGGGTTGCTTGAGTGGGCAGTCCTCCCCAAATTTTCATAAATTCATGCATAACTTCTTCATCAAATGTCGGAATGAAGAAAAAATTTGATGCCCACATAGATCTTTGAATTCCCCACCTTCCAAAAAAAGTTTCAAAATATCACACAAAGTAGTTTAGCCATAGGTACATGCCCAAAGTCCAAGTTGTCCCTTGAACGGACAATGATCCTTTAGGGGTTAATTTGACCAATTTTGTTATCAACTTTGTTTTGTAATTTTAACCCCTAAAGGACCACTTGTCCTACGGGGGACAAATGGGATTTTGGGCATGTACTTATGGCTAAACTAATTTGTGTAATTTTTTGAAACTTTTATGGAAGATGGGGAATTCAAAGATCTGTGTGGGCATCTAATTTTTTTCCTAATTTTGACATTTATTGAACAAGTTAAAAAAGAATTTATGAGAACTTTTGTTTAGCGGGCAGCCCAAAAACTTCTTTAAAATTTTCGTTTTTTTAAAATAAAAATTTGAAGTTAGTTCTTTAGATTTACATATATATTGGAAGCTTTGAATCATTTAGTTCTAATTGATGAGATAAAAGTTATGAGAAGTTTTAGTTTATGTATAGGCATAGTTTTGAGATTTTCCACACCTACTTGCAAACTAAAACTTCTCATAACTTTCATCTCATCAATTAGAATTGAATGATTCAAAGCTTCCCACATATACGTAAATCTAAAGAGCTAACCTCAAATTTTTGCTTTAAAAAAAGCTCGATTTTAAAAAAAGTTTTTGGGCTGCCCACCAAACTAAAATTCTCATAAGTTCTTTTTGAACTTCTTCAATAAATGTCAAAATTAGGAAAAAAATTAGATGCCCACTCAGATCTTTGAATTCCCCATCTTCCATAAAAATTTCAAAAAATTACACAAAGTAGTTTAGCCATAAGTACATGCCCGAAATCCCATTTGTCCCCCGTAGGGACAAGTGGTCCTTTAGGGGTTAAAATTCAATGCGTCTTTTTGCACTTTAACCCCTTAAAGATGTTGCCAACCAAAATAGTTGGCATACTCATTTGAGGACTAATTAGCATTTGAAAGAAATAGCAAATTCTAGTTGATCAATAGTATGTGTATGCCTTGGATTGAAACTCACACCTCCAATAGAATCCATGTGCTATTCAAGTGGACGACACTATTTTGTGAGTGTAAAGTGGTGAGCTATTAGCAATAAACCAAGATTCAGTGAACCAACTAAGGTCAAAGTTAATGAAAATATTAAAATCTAGCAATTTATTCAAGAGATGAAATTTTAAAATGCACAGTTATAGGGCCCTGTGTAAAATGGTTACAAGTGAACTTTAGTATTGCGACAAAAAAATCCACTTTCACAATCACAAATCTTTGCCCACAATTTAGCATTCCCCCTATCCAAGTGCCATATTTGTATACAACACAAGAGAGTGTATAGAAAACAACATCCTCAACCCCTAAGCACCGGGGCTAGTCACCATGACTACCCCTCTTCAATTGCTCTATAGTGCTTTACAGTGGTGTGGCAAGGGCCCACCCATTAAACTACTATTTCCAAAAATTGCAAAAGTATTGAGTGCATGCTAACCTCATAAAAATTGCAAGATGAGCAATATGAGACCTAACACCACGTCTTTAAATCTTCTCACAATTTGAGCTACCTAAATAATGCGTACATTAATTGAAAATATTTTTTATTTTCCATGATAGATCATATCTTCATAATTACTTCTAAAATAAACCAAATAACAATTGGTTTCTTTCCATCCTACATATTGACTTCTCACTAGTGTGACATGCGCTTTGTTTTTTATTAATTAAAAATTGTCAAATACAAACTTCTGTAAAATTATTTTTTATTAATTAAAAATTGTCAAATACAAACTTCTGTAAAATTATTTTTTATTAATTAAAAATTGTCAAATACAAACTTCTGTAAAATTTTCAAAAACAAGTAATGAAATTTGTGAAAATTGAGTAAGAGCTATGATGGAAAATTCACTAATAAAAAGCTACGGTTGGAAGGGTTTTGAAGTGGTGGCCAACATGACTATGTTAGTGTGTTGAAAAATAGAAGAATTTACTATAACACTTTAGCACTTACTCATTTTGTCAAAAGTCAATGCAACACGTGAATCACACTCCTTGGCATACTCATGTTGAAAATTATCAATTCTTTCAATAGATCCATTGTTCATATACATTGTCTATTCATAATCAATATATGACAATTGGTGAAATAATTGCACACTTACAAAATCAAAATCATCATTCTTTATTCCACATAAATATAATTGGACCACTTTGGGTGAAAATATATTTTTTGTCATTGAAAAGACAAAATACAAGTCACACTATGATAGTGTTTTTTTGATAACAATTAAGCTGATGTTTCCAATCCATCTCGTTGTTTAACTCTTGAATGCCCAAGGCCATGAAACTGAACAATCAACCAACCTCTTCATCAATTTCATCAAGTTTTTTAAAAATTGTAACCGTAAAAATTTAAATCAAACATGTTAGAGATTACATGGAAAATGAAGATACAACAATATCACTTATTGTTTGAAGTGTTATAATATTTGAACATGAGGGTGTTAAAACTACAAAAGTGAATTGAAGTTTTCCAATTCTCATTTTACATGTCAAATCTCGGAAGTTGGTCATTACAAGAATGTGAGGTCAAAGGTCATTACATGTTTAACTTTAGTCAATTTACGGCTTTCAAAATCTACTCCTACATATTTTGTAAATAAATTTCTAATGTGGATTTTTCTCCAAGCTTTGACTCATTTTCATGATTTTTCAACACTAGAAAACTCAGGATTGCAGTAGAAACCCTTGTACAAAATATTGGGTAGGAAAATTATCAACATTCATTTTCAAAATCAGATTTTTGGTGTCAAAAACGAACTTCAAAATAAACTTAAATTGAAAAGAAAAAATCTCAAAACAATAACTTCATAAGAATTTATTAATTTTCAAAGTTTTATAAACAACCAAATTGGGTGCCTTGGACATTTAAGGGTTAAGGCTAGGGGTTTATTGCCTAATAATTCACCAAATGCCATTTTTCCCCGCTCCGCCGCTTTTCAAGTCCCAGTAAGAATAGTCCCAATCAGCAATTAGGGGAGTATGAGGTATTGATCCAGTCGCATTAGTTGCATTCGTTGCATTAGTTGTATTAGTCGCATTAGTTGCATTACTCGCAGTAGATGCACGAAGTCGAGTAACTCGTGCAACAAGACTAGAGCCGGGAGCATCCGTGAGCACTGTAAGGTGAATAGGTTTATGTGTTGCTCCACAACATGCCTCTTTGTAAATCTCGGTTGTTTGTCATGATCACCTCATCCTTTTCCTCGTCCTTGTAAAAAATAAAAATTTCCGTTTCTGCACCAATTTCAAAATCACAACGGATGATATGTTTAAGATTTTCAAACGTTGTATTGACAATGTTTGATGAAAAGCTGTTAAGAGTGACGCGGTGCAAGAGATCACCACATTTTATCTGTCAAAGCAAAAACAACAACACAATTGTTAGAATCCACTCAAACCTTAAGTTATTGAAAAAGACAAAACCCTAAACATTGTGATGCAAAGAGGAAACCCTAAATGATGAATCAAGAGAAATTAATACTTGGTACTATGAACTTGCCAAGTTTCAATTATTGGATATTATTATATATAGATTTGAGAAGTACAAGAAGCAAGTTATTTTGTCTAGTTTTTACTAAACACGATGATTGCGTGTCCAAGGTTTGAATGTTTGGAGATAGGGTTTCTTTTATTTGTCGCACAATTTGCTACCGTAATTGTGTTCACACTTTGTATTAAGAGGGGTATTGGCAATATAAATGTAGTCTAAAGGTGTGTCCAAATGCATCTAATTTTCCTTTGTTACTACCACTCTTAACACTAAGTGTGAAAGTACTCCTAAAATACAATTACAACCATAGATGAGGAAGGTTAGAGTACAATTTACAACCACATGTGGATGAGTTTTAAGTTTTGGGCTTTTTTTAATAAACGAGTATGACTAATTTAAATAGACTTATCAAAATATGAAAAAAATAATAGAAATAAAGCTAGAAAACGTCTCTCAACTAAAAATGGATATGGATTTAGAACGTCAATTTTATTATATTTGCGGAAATTCACAAACCTGATTTTTTTAAGTTATTTGCATGAGTATTGTGATTTTGACCTTTGGCTCTTAGTATTGTGTCAACACAATGTTGAGTTTATTCTTAATCATTGACATGTTTTGTAAAATGCTTTGTTTTATACATCTTTTTAGGTTACTAACCTTAAATGAGATGTTTTGTTAATTGCATGCATGTAGTGGAGTTTGGGATCAAATTTAGTGCTAGACAACTTGAAAATTTTGAAAAATATTGGAGAGATAGAAAGAGAGAAGAGAGAATACAAACCTTAAAGGTAATTGACTCCATGGCTATGCAAGTCTTTTTTGATGAGTTGGAAATCAATCAAAGTCTTAAAGACACTTGCAACTATATTTAATTTGAAAACAAACAAACAATAATCATCAAGAAAGCCTTCCAAATACAATCAGCCTTGGACAATGAGGAATACTTATTGCAAAGAACTTTATTATTTATGACAAAGATGATTATTTATAAGGAGGACAACCATCATTTATTGCAAAAGTGAAATTTTATAGAAAGTTAATTATTAACTAGGACTTATATGAATAGAAAGGTGACAAAATAGTCCAATTGTTCACTTGCACTTAAACAATAGTAAATTCACAAAAGTGCATTTACGCAATACTCTATTTTCTAATTAACTAGTTGGTAAACCCATTTAGCTAAGCTAAATGAGTAGTGATGATTCCATTTAGCATAGGTTAAGATTTGTATAAAAACAAAATTCCATTTAGCATAGATTTAAATTGAGATTTAAATTTGTGTAAAACAAATCCTTTTAGCATCCATTTAGCATCCATTTAGCATTCATTTAACAAAAAGTTCATTTTAGCATCCATTTAGCATAGTTAGGTAAATCCATTTAGCATCCATTTAGCATCCACTTAGCATAGGTTGATATTCATATTAAAAAAGTCCATTTCTTAATGTTTCACTTTTGCTTTTGTCCAAATTCTACTTTGGTTAAACTTGTATTCTAGTTTATTTTTAACATTTCTGCTTTGGTTAAACTTGTGCTCTACTCTATTTTTAGGTGAAAATTGAACTAAATATGAATTCATCAAATTGACACACACGCACTCACACACCCAATTCTTTTGTATAATAAGACTAGATGGTAAACCTATTTAGCTAAGCTAAATGAGTAGTGGTGACCCCGTTTAACATAGGTTAAGATTTATATAAAGAATTTTTAAAAAATCCATTTAGCATAGGTAAATCCATTTAGCATCCATTTAACATAGGTTGAGATTTATTTTTAAAAAATCATTAATAGCTTATTTAGCATAGGTTAATCCATTTAGCATCCGTCTTCTACCTTTTTCCAAATTTCACTTTGAACACCATATTTGTTAAATTGGGAAAAACAGTACGTTTTGGGTCTTTTGGAGGTTTTAGGTGGCCACCTAAAATTGAGCTAGCAGCATTTTTTTGGTACACGTGCCCGCACTTGAGAGGAGGAATTTGTAAGGAAAAAATCTTATTGGCTCACATTGAATCTGATACCTTTGAATATGGTTTAAGGTAACTTTTTGGGTTTAATGTGGAGTACAAAATGGTACCTTTGTTTTTCCCAATTTAATGAATATGGTATTTTTGGTTAAGCTTATACTCTACTTTATTTTTAACTTTTTTGCTTTGGTTAAACTTGTGCTCTACTCTATTTTCATGTGGAAATTGAATTAAAAATGGATTCTTCAAACTGACACACACACACTCTCAGACACACTGTTATTTTCTATAATATAGACGAGTTTGTAAACCCATTTAGCTTTAGCTAAATGAGTTTAAAAACTCGTATAAAACAAATTCCATTTAACATCCATTTAGCATAGATAAGTCCATTTGCACTTTTACTTTAGCTAAAATTGTACTCCATTCTATTTTTAAAATTTTCACTTTGTTTAACCTCTTGCTCTACTCTATTTCTAGGTGAAAAGCAAGCTAAAATGGATTCATCAAATCTGACACACACATATGCCATTCTTTTATATATAACTGGTTTATGTACCCGTTGTACCAATGGAGGCAACCAAAATAACTTTGCAATAAACAAATATTGCAATAGCAATCTTTAAAATGAGCCAATTTAAAATTTAAATATTTTTCACTCACAAACGCTAGCAATCTAATTTAAAGTAAAGCCTCACTATAAACCTCATTACGCATGTACTCCTCTCTTCCATGTTGGTCTTGTAGATTCAAATTAGGCAAATATAGAAAGAAAATAAACATACCTTCTTCATCCATGTCAAATTTTTCAAGAACACCAACATCAACAACAAACACCGACCTTCATCCTTCTCTTCATTACCTTGCAAAGCCACAAAAACACAACAAACTTTTAAGTTAATTCTAGCCCCATGGTGACTCATCAAACTCACAACAAAAAATAGGTTGTGTGTCATAAACCTCACAACACCTCAAGACTTGTATGTGGAGTACAGAAGGTCCAAAACCAAAAAAAAACTAGTCACCAAATTTTTGGTGCTAACATGCAGCATGTTATATGATTTTTTGTGCATGCAAGCACAACCGCTCAATTTCAAGCAATTGATAGACATGAGCCTAACTCCTATGCATGGAAGAGTTCATACCTTGCAAAAGCAAAATCTAATCTATACAAAAGAGAATACAACCTTTTGAGCCACTCATTTTAATTGGGTGAGAGAGTGTTGTAGAACCTCCACTGACTTGTTGTTAACTTTCAGTGAAACGGCTCAATTTAATTGGTTGAGAGAAAGTGTGGTGGTGTAACTTCCAATGATTAGTTGTACTTTATTGTTAACCACCACATGAATCATTGAGCTACTTGCTTTTATAGGCTAAAGAGAATGTAAAAGGTGTAACTTGTTAAACTACTATTTACTGCTACATGCATGGAACGCGACTCATAGTTGCATTCAAACTCTCTCCTTTTCATCCATCAAAATGGAGCTTGAAATTCTTTTACATAAATAGATAGAAAACTAAGACTCAAATATGTTCAACCCTAAAAAAAAAAGGGTCACATATAAACTTCTACAACTATAGATAGTTTTTAAGTATGAAAATTGCTATGAATTTGTACGAAACACCCTCATATTTGGAATTGTTTCGTTTATACATTTGATCATATGGTCTCATTATCAACTTGATTCTATATTGTGTTAAGGAAAATCTAAACTTTAGATCTTTACCATGAAAAGTTCAAACTTTCATCTTTAAGCACTTCCAAATAGGTGTTAAGGGCTTGTAATCTTCAATCATGAGCTTGGGTGCCTTGTGACTTTTAGAATTGTCTTCCACAAATGTGTTAAGGGTATGCATGAAAATTTTCAAAAAGAATTGGTCTTATCCATTAGGATGAAAACAAGATGTTTGTACAAGATGGTTACATAACTTCACTAAACAGAAGGTAGATTTTGGAGGGCGCAATTTTTTTTGTAAGTTTTATTTTTAAAGATTATAATTGTGAGTACATAGATTGCTCTTTGGATTTTATAAATCAACAATTTTTTTACCAAAAACCAATACCTCACAATATCAACTACTACCAAGTATCAAAATCCTAAACCGTATTTTGAATGCTTTGAAGTTTGACTTTTTGAGGTGTTGAATATGGTTTTAGAATTCTGCACTTTGGAACAAGAAATTGTGAGGTACTAATTTTGTTATTTCTTTTCCTGATTCACAAGGAGAGCAATCTATGTGTTAACAATTCCAATCCTTTGTAACAAAAATAAAATTGCGCCTTCCAAAGTCTACCATTTTTTTAAATGAAATTTTAGAACTACCTTGTACAAAAAATCCTTTTTCACTATGATTTGTTTTACCACAATAAGTAAGTCCAATTGGTTTGAAATGTTTCTCACATACTCTCAACACACATGTGCAACATAATTCCACAAATCAATAGTCATACAAGCACACAATTAAGAGTTATGAGCTCTTGAAATTAATTTTTTCCTTTTGGCAGTGCTTAAAATTGAAAAGAGTCCATCTTTGAATGTCATGGTTTTGTGAGTTTTATTTAATAATCTAGGATCTAAACTCTTTTAACACAACACAAAATCAAGTTACTTTTGAGACAGTATGCCAAGATATACAAAAAAATCACCCCCAACAACTCATTACAATGTTTTTCCTAGAAGATCACAATTTTGCAGTTTTTGGTTTTAAAACCACCTCAAGGTTCTAGAAGTTGAGGTCCAATCCTCATAATTTTAGTTGCTCCATATTTAATTTGTGCTTTTGAAATAAATTTGAGCTTTTGAGATAAAATTTCTTTATTTTATTGTCAGTCAAACATGTTCGTATTTAGTCTGAATATTGCAACTCATATAAAAAAGTCGGTCTTTAGCTACATTTATACATTTGCATGTGCAATAATCTTATCTACAAAAATTGCAGTAGATGTCATCTGTTAATCTGTTTACGATTTAACAAATAAAATTCATGTAAGTTTACCTTTCGTCCAAACTTGTCAAATTAAAGTCAGTCTCTTTTCCCTTTGCTTTGAATGTGATGTTTTTGTTTAGTTTAAAATTGATCGATCAAGTTGAAAATTTATGGAATAGTTGACTTTTCCTTACCCTTAAACGACCAAAAGGTCCTTTGCAACCAATACAATATGGGGTATTTTTCTTGTATTTGGAATGGATCCACACTTTTACTACATTTGAGACCAATAAAAGAGTTGGAGAATAGATCAATGTGGTTCTAGTGAGTTACTAGAGATTTCAAATTAAAATTTCTTATTGGTAACAAATAACAATTATACGTCAACGTATATACTATGCCCTATGGTCGTTTAAGGGTTAAACCTTATAATGTAGCTATTGGCGCCTGCTATGCTAGGCGTTCACCATTAGAATTTTATTTGGATTTTCATATGGATTTTCATATGCTAGATACACAGGTAAAAAAACGGGTCCACAATGACTAAGTGACAATAATTGCAATGACTAAACAACAACTACAAAATGACTGTAAAACAACTGTACAGTCATGGTTTAGTCATTGTCACTTAGTCATTGTGGACCTGTTTTTTTACCTGTGACAAAATGCAAAGATTTTTTTTAGTAAATCTCCAAAATTTTATGATGTTATATTACAGAGGTTGGTATCTGATATTGTAAAGGTCATTATGTTTTTTGTTGTATGATAGGTTGCTATAAACCATGAATCATTATTCTCCAAAGAAAATATGTCAAATTTAAGTGCAACACATCTGATTATACATAACTCCGCATATAGTGATGCTTGGATAAGGTAAATGTCTTGAGATATACATTTTTTCAATTGTACCCAAGCATTGACAATAAACAAACACTCCATTTAACCAATCCAGAACCTAAAAAAAGAAGAAGTGGTCTTCACTAGAGTCTAGGAAATATTTGAGTTTATTTGGTTGATTTCCTTCAATTCCCATATTGAACCGGTTTATCAATGAATATTTCCAGTTGTTTTCTCTATTTCATATTATAAATAAATATTTCAAAGATTTTCAACCAGTTTCTCAGCCCATAATTATAAATTGCAAGCGATTTTCCTAAATTCAATTGGCTAGCTTTGAAAGAAGCCACCAATTCTTCTTGGACATTGATCTTGACAATATCCAAATGTTTCTCTTACAAAGGTTGACTTTATCCAAGCATCACCTTAAATGCCATCTTTGTTAATTTGGGAATAAAACGCAAATTTGGGACTCAAGATTTTATGTTTTTTAAGAAATTTTTGATGATTTAGAGTAACTTTTAAGATGATTTTTTCAAGACCTTACATCAGTGATGAAATATCTTGAAGGAGTTATCAAAAACTCACTTTAAATCATCAAAATACTCTCAATGTAAAATTTAGTATCCCAAAATCAATGTTGGGAAAGTGTCTCTTTCCCAATTAATGAATATTATGTTCTTAGTAATTTGCATGGCAGTGATCCCAAATATGAATTTTACTTTAAGCACAAGTGGCTAAAAGCATTGCTAAAAGCTAAAGTTTTCTAATCTAACATTGGAAAGTTTACATTTTTTTAGCTCATGAAAATTTTGTTAGCAATTCTACAAAATTTAGCTAGTTTAACCCCAAATTATCCAAGGCATCAGATTTTGGTGGTCCAATTTTTTTAGGAAACTTCTAAACCCTGTTGAAGGCACAAATTTGATTGCTTTGAGGTTTGTTTTTTTTGGAAAAACTGCGTGCTAAAGTTAGCTTCACTATTCAAGTTTAATTTCCTCCATATCTTATTCCAATTGTTTTTGGTGGAAAGTTAATGGCAAGCATACATTTGGTGTCATGAATAGTGTTGTGAATAGTGACACAAAGCCTATGGCAAGTTGCCACATTGAATAGATGGGCATCAAGTTGGGAAAATGATGAAGATTTCCCTTGGGCACTCCCATGGGCGGTAAGGGCCATTTTACTAAAATTTTGACATCTAACAAAATCTAAAAGTGCTTTTGGACTAATTCCACTTGGAGTGTCTTTGTTATACAAATTAGAATTCATTTGCCGTTGAATTTTCTTTAATTCATAAAGATTTTTGGTCAATAACTAAAGCTAAAAATATTCTTTGTATGAGGCAGTTATGCTTTGACAATTGCATAACCAAAGCTAAAAATATTCTTTGTATGAGGCAATTATGCTTTGACAGTTGCATTGCAAGTTCATTTGTGAAATTGTGGTCATGGATTAGAAAGCAGGGACATTAGTTCTCAAGTACCAACAATAAACACTAAAGCATCCTAAGTGGTTGTTTTCTAGTTTTCTATCCATAAGTTGCCAATTTGCATTAGAATTTTGGGCAGCTCCAAAAAATGCAAAAAAATCCATATTCACCATCATTCAGTCACAAGTATCTTAAAATTTGTGTGGCCATTTTGGATTATTTTTGGGTAGCACCATCTAGAAGCCTTGAAGTTCAAGATTCAAAGGTTACAATTTTATTTTGATGTTTGATATTGATCTTGCAAGAACAATTCAAAAATTTCAAAACAGCCCTCTGAAAACAAGAAAAACACCCTTGGGCATTTAGGGGGTTCACTCCTAAATGCTCAAGGCCTTATTGAGCTTCTAGGAATTTTTTCTAAATTGAACAAAAAGCCAACAGTTTAACAAGTTGTACCAGTTTATTTATTTTAAATGTAAATGTACAAATTCAAACTAGATATGTTAGAGATCACATAGGAAAAGAAAACACAACAATCTCATTTATAAATAGAAAGATTATAATGCTTGAGATTAAAATTGCAGAAATGACTTGGAGTCTTTTAATCCTCTTTTCACATATTGAATCTAAAAAATTGGGCACCAAAAAAATACAAGGTTAAAAGACATAACATGCATAACTCCAATTACTTTATAGCTTTTCAAAATGTCTTCTACAATTTTTTTAAATTAGTTTTTAGTGCAAATTTTTCTTCAAGATCTAGTGTATTTAACTCTTAAAATTTTCAGCCATTTTGAAGGTGTTTTGGATCTCAATTTTGTAAGTTATGAAAGGGTGAAGCTTGAAGTACAATGAGTCATTTTTAGGCCAAAGTAACTGTAAGATCTTGTAGAAAGCCAAGTCCTTATCATCTCTACAAATTTTGGCTTCAATCCAAGGATTAGATTAGAAGATTATAACAAAAATGTAAAGGGTACTATAAGGAAATAAATATCTTGGAATAGTTGAAATTGTGCTTTGATTGGCTATTTTGGACACATAACATTTTAAAAAGTTGGCATCTTATGCTCATTCTCAAGGCAACCAAGTTCCACATGCATAGAAACAAGGCTTGTATTTTTAGGGTAAAAAATGAGTGAGAAAATGGTATTGCAATAGTGACCACTTCATTGTTAAATTTCAAAAATTGTGAGTAAAACATAAGATTTTCACAAATCTAGGGCTAGAATTTAATACTACAACTCCTAGACCACCCATGGTTTGATTTTTTTTGTAGATTCAATAAATACTCTTCTTTTAAATTTGAAAACACCACTACATAGCTAACTTGTTTCTCTTTCAAATGAGCCAAAGTTCAAGTGACTCTTTACATTCCTAAGTTCATAAATGGCCATCTTAAAAAACAATCATCCCATTTTGGGTTGCTAAATTTTTTAAGGGTTAATACTTATTTCCAAGAGCTCTCTCAACACTACAAAAAGTTGGAACCCTTGCACAAAATCTCTCAATAGAAAAATCATAATCAATTATTTTAAAAATCAAAGTTTTGATGCTAAAACTAGTGGACCCTTGTACTCGCCGTTCTGGCGGAGGGCCATCACGGGAGGGGGTCCTTGCAAAAATATTAACATGACCTCCTCATAATCACCTTCTTCAGGCTTCTTCTCCTTTCTGTTACAATGAGCTTACTTGTACTATGCCTACCTATGCGCTTTGCCTCCTTCTCTAAGTGTCCACCCCTATTCCCGTGTATACCCCATCCCCAAGGACAACCATAACTGCCACATAACCATAGAAATAAGAATAACCGCCACATAATCGCCATTTAATCTTCTTGGAGCAACACCCAACTACCTAACTAATAGAGATTTTATTCTATTACAAACACCCAACTACCCAACTAATGAAACCAAGCCTATTATTAGTATAAACTAGACTTCAAAAAGAATATGTCAAAAAAATAAACTACTAAAAAATAACAACTTAGTTAGGTTTTATTGAACTTCAAAGTATTGTCAACACCCAAATTGGGTGCCTCAAGATATGTCCAAACTTGGTGTTAAATATGGTAGTAGCAAAGGGAAAACTAGATGCATTTGGACTTATGTTTAAACTGCATTCATGTTCAGTGTTAATACCCTTTCTAACACCAAGTGTGAACATACCTTGAGGTATTTAGGGGGGTTAACTTGAACGCTAAGGCCCACTTTAAAGTGGCCAAAAAACCGCATTGGAACCCACCTTTTTATATAAGGTAGTTCTTGTTGAGTTCCTTGTTTCTAATGCAGAATTTTGCTGAACAATACAAAATTTTGCATTGTTCAACAAAATTCTCCATTGGAAACAAGGAACTCAACATGAACTACCTTATATAAAAAGGTGGGTTCTACACAATTTTCTACTAGTGTTTATACTTGGGGCCAAATTGAGGACTGACCCAAAGTCTTCAAATTTCAACCAGTAGGATTGCTCGGTTCTCTCAAATCCGACCCAAGGGCTTTATACTAAGGCCGGGCCGGAACTAATACTATCCTACGTGGCGTCCTACATGGCATTATTTTGAGCACCAATACTTTAGGCCCAAGTGATGAAGTGGGGATGAGGTTTTCAAAGGCCCACTAAACTCCAAACTTGGGCCGGATTGAGCTTGTCCATTGGATCAAAATCATTGTCACCATTCAATGATGGATGTTTCCAATGGTTATTCCCTAAACGTTCCCAATGGATGTTCCCCAAATGTTTTCAACGTTCCCAATGGTTGTTCCCGGATGTTCTCAATGGTTGTTCCAGGTTCTCTTCTTGTACAAATGAGTTCCCAGATTTGAGCTTTGAGATCCCAGCTCCGAGTTTTGAGTTGTCAGGTTTGAGTTCCCAATGTCCAGCCCAGATTTTGGCTTTATAGCCTGGGGCTTAATTGTCCGAGTTGGAGCTGGATTGAAAGCCGTGAATTGGGACGGCCTTCATCCAGCCCCAATTTGTGTATAAAGTGGGCCTAAGGTGGAAGCACCCATAATCGGTAACTTAAGCGATTCAGCAGAAATTACGAAGAGTGTGAGGCAAAAAAATATTTTTCAGTACGAAGACAAGAAATATAGGGACTGCAAATTTTTCATAATTTTATTTGCAAAACTGAAATTATTGTGAATTTTGGGAGTTAAAAAATGTTCCACACCCATTGCCAATGTCTAAATGTATGCAATTCCGATACTAGTCAAACTAATTACAGCTCATTACTTTCTACCTCACTTTGGGACATGTGGCATGACTTAAGTGGTCCCAACCTTGAAAAAGTTAGAAAAATGTATTCCAAAACATCTATCCTTGCTCGTGATGGAAATAGCACCCCCTACTAGCTGGGAATGGGGCGTTATCAGCTATGGGTGCTTCCTCCTTAGTTGCATCCATTGCGCCACGTACGGCTGTGACATTAGAGACATTAGAGAGGTCAGTGTGAAACGGTGCTTTTAAAACCTTACTCCATAAAATCGTCGAAGTGCGAAAGCATTCACGACTTTTCTCCGAATCGAGTTCATCGCGCTTGTCTGCGTCGCTTTTTTCCAATCGCTGGAAAGCTCGGAGGATCCGTCGTCGCTGGATTTTTGCTTAAGGATTTTGTAGAGCGTTTCTCGCCTTTGTTTGCACATTCTAGCTCGCTCAGCCTCGCTCTTTCAGATCCCATCAAGATTTTGCGATCTTCGCAACCAAAACAACCATGGGCATCTTTCTGGATGAGCCCAAGTTTCCCGTCATCGAGCGCAATCCCAATGCGTCGTCCACCATTTCCAACTTCAACTTCAGCGATTACGTGCGCATCACAGCCATGACCGGCGCGTCTCTGCCCATCGGCTACCTCGCCGGTAAGTCTTCTATCACTGAAGTTTTCCAACAAAATCCTAATTTTCTCAACGAAACCCTAATTTTCTGTAACCCTAGTTTTCTTTGCAGCTCTACTCTTTTGCATTTCTATTTTTCGGTTGAGATACTTTTGCGCTCAGCAATGAAGTGTCGGTGCAATAGGTGGGAGTGTGAACATCAGGGGGCCGTCAATGTACACGGCTGGCATTATTGGATTGATGGGCGGGTTCATGTACGCGTACCAGTGCTCGGCTGGGAGGCTGATGGGCATGTTCCCCAATGAAGATGAAGTTGCTCGCTACAAGCGTTAAGCCTATTTTGCTTATTGCCCCTTTCTGTTCAAGCTTTTTGGTGACTTTTTCATTCCTTCTAAGCTTTGTTCTGTTCCCATTGTAGAGAAGTTAGCTGAAAAGGTCTTTTGGCTGTTGCTGTCTTCGTCTTATACTGATGACTTTAAGAGTGCTTCATATCCATCTCCGAGATGCTCTTGCTCTTCTTATGTACCAATTGCAGGCAGTTGTATTTGCCATTACCAACTGGCTTTGGAAATGCACCTGCATTTTCTCCAAGAAGTGATTTTCTTGCTGGGACGGGCATAGTGTTGCAATAAGATTTTATTGTTCTTTGATTTCAACAGGTTCATTAGGAACTTGAGAAGCTTTGAGCTGTGAACGGTGTATATCAGCAAAGCTTTAATTGGTGTCCTTAGGCCTCGGAGTTTGTAGCTTCACATTGGTCCCAAGTCCCAGCTTTACCTACAAGTCAAGTGCTATGCTTTTGCAGCAATTTTTGTGCAACAAAAATGGAGACCCGGTTTGGAAAACAAAATCCTAACAGTTTCTTTGGCTAAAATATTGAAATCTTTTTTAGTATTTTATTTTGCCATTTTTAATTCAATAAAGATGGGATAATCCGGGACATAATGTGAAATGGCTCTGTAGTCTTTTGAAGATAGCCATGAATGGTCACTAGCATGGTATTGAATTGGAGTTCTCGGTTGGTGATGATGAAATTGCCCTTGCTTGATATACTGCAAGGGCAATGGGTTGCACTTTTTTAATGTAAAGTAGTGTGACGATAAGATGTTAACAATGCTCAAGCACGTTTACGCGCTTGAAAATTACCAATTTGATTGAGAATTTTTTATGTCATTGAGATCATTTGAAAAGTAAACAACATTCAATATGCTTTTGAAAATGCTAACACATGTTATATTTGGCCCAACCTTTGCCCTTGAATGGTTGAGGAAAGGGAATTTACAGATTAGGGTGCAAAATTGAAAATGATTACAAATAGGATTAGTTTAACCCTTAAATGACCATAAGGTATAGTACATACGTTGCCATAAAATTGGCAATTGCTACCAATGAGAAGTTTTAATTTGAGATATGAAGTAACTCACTAGAACCGCTTTGATCTATTTTCCAACCTTTTTGTTGATCTCAAATGTAGTAAAGGTGTGAATCTATTCCAAATACAAGAAAAAAGCTACGTATTGTACTAGTTGCTGCTCAAACATTTGGGGGTTAAAAGTGAATATATATAGGGGCATAATGCACATCTTTGACAAGGCCCGTATCTTTGTTCACTCACTATTCATTGTGAATCATTGGACACCAATTGCTTACCACTCATTACCCAAGCTTGGTGCTCCCAAAAACCCCTCATCATCAAAAACATCACTCATATGTGAGATTGTTGTGTCCTTTTCCTCTGCACTTTCCATAGCACACTTAATAGTGCATTTCAAGGTTTATTATATTTGCTCTATGGCTTTGGAACCTTTCTTTAGTGTATGGGCTACAATGATTATGCCCTAGTAGGGCAACAAGGATACTATGATTAAGCCTATGCCTACCTACAATTCCTTTTGCACTATGCTCTTATTTGTAGTTATTTTGTGAAATTGTGCACTTATTTTGAACCTCCCCTTGATTCAAGCCCAAGTACAATCGTCAAAGTTTTGATTATTGGCTAACAAAAGTCATGGAATCATTGAAAATATAGAGTTCAATGTTTGGTTGAAAAAGACGTGTACAAAATAGATTTGATAAAACAGAATATACCAAACTCCAATGTTTACTACCCCAAAATCTCCATCATTCAATTTACAGATTTCTATAAGGTAACAGCACCCATACATGAGCAGTCCCCAAAGTGGAGCCCTACTTTTGAGGTGTTCAACACTCATTGTGAACCCAAAGTGGAGTAACAAATGTCCCTTGCACAAGAAAATCTTGCCACATGTCAATTGCTAAGTTGCTGTGAGATGGTTGGGATTGGGACCATTAAGCACATATATAGGAACACATCAAAGTAGCTTCAAGGATAGTCTAGAGCTGTTAATACGGACCTATGAGCTGCAACTTTGCCCTTTAATATAAAATAATCTACAATACTTTTTTTCCTTCCACAAAAATTACGTTCCATGATAGCTTGTTGAAAAGCTAACCTACAAAAAAAAAATGCTGAATTTTCCGAGACTCTGCCGAGACTCTGAAGTACCCTAGACCCTTAAACGCCCAGGTATGGGTGCGGTTACCTTAGCACTAATAACAGCACCAATAGAAAAGAAATAGAACTCTAGCCTCTTCAGAAAGTCCGTTCTTTCTAAAACGTCTAAGCTGCCTCTCTAGTAGGTGGTGATGGACATAATAACTTACATGAGCTGATGACCAAAGCTCCAATGTCACCATTGCAACCATCACTGGCACATTGATACTACAATCTTCTAATATGCCACGTCGTTTCCTAACCAAATAATATCTAAGCTAGGTAGCTGTTGCATAGTCCCATAAGCAAATTACAAACAGAGCAGTGCCATTCATGGGGGGCCACAGATCCAAAAAAATAGAAGGTAGAAAATATTTACTCTGCCAACACTTGGTTCAACTCGACCTACAAGCCCGACAGACCTGCGAAGTGCTTTTTCATTGACTGATCCTTTCTTCGGTGATTATCGTTAGACTTGGATGCATAGCGTCCTCGGCCTGGCGGACCTCCTCTACCTCGCATGCTCGTCCCACCTCTTCCACCTGGCACTTGTGCACCCACGTTTCCTGGGCTCTCCCTTTCCTCTGCAATTGCACCAGGGACATTTCCTCCAGCTCCTAACCCAAAAATGGTCTCTTGCTCCTCAGCCTGCGAGGATTCGTAGTCTTCAACCGAAGCAAAGCTACCTTCTGCACCAGCTACCTGAAAACCACAAAAAAAAAGCATGGGTTAAAATACTACTGAAAAGCTCATTCTTTTGTGGCCATTCAAGGAACAAGTGTATCATATAACCCTCACTCCTAACACCCAAGCACATGCACCTCACCAAAGTGCAAGCTATTCCATGAAAACGTGAAGGAACAACGAAAAAGAAAAGGTCGCAACACAGAGACAGACGCCCCTTTTCCTGTATCACAAAATACTACGTGTAAACCACTTGCAATTTTTCTCTAGTGAGTTTTTAATTGACCTTGTTTTTGTGAATTGCACACTGGTGGGTGCAAACTTGTAAGCACACAGCATGCAAAGTTATTTTTCTAAGTGAAAACTACTCAATGGCATACAGTGGGGTAAGCCACTTGCATCAGTAACTTACCCTACTTAAATTGTGTGTTAAATTTAATATATGTGCAAATCGGACCAAGTAGAAGCACTTCCATTGGAAGTGGTGAGGTAGAGTTTACCTTGTAGCTGTAAAGCTTTCCATCCTTGAGATAAAAATTTGCGGTTGGGTCAACCTTTCCTTTCCCTTTTCCTTTTCCTCTTTGTGACTTGCCTCCACGTGTAGCTGCAGAATCTCCTTGAGATTGCGGAGCCTTACCCCGATCCAAGGAGGCACCTGCTGATGTAGACAAGGTCTCCTCAGATGGGGCATAGGGAGAAGGGCCAACCCGAGCTGAGCTGTTGGCGTCAGGAGCTCCAGAACTGGCTTTATGAGATTGCATAAACGGCCGAGTAGCTTGATGGCCACCCCTACCGGAAGGTTGACCTGACCTACTGCCGTAGCCATAGGGAGTCAACTCTTGAGGATTCAAACCTGCTGGAGCACTTGCCCTAGGGGCGTCATGCTGTCTGTTATGCCTCGGTTGATCCGCTCCTCCAGGTACAAATTGGTGCAGCCCACCTTTCGTGAGGCTCGCATTTCCACCGGACCTCCTATCTACAGCTTCGTCAACAGTGTTCCTAGGAGCAGACTGACGTCTGGTCTTGTCTGCCAGGTTTTCTGTTTCTTCTTCTTTATCGACATCTGCCAAATAAGTTCCTGCTAGATCATCAAATGAATCATCATACTCGTCTTCGTACTCATACTGCTTCCCAGCCCTAACAGTTGCATCGTAGGCCGTATTTTCTCTCCTGTCTATGAGCTGGCTGAAGGTTGAACTATCTTCTTTATCACGCCTGACATAACGCCCTTGGTTCACATTTGCAGCTTGAGATTTTGAAACGTCTTCAATAGTTGATGCAGATGGTTGCCTTCCATTTGAAGTTCCCTCCCTTTCAACAATAGTTGCGCTCACCTCAGTTGTAAATCTAGCGGATGAGCCACCGGAATCATACCCAACGATGCCCTTCCCTTTAGGTTCCACTCTCGGTTCCTCAATAGCCTTGCCTTTTCCTTTATTTTTTGAAGGTTCAACTTTTGTGCTAGGTTTGGTAGCCAGGTTACGATCCAATGAATCCAGGTCTGGGTGCAATTTATCCTCCAATATACGGGATATAACTTTCTCAGGATCATTGTCATATGCTTCCAGGCACAGACCTACAAAACCATCTCCAAGTTCAGGAAACAAATCCTTGACTTGACTAATCTTGCTCTGTAACAAAACGGCCTCTTCATCCTGCACCTTTTCCTTATCTTTAGACGGCTGACTCGGTTTGGGTAAATGCGGAGTTGGACGTCGACTAACTAAAGAAAGGAAGTAGTCATATTGAGCATCGTCCATGATTAAGGAACCTGGAATAATGCACCAAAAAATTAGATTCCCAAACGTCAGTTTCATTCGAGATGGTCGTTTATAATTAGCATTGGTAATTTATGCTTCCAGAGGTCCACCAGCTTATAAAACCACAACAGAGCAGCAACGAACACACTGACTTTCGTAAAATTGACTAACACATGGGAGCTGTAATGATTATGCCCTCTTGAATACCCGTTGAATTATACTTACAAACAAAACCGAGGAATTCTATAAGAAGAATACTCACCACTTTGGCAACGCTCATGGATAACTTCACAAAGTCCCTGCCGTTTCTCAATTACCCTCAAAAGAGTTCCCATGTGCTTTTCTGGGTTACTGGCAACAAAAGATGACAGAATTCCTTCCACATCTACGTCTCCTAAAAATTGAGTCATGGCAATAGCAGCTTGCAGAAGCAAGATCCCTTTCGACTCTGGATCCTGAACCGTTTTTATCACTTCACCAGTTCCACCCAAGCTAGGAAAATCACCAAATTGAACAATTCCCTCCTCTTCCTTCCGCAGGAAACATGCGTGTAGAATATTCCAGGCAAACTTTACGATTCTTGATTTAAGTCGCTTCACCTGATTAGAGTCAACCAACTCTATTGTTGAAAAGGGCTGAGGTGGGTCACTAAGAGCAGCAGAACCCGTGCTCAATCCAGGTAACATGTATTCGTAGATTGCACACAGGGCAGGAAGGAACATGCCGACGCCATCTCTGCCACGGAAAATACAAAATGCTAATGAGAACTTAACAGGATATGAAGGTCATTAAATTAAAGTTCATAAGAGCATTAGCTAAGCAAATCCGATTGCCTGAAAACTGTCGTTCTTCTTGTTCCACAAGGTCAGAAAGCCCAGAGGAAAACAGAAACGAGTACCTTGTGGCTCCAGCAGAGATGAGAATAAAAGCCGCTGGTGGATACGAACCAACAAAAGCATCCAGTGTGATGATTACATCATTCAAATACTCCAAAATCTGCACCAGATACCTGAGTATTAAAAGCTAGTCCAAGGCTCAGTGACTGCACTCTGATAACCAAAACAAAACCTTACTCACTGAGCATAAGAAAATCGAAATTTCAATCCGCTCTATGATGCATCGCTCACCTCCGTGAGTTCTTGTTTCACTGCGTCCACTTCACTCTCTTGTAAAGACTGCATAGAGCACATACAAGAGACTGAGAAGATTATGCAAATAGGGGCGACTCACGAAATCAATTTAGGTACGGCAACTTCAGATACAGCATTTCAGGTAATAAAAAATAAATAAAAAAGAGCAGCCAGGGGAGAGAAAAAATTATGAAAAATCAGTGAGCACTGACATTTATCATTGTGCGGCAGCGCTGATGCATTGTATCAATCTCTCTCAGAATCGGAGGTACCATTGCATCCAAGTCGCTGCCAAAACTGGGCTGGGCTTTGAATACATTACTAACCTTGAACCACACCCACAAATCCCCGAATGTAGCTCCAAAATCAGCTCCAAAATCAACTCCAAAATCGAGAATACAAATCGAAAATTCAAAAACACGAATACTTTGAATTGGCCAAAAGGGGAGAGCGTTACCAGACAACTGGTCAACTCATGATTATCATGGTCATACACAGCGCAAATATCTAGAAGTTTCGGTAAATCCAGGAGCTTCCAATCCTTCAAAAGCGCTGCAACTCAGGTCACCACCATAATCATTAGAAGATAGACAAAGTAAGATTCTACAACACGACATCGATAGAGAAGTACTAGACTATAATCGGCACAAATAATCAGTCACAAAAACTAATTCTCAATTCTAAATATAGAACGAACGAACACCATACAACAATCAGCATAGAACCAGGAGCCCGTGGAACTTTTTTGCAACATAAAAAAACCTTTCAAAGTGGAAACGACACAGCGCAACACCAAATACTACCTAGAGAGCTGATTTTGTCTATAAAACAATCAAACATTACCAGCATGTTCTTTGGCAGATAAACTTTGTCTAGAAGTTACTCCAGGATCTTGATTAGAAGACCTGCATGTATATGATACATACCATGAAGCCATAGACATCAATCAATGGTATTTCGTCAAAATCGACACTTTTAAAAGTAAGTGCGTATCAAATGCCGTCAATTAAAACTCGGAAAATCTAAGAAGGGATGCGCTCACATTCTGTACAAAAGCATAAACACTCTTCGACTAAGGTCTCCATCACCAACAATAACCCCAGCAACTTGATTCCTGCTTGCTGTAAACGCCGTGTCATCGTACCATCTCCTTCGAAAATGAAGGTAGCTGTCGACAAACGTGTCCAGCGTTTCATCCATAGCAACTGCGAGTTGTAAAGCTTATTTAGGTGCAAAACTGTTCAACAATACCTGACTATGTACTGGACGTTTCATATAAACTGGCAGTATTCTATCCATTTTACAAGTTGAGAATCCACATGATGTATCTCATTGAAATCCACCTGGCATTTCTTAGAAAACTCATCTGTTGTGACAAGCATGCGACCAAGTTCAACCCCAAGGGAAGTAGCAGTACGCATACCTTTCTTCCAAAACTCCGGAGGGCTACAACGCAAGAGAGAAGCAAGCTGCTGATTCAAATGATCAACAACCTCTTGTGCTTCAGTTGCATCAATTCCTCCGTCCTTGGCTCCCAGCCCAGCAGCTACAGCATCATCTTGTGGCAAGTACGGCAGAAACAAACCTTCCGTTTTGGCAACGGCCGGTGCTGCGCGCTTGACCTCATTGCGGCCTGTTACATCAACACCAGTGCTGCTGCTGCTACTACTACTAGGTGCTGCAATGTCGGAAACAGACTCATCTAAAAAACTATCAAAATCATCCTTCATGGAATTTGAGTTGCTGGACTTGAAAAAGGAGCCTACGTCCGGGACAGTACTGGTAAAGGCGCTGGAGCTAGCAGGATACGAAGTGGAGGTGCCACCGTTCCGAGCATTTGGAGCTCCGTAAGAATCCGACGGCTTGTTGGTAAACCCCGGTGGCGTTCCCATTTTCAGCACATCATCTTTCCCTTTCCCTTTAAACTCATCTCTCCCTTTCACTTTAAACTCCTGTGAAACATGATGTTTCGAACGCCCTGGCTGAAACGCCATAACCTGAACACAAATCCTCCAAGCAGAACTCAGGGCACGCAATAAACTTTGACAGAAACCGCACAAAAGGTAAGCATTACGCGTAAGCAATCGTTCCTCGGAACAACACAACCATCCAATCGATAAAACTTTCTTAACCTAAATAGCAATTCAGCTGCTCTCAACTAAAAACTACAGGATCCCGCAAATCCAACCTCCATGTATATCAATTTGACTCTATCGTGCACTTGTTACGATCATCTACCTCCTTCGATTGTACCAAAGCAACTCATCCACCAGTAACTCAACAATCCACACTGAAAAATGAAACCCTAAGTGACACAAAAACAGAGTAAATCAAATTGCTTCTCGCTGGAAACTAAGTGAACCTTGAACACTAAATCTGCCATTTTGAAACACTAGAGAATACGATTGTTGTCTAAATCTCGGCTCGAGGTTTCACGCACAAGCAATCAACGAAAAAATCCTAATTTGCAGCTGCTGACCTCGGGGAAGAGCTCCAGCTGACACGCCTCACTTCGGCCAGGTCCTGTCGACGCAACTCGCCACCAATTTGAACGATACTTGGCTCCAGAGATGCAGAATTGAGACGAGGCGGTGATGGAGAGGCGTTGCGCGACGAGCGATGCGATGCCCGCGGGGGAATCGAGCGCGACGGAGAGATGGTTGCTTGGGCAGAACGCTGCTGGCTCGTCGGCCTATTTTGTGGAAATGCGACTTTGCGGGGACTGTTGCTCTCATGGCTACTGTAAATTAGAATGGACGACAAATAGTGAGGTGAAGGTAAGGTAGGAGGCTCTAATTTGGATCAGGGTTCTAATTTGGATCAGGGTTCTAATTTGGTGCAGTTTTAGGAAAGGTTGACATTTTACATCAAACATTTATTACTGTCATTGATGAGCTAGGTGAGCTTAGCAAGTTAACCTAATGTGCTAAGCCCACCTAACTCATCAATGGCAATAATTGATATTTGATGTAAAATGTCAACCCTTCCTAAAGCTCAATTGAATTAGAGCCTTGGTCCAAATTAGAGCCTAAATCCAAATTAGAGCCTCCTACCTTACATGTTGTTTTTTCTAACCCTTCAACAATGTCCAGGACATGTACATTTGAGGAGGTGCTCCATTTTAGAGCCCTATGGTCTTTCCACTTCAAAATTTCACAACTAATTCCACAAAGTTTCAAAAAATATGCATGAGACAACTTGGATTAGATGTCAATTCTTCTTATCTTTCAAGGAAAATTCACTAAAAAAACATTTCAAGAATTTTCACCTACCCATAATTCAATTTCAGCCCTTAGAAGCTCTCGGAGAGGGAACTTACCACATTTTAGAAACAATGTGCGATAGAACATAGATAGCCTTTTGCTTTTTGGGTAAATTTTATAAAAAGCTTAAATATAAGATAGAGGCCATTAAATACCAAAAATCACTTTTAAGTAATTTAGGTAGCCTTCAAATGTGGGTCATTAGTATTTTGTACATGTAATTTAATTTGTCATATATTGGATCCTCTAAACTAAATTTACTATAGCATGTGTTTACAATTAGCACTACAAGAAAACCGTGGTTGAATCTACAAAAAGTTAACCATGGTTTTCTTGTAGTGTAGGTGCACAATTGGGTTAAACATTTTTTTTGGCAATTAAATGCCTAGTTTCTTCAAATCAAAATGGATAGCTTCAAGACTTTAGGAAGAAAAAAGGGTTGTGTACTAGAAGTTTCTACAACAATAGTGGATTTTCAATCAACTTGGGTTTGTTGTTTTGTATTTACAGTGGCCTCATAAAAACATTATTGCCCCCTCTTGTGGCATTCAAAGAAGTTTGTATAATACAAAACGTAGCTGACATTTCATTCTCATATTGATGGTATCTCATGCAATCCCAAACAAGCATACCAAATTTTAGTTTCTAAAAACCAAAATCCTATTTTTGGTAAACCATTTTGTGTCAAAATCATGGTTTAACAAGAAAGTTGATTAAAAAAAGTTGGTGATGAATTTTTGAGATTTGATTGCATGAATGAGTAGGAGACATCCATATGCACATCTTTCTTTGATACAAACATTTCCAAAAAATTTCAAAATTCCTTTTATAGAGATTTTAATGTTAGGGTGATCATGACCAAATTTAGTGAAATACATATTTCATCCTAGAAACTAGTTTTTGGCAAAACAAACATATCATCATGTTTAAAGGTACAAACTTAATCACAATGTATGAGTCAAATAACAAAACTAATTTCCATGTAGAAATATGTACTTTACTAAATTTGGTCATGATCACCCAAACATTAAAATCTCTATAGAAGGAATTTTGACACTTTTTGGAAATGTTTGTTTCAAAGAAAGATGTGCATATGGATGTCTCCTATTTATCCATGCAATCAAGTCTCAAATGTTTAGCACCAATTTTTTTAATCAACTTTCTTGTTGAACCATGATGTTGATACAAAATAATTTATCAAAAATAGAATTTTGGTTTTTAGAAACTAAAATTTGGTATGCTTGTTTGGGATTGCATGAGGATTAGATACTGTCAATATGAGAATGAAATGTCAATTAGGTTTTGTATTATGCAAACTTCTTTGAGTGCCACAAGAAGGGGTGACAATGTTTTTGTGAGGCCACTATACAATATAACCTTTGAATTCTTGGGAAAATTTCTTGGATGCCCTTGAAGTTTGCCATATTTTCATAGATACCCCTGCTTTTTCAGAAATTTCATAAATACCCTTGGACCAAAATTTTCAAGCAGTGCACACAAAGGGAGAAGGAAGTGACATGCATAACAAAACACATGCCTAAATTTTTTTGTCCAAGGGTATTTATGAAATTTTTGAAAAAGCAGGGGTATTTATGAAAATATGGCAAACTTCAAGGATATCCATGAAATTTTCCCTAAATTCTTTTAATACTATGTTTGTAATTCTTGAAATGGCATGTTTTTGTTAAATTTTGAAGGAAAAATAAGAACTAAAAAGACCATAAGGTTTATTTAGGGAATTGGTATATGCACACTGGGGGTTGATATTTGCACACCCCTAGGGTAAGTTTCAAATTTCTACCACCATAAAGCTGAATTTGAGAATGTTGAATTCAAGTAATTTGGACTCAAAGACCATGATTTAGTCTAGAACCATAAAAAAAGTTGCAACTCAAGAACACCCAATGAAAGAGCTTATCTTTTTTAACAAACAAAGCTAAAAGTAACATTTTCCCCTTGCTAAACTTTTTTATTGGATGTTATTGAATTGCAACTTTTTTTATGGTTCTAAACTAAGTCATGGTCTTTAAGTCCAACTCTAAATTCAAAATTCTCAAATTCAACTTCATGATGGTAGAAATCTAAAACTTCCTCTAGGGAATTGTGCAAATATCAAACCCTTGGTGTGCATGTATCAATTCCCTTTTTTTATTGTTTGAATCATTTAAAGGATTTCTTTTTGTTATTTTGAATGTATGTCAAATTCTTTTTTGTTAGTTGTTTTCAAACTTACAATCCCATGTAGTAAATCAATCAAATATTGGAGCAATAATGGCAATGCATCTTTATTTATTTTTTTGCAAAATGATTGAACATTTTACTTGTTACTTGCAAGATTTGCATACAAAGACTTTGTTTATGCTTTGTCCCAACAAATAAAAATCTAGATCAACAATGGTTAATCTTCAAATTTTCATCTATTAAATTTTTTCAAGCATCAACTTTGAAACAATCTTGCAATCTAGTCACCACAATTATAAGCCATGGCAAAACTTCAATTATACAAAACTCAAGATTGATATACGACATTACAAGGCATTCAATAAGAGCATACCATTATTGAAAATAAAAAATATGAGAGTGTAGTTTACCATCCAACTACAAAAGTGAGTAATAGATTAATCAACTATATTTACCTCAAGCCACTTAACCATGTTACATACTACGTAGATGTCACTTTATACATTATGTATATAAGGATTTAAAAAATATTTTGCACCTACTATTGGTGTAGCTTTTTGGTTTTTAGCTAACAGCTATTAGTAAAGTTAGTTTTTTGGTTGCCAATGTCCTACGGTGCTATAGCTAACTCAAGGGCCATATAATTTAGATTAATCCCTAAATACCAAAGGCATCATATTTTGGTGCCAACAATATTTTGAAGTTTAATAAAACTCAACTAAGTTGCTATTTTTAATATTTGGTATTTTAAAATTATTCTTTTTGAAGTCTAGTTGTAGCATCAAAAATCTAATCTTGAAAATTATTAATTCTGAATTTTCTATTCAAGATTTTGTGCAAAGGTGTCTATTGCAATCTTGACTTTTTTAGTATTGAAAGCTCATGAAAATGAGCCTCAAATACACTAGATATTGGAGAAGATTCCACGCTAGAAATTCATTTAAAAAATTTGTAAAAGAAATTTTGAAAATCCATAAATGGATTGAAATTATGTATGTAATGTCCTTTAACCTCATATTTTTTTGGTGACCAACATTTTAGATTTGACATGTGAAAAGAGGATTGAAAGACTTGAAGTTGTTTTTACAGTTTTAACACCCTCTTGATCAAACGTTATAATCTTTAAATCCATAAGTGGTATTCTTGTATTTTCTTTTCTTGTATAATGTTTAGCATATTTAGTTTGAATTTGTACAGTTACAATTTAAAAATATATAATACAATGTATCAAAATACTAGCTTTTTGTTCAATTTAGAACAAATTCCCAGAAGCTCAAAAAAGGCCTTGGGCATTTAGGAGTTAATCAATAAAATACTCAGTATATACAATTTTGAAAATGGAAACACATGGATTTTGGCACAATATGAAAATTTTTTAGTGAACAACTAATTGAAACATTTAAGACTATGACTCTTTTTGTGTCCAAAAAAACCATCTTGTTTCAACTAGGCTAGATTCACAATATCCATAAACGTAAATTTAGAATTGTATATTTTTCTTAAAAACCATAGAAAACATCAAATGTTACTAAAAGAATTTAATGGGTATCACTTTGAGTTTATACTGATAACTACAACGAATACATAGTAGAATAAAAAACTTGATTCACAACAAAAATGAAACAATTTGAAGAAATTGGCAGGGCTATGCATATGAAAATTTACAAATTGAATCAGTACACGTCAAAAGACTCAAAAGTTCCAAAAAAAAGTTCGTCAATTCAAAATTGATGAAATTTTTATGTTAATTTGTTAAAAAATGCTCAAATTTGGTACCACGGCTAACATACAAGGCAACTAGGCAAGAGTCACTGTCAAATAACAAAGAAATTTGTGTGCTCCTCTTGGAACTTATCACATAAAAAACAATCTTGCAAAAAAGTTTTTATGTCAAAAGTTAGATATTTTTAGCAAATTTACATGCCCATGATTAGAAGCTATGAAATAGAATTTTATTACTCCCTTTGTCCCAAAATGATCTTCCTCTTGACCTTTCTTTAGTGTCCCAAAATGATCTTCTTATTGTAGGAGGAAGGGAGCTAGGGACACTTGCACATAGTTCAAAAGTATGGGCATGCTAACCACTCCCATGCCATGGTCAAGTGAGTGGTCACTAGTGCTCTTCAAAAATGCCTCAAAAATCCAATTTTCAAGTACTTTGAAACCATACTTTGAAAACTAATTTGAAACTCAAAATTTCAAAACAATAAGAGGACATCAAACTCTATTCATAGGTCATTTTTTTTAAATGGTCCTTTTTTAGCTTAATCTATAGCATTTCATGTCACAAGAAGATCATTTTGGGATTGAGGGAGTACTAAACAATATGTGTTTTCTATGTTGAATAGAAACATGTAAGAGAACATAATACATTAGAGTGAAGGAGGGTTCTTGAGTTATGACCAAACAATTATTAATGAATAATTATTAATGAATATTTTGTGTGTCAATCCACCTTATTGTAGAGTACACTTTATCTTCCTTTTTTTTAATAATCATTATTTCTATTGATATACAATGAGCTCAATTTGTAATTCTTTGAGGTTTGATTTAGTTTATATAAATTATTAGTTTGTCCAATTTTTACAAAAAGAAATGTTCATATATACATGTTACAGATCTTGTAGCATTGATATTTGAAACTAGTAAACTAAAGAGTTAAAAGAAAATAAAAAATCAAAAGTTTTGTAAAATTTACAATTGCTACATTTATTGTTAATTTAGTATTGGTTTTAATAATAGAATGCATGTGCAAATATTGTTGTACTCCTTTGTGTTTAAACAAAAAAATCTAAATTTCTTGATCCAATTCAACTGAAAATTCAACCACTTGATTATTTATATCTAGTTGTTTTTTTAAATTATATGTTTAGGTGAATGCTCAGATAAAATGTAACCAAATTCATCACTGTCACGCAAAATACATACAAGTATGTGCACATGTATATGTATATGTATATGTATATATGTATATGTATATGTATATGTATATATGTATATGTGTATGTGTATATGTATATGTATATGTACATGTTTATATATACATATACAAACATATCCACATGTGTAGATTTATGCATACATACATGTATATATACATAAAATCAAATAGAAACTCTAACATTCAAATGTAGTCGCATGTGAAGTTTACAATATGCATTTTCAACTTATTGTTGTTTTCTATAATTCTTTTGTTTAACTTAGTTTATTATTAATTTTCTTAAGGAGGACATATAAATTTAAAAAGTTAGAAAATTGAGAATTTCATTATTCTATTTATGTGTCTAATTGCAATATAATTAAATAAGCATAATTCTCATCATCATTTATTTGAATTTTTATTTTAGATTTTCAACGTTCCTTTTTATACGTATGTTTATTTCAGTACAATTATTATTTTGTACAAATAACGTTTTTTTTGTTTTTACAAAACGAATAAAAATACACGGGTTGATTTAAGTTAAGATAAACGTCTCCTATAGATTATACCACCCCAAAAAAACTCCTTTTTTGCATACATACACTGCCTTTGGACATTAAAACAAAGCAGGTAAGAACTAAAATACGTAGAATGTTTAGATATGGTGTCAGAATAAAGTTGGTGCAATTTTACAAAGTAAAGGGTTGAATTTGTAGACAAAACGATGTTAACCCCTAAAAGACCAAGGAGCCCTCTTTTGGTTTTTGGGATATTAGGGCAAGCATTTCTCAAGTAAATGCATAAGATAAAGTAAGGGTGTATGTGCTCATATTGAAAATCTTGCATTCCTACCCAAAAAAAGTGAAATTGAATCATGTTTTAGTGAGATATGGTATCATATGTGATTTAGATGTCAACATAGGCATCCTTAGAAAAATTCAAAAACAAAGCGATTGAGGAAGGGTGTTGCCCAAATAGTGTTCAAAAGCGCTTTACAATGGCTTGGTCAATGGGCAAAATTTTCAGTCAACTCACCTTGACTACGTAATAACTTCTAATTTGCTTTTTATTTTTGGAAATAATTCCTTTGCCAAGTACTCCACATGGTGTTCTAGGTTTACATTGCACAAATTTTGTAATTGAGATTTATTACTATAACAATCTCTTTAGGAAGTTCTCTTAGAGTAATGACAATTTCAACAAAGTAGTTCTTGCTTCTAATTTTTTCCTCTATGTTTTAAGCATTGGATGATCATGAAATTTGTGAGGCTCATAGCCAACTTCATGCTCTACAAGAAAGTTAAATTGCACAAGAAATTCATAAAGCTTGGGTGGATCACTCTTTGTATGTTGGGTACCCCACGTGCGGCGAGGGGGTAATTTATAGGGGGCTATTTAGTTCCTTGGGCCAAATAAAAGGGTCCCTATAATTATATAATTGGGTCAAATGGCCAATTTTAGGGCACTTTTTAATTACTTATAAGCGCTATGCAATTTTTTTTCTTAGGCTATCTTCTTTATAATTGAAAATTTAGAATTGTTAAGTAATTTGACAAATTAAGCTTTAGGGGTTAGGATGCAAATGCATGATGCTGTCATAAGTAATTTCATGACAAATATCAAATCCTTCATGGAAATATTCAATGCAAATAGAAAAGCCTCTTCACTCCAAAAATTCAAGTGTAAATCAACTAAGAGTCAAAGCATGTGAATGAACTCCGTTTACATGTATGTGTTAAAAAAACCCTATTGCGCACAAGCCAAATGAAACAAGTTGAAACCTAGAAGGCCAAATGTGCACCAACACCAAGCAACAAAACCTTGACCCAAAAGTGAAGTAGACCCTAACCATCCATCCACATTTGTTGCCCTCATTTTTCATCACCCAACACTTGGCACCCTCATTGGAATATCAGATACCCTATACCCACCATAATTACAGTAGGATCATAAGATACCCCACAATATTGGCCCCTTAATTATTTGTAAAAAAAAGTAATGAGGCATGTTTAAACCCTACCTATATTACTTATACTCAATTTTGCCATTTGAATGAACCCTTTCTTAATTGTAAATTTTTTATAATTATTACCTCAAAAGAATAAACCCCTCTCTATATTATGCCGCACGTCAAATTTAAAATGCGTTAAGTTATCCACCCGGGTCATAAAGTGGAAGATATCATTTTGAACAGCCAAAAAAAGATTGACACCTTAGAAAAGCTTCAAAAAAAATTTGATCCTACTTTGAGTGTTATTATCTAATGAAATATGCCCTTACAAAGTCTAAAATTTTGAAAGGGTGTACATAAGTAAGCAAAAAATAGATCTTACGGTTGAATTATTGAAAAAAAATCAAAAAATTGACCCAGTAATCATTTTATTGAGAGAGGTTCATTTTGAGCCATTTGACCATGTAAACGCGGAAGAATTTTAGGGGTTAAATGCATCCATTATTTACCAAAACACATAGATTATCCTGATTAGGGTAATACATTTTTTTTTTCATTGTTGTGTTAATCCCATATATTATTGTAGTGATTAGAATTTTGAAACGAAAATCACTTACGGGATTAATTCTTTTGATCAAATTCATGTAATAATGAAAATGAAGGTGTAATGATGTACAATCAAAATTGTATAACATTGGTTTCAAAGCTACACAATATTTTTAATATTTTTTTAAGCTCTAAACTAGTCCTCTATACCCGTAGTACTAACGGGGCAATGCATAAGTTTAAAAAAATGAACCTCCACACAAATTGTCCTTTTGAAAAAAGGGAAATTGTCCAAAATGACAATAACTTGTTCAAATCAACATGGCTAAAAATTGTTCAATTTGACAATCTTTTTGTCATTTTGGACACATTTAGTCAATTTGGACATGTCAATTAGGACACAATTTCTTGTAGTGTTCCCTACCTTTTCCTATCCCTCCCTAGTGAGATGTGTTTCAATTTCAAAATTTGAGAAACATAAAAACAACTAATGTTACAAAAAACATGAAATGCCCCTATGCCCCATCCATGTCCCCATGCCCCCCATCCATGCCCCAAAGCCATGCCCCCCATCCATGCCCCAAAGCCATGCCCCCCATCCATGCCCCAAAGCCATGCCCCCCATCCATGCCCCAAAGCCATGCCCCCCATCCATGCCTCGGAGCCACGCCCTCCATCTGTGTCCCCATGCCCCCCATCCATGCCCGAGCCATGCCCCCATGCTAGCCTAGCCAAGCCCTCGATCCTAGTGCCCAGATCTCAGGGTCAGCCATATCCAATCCTAGGCCTAGCCTAACCATACCCTATCCCAGCTACACCAAATAGTGCATTTAGGTTGCCCCAAACAAATTTCTTGACATTCTACACTATTTAAATACTTATAATTGTTACAGTAATTTTCAGCAATAATTATTGTAATAAATCATTTTTAAAAGACTTGATAAGTACTACAAAGTTGTAGAAAGATAAACAAGCAATATCCAAGTTGTTCATTAAGTGAAATCTAAATATGTAAAGAGTTGCATGCACTTCCAAGTGGGCAAGTGGTGGGTCATGAGGTAACTTTCCAAAGTAAGGCAACCCAATTGTTGAGGCAGCCTAAATACATTATTTGGTGTACACCAAATATTGCATTTAGATTGCCCCATACTAATTCTTTGACATTTCACACTAATCAAATAATTACTAAGACTACAGTAACTATTGTCATTAATTACTGTGATAAACATTGGAGGAAGTAAGCAAAGGTTGGGCATAGCAACAAGCATCAAAGTCATGAAGTTAGAAAGCTAGAACTTTAGACAAAATGAGGATTTATTGTAGCATAAAGAGAGTTGCATGCCCCTCTAGGTGGTCAAACGTGAGTTACGAGGTAACTTTGCCAAGGTAAGGCAACCTAATTGTTAAGGCAACCTAAATACACTATTTGGTGTAGTTTTAATTATGTTATAAAACTGAACAACTGATCACCACAAACATAATTGTCATAATATTAAATTGTAGATATAGATAATTGAGCAAAAATACTAAGAATACTTCTATTAATTAAGCCAAAAGAACAAAAATCCCTTTAAAACATCTATATTATTCATAATGCATGATTTTATTTTGCAAAGTCATACAACATAGTTTTCTTTAAGTTCTTTAGATAGCTTTCTTTTAGATCTAATAGACTTTTCAAAAGGTTCATCATCCACTGTCTTGATGATTGAGCTTTTAGAGGTTTCAGGGATGTTACCAATCCAAAGTAATGTTAATATTGGAATTTTGACTTTACATGTATCTCAAAATTACATCACAAACTTCTTAATAAAAAGTCTATGCTAGTTTTCTTAATAAAATGTGTATCACATAATTTTATATAATAAGTATATGTCTTGCACAAGCTTTTGATGAACGTCTCTTAATTTCTTGTGTGACTTTTTGACCTTGCCATTTCCTCTCCCTCTCCTATTCAAAATTTTAATGACTTTTCACCCTCTCTTGCCCTACCTTTTCTTCTCCCTTCCCTCCTCAAATCTTGTATGACTTTTCACCCTCCATTTTCCTCTCCCTTTTCTTTTCCCTCCTCCCTTGAATTTCATATTTTGGGTGACTAAAAAACACTCAATGCTTGACACACAAAACTTACAATAGAGGATTTCAAACTTACACAAAAGAATTCAGAAAAAACCCCAATGACTTTTCACCATCAACTTAGGTGCCTTTTCCTCTCCCTTCACCCCTCTTTAATAGAACTTATAATCATTACAAGGGATTTGGACCTCCAAAGGGGTTGTGAGTTTTTCTGTTCCTGATGTTGGGAACCAGCCCCTCATGGTCATCAGAAAAATTAATTAAAAACATATAAAAATATAAAAATATAAAAAATATAAAAAAGTCTTAGAAAAACATATGAAAATTTTAGATTTGAAAAAAATTATTTATTTTCTCAAAAAATAAAAAATAAAAAAATAATATAAGCTGATGTGGTCGACGTAATGCCAGCCTGGCTTGCAGCACACTGCCCATGTGGAAGGTGTTCCCAAAACTCTCATGGATTTGGGGGAAGGGGCCTCTTTGGGGGTCCAAATCCCTTGTAATGATTAATGTAAAATTATATCATGAGATGGACAACCCATGTTGTTAATGAGACAAACGTACAACTTGCTTCTCTATAGTATAGATTATCTAAACAAAAGTCTAAAAATAGTCATTTAAAAATCTACCAACATGAATTTTGTAAAAAAGGTTAAATTTATATCTATTACCCATCGCTATAGGTTTGATCATATTGACAAGCACAATTTTGTTTTAACCCCTAAAGGACTGCTATCCCTTTGGGGGACAGGTGGAAGTTTGGGCATGTACCTTTGGATAAGCTACTTTGTGTGATTTTTTGAAACTTTTATTGAAGGTGGAGAATTTAAAGATCTATGCGGGCATCTAAATTTTTCCTCATTTTGACAATTATTGAAGAAGTTATGCAAGAATTTTTGAAAATTTGGAGAGGACTGCCCTTCCAGGCAGCCCAAAAACTTCTTTAAAATTTAATTCTTTTTAAAATTAAAATTTGAAATTGGTTCTTTAGATTTTTTTATAAGTGAGAAGCATTGAATCATTCAATTTCAACCAATGACATGAAAGTTATGAGGAGTTTTTGTTTGCGGGCAGTTATGGATTCTCTACTCTAAAATAAACTTTGAAGTCCTTTATTTGACTCAATTTTCATTATTTGGAAAAAAAATTAAACTAGAGGAAGTAGATTGTTTATCACAACATTTTGACCATTGGGATTTGCAATTTTCATTTCCATAATTAAATTCTTAACAATTTAGTGATTTGATTCATTCTCTACTTCTTTTTACTTACTGATTTTTCCCATGTGTTGTGTAGTTCCAATTGATTTGAAAATTCTCCCACACATAGCTAACTTGATCTCCTACATGGGAAAAATAAAGCGTAAAGTTGCATAGAGCAATTATTTTCATGCAAGAATGGTCAAAGGCTTTTGAAATTTTGGAGCAACATGAGAAAAAACTTTTCATTTCACTTTAGATGTAAATATCTCACTCATGTCCATCTTGAATGACATGATTTCTTTTCCACGAGTACCTAATGTAGTCTAGAACAAGATCCTACGGTTGGATTTCCCAAATTTTCAAAAAAAAACCTTCATACTAACCCCAAAAATGGCAGTTTTGAGTGATTTTCACTACAAAAAAATGGCTCAGTCCTTTAGGCGTTAATTGAAGCATTATATGGCACCTTAGTATGTTTGCAAGAACGTCTTGTAAACAATGATATGTTTCCGTTGTCAAATATTGCTAGACAATCCATTCAAAAATAATGAATCTGAATTTCATTCATACTCCAAAAATAAAAAAACAATACACGGATGAAGTTGAAGTTAACATAATTGTTTATTTTACATTTCAAGGAATTTTATTCAATCTTGGAAAACCGTTTCTTTTGTTAAAATCAACAACCGGTAATTTATGATAAAATGCAACATTGGGTACTTTTCATTTTTAATTACAAAATCTTTATTAAATTTATTTGCAACCTCCGCAAAATATTTGTTACTTCGTAATTGATTATCAATACACTGAAATATAAATTCCTTGTTTAATTTTTAAATTTTAATTAAAACTATTTTACATTTTTATTACATAAAATTTCCCAAATAAAATTTCATTCTTTGTAATAGAGTTATTATTAGATATTGCAAAGTTAATGCTTTCTAACGGCCAACACATTTAATATAAATAAAGATGTAATTTTATAATTATATCATATTATTTAATTAAATATATAAACAGGTTATTATTATATTATGAAAGGTTTTAAAATTTTGGGTGCGCTCTAGCCACCTTCAAATGTACTGTTCAGCATGAAGAGGCATTAAAGAATTAAACTGAAAATCTTTGAAAGTATACAAAAAAGATGATTCAAGGGATGTTGAACTTGATAAGTAAGTTGCTTGCAAGAACATATAGATTTTCTTGAATGTCCATCCAAGAAAAATTGTTTCCAAAAAGAAATACAAAAGTTTGAAGAGAATCAGCATCACATAAAATTTAGTTTCGAAATACAATTTTTTTCTTACAAAAAATGACTTTTGAAGAATGAATACAAGCACAAAATATGTATGAATCTGTTGGAATAGTTTGCAGAATGAGGGAGTAATACCTCAAAGATGCTTGCAATGTTTGTTTAAAAAAACTTATTTAAAACATGAAACCCTAGAAATGATTAATTGAGAATTTGAAGAAACACGTGTAAATTTTGTTAATTTGAACAAGTTTTTTTCAATTTAGGTTTACGTCTTGAATACTTTTGCAAATAGGTACTTGATAAAGAACTTTTGGTCAATAACTCACTTAAATCTCTCATGCAATTAAAAACTATACGTTTGTTTGTTTATAGTGGAAGATAAAGGCCAAATAAAAAATCGTTTGCATTCGATACTAAAATGTTTTTTAAAGTGCAAAAGTAGGAAAGAAATGAAGAAATATATTATCAATCTTCAAATAAGATTTCATAATTAACTATAAAAAATGAAGGATTTTGTCAATTATTATAAAAAAAAACAAAATGGCAAGTATTTCATTCATGCTAAGCATTTTTAGATAATAAGTTTTAGGCAACACTTTATAAAGACATTATTTACTATGTTGACACATTTTTTTTGATTATATGATAAACATAGATAGCTCTACTTTTAAATGGTTCTTTCTCAATTTCAAAGAATTTCAAAAAAAACTTTATACAGATTATTTGATTCTATAAAAATCATGTATAATTGTATATTTTGAATAATTGAAAATTATCCTTTATAATAATAGGCTTATCCTATTCATATCTATGAAGGCTAGTCATTGCTAAAAGTAACCTATTCAAATAATGTGTAATTATTAAAATTGCAAATGTCATGATCATTCTTTGATGATTATATGTGGTTTGATATTATTTTCTACAGCAAAAAATAACCTTACACAAAAAAGATTAGCTCAAGTTCATGTGTATAATGTTGAAACTAGATGACAAAAGCAATAATATTGAAGTTGCAATAAGATTACTTCAAATCTTCACAAATCCAAGTGTTCAACAAAAGGTAATGAGGCTTTTCTAAAAATCAAAGCTATTATATGTATATTATAGATATAGAAACCAATGGAGTAAAATTGGAAATTCAAAGTTTTGAATTATTGTATATAGAGTTGTATATCAATTTTTTCCCTCAAAAATATGTTAAAGGTTAGTTTTTCTTCAAATGCTTATATGTTGTTGATTACTTTGAATGCAGAATGAATTTATAATTTTCAAAGATGTGTTAATAAAAGCAAAGAAGATGGAACGGAAATCTTACCATCCTAGCTCTCAAAGTCAAGAGCAATCCAATGCAGTTGATAAAAGACGAACCACGTGGCATCCATCTCAAGCCATTGCCTCAAAAGGACAACCTCAAAATAGAAGGCCTAATGTATCGCCAATAAGAGAATCTTTAAATGCACAACAATCACAAGAATCAAATCCTTTGTTTAATGAATCAGTGCGCCAATCTATAGCTAATACATGAGCTCGACAATCCATGGAAAGTGGTTCAGAATTTGAAGTTGGAGATGACAATGCAAATTATAGTTCTTCTCACATTACTATAGTAGAAGGTCCAATAGAATCACCTACTTCATCAACAAATGCAAGCCAATGTGAATTACCAATTCACTTAAGAAGAGAATCTACAATTGATGGATCTACTATGAATGATGAATTAAATTCTTTTCCATATAGATCATCACATCAATCTATGGCAAGTCCATCAAATCGACAGTCAATGGCAAATTCATCAAATAGACAATCTGTAGCTACTCGATCTGCTCGCCAATCTAATGCAGTACTAAATCAAGAAGATTCTTCTCCTAATCGATCAACACATCAATCGGTACAAATTCCATCAATACGGCATTCTACAACAACTCAATCAACCAGACCATCTATAGCTAGTGATTTGGTAAATCTTAAAACTGAAACATGGGAAGATGAAAATACATCCATACAACCTCCATATGCTCCAGCTCGACAATCAATGACTAATAGATCTACTCGACAATCTGCAACCAATCAATCAACAAGACCATTTGTAGCAAACGATTTTGAAAATACAAATCCACCTTATGAATTTAGATCAAACCATCGATCTGTAAGTGAAAAAAATGTTTATGAAGATGATGGCCAAAATTCACAAAGTGATGTACCATATAGATCATTAAGACAATCAAGAGTTGAACGTTCATCACAACAATCTCCAAATAGTCCATCGGCTCAACAATCAATGGCCAAAAAATCAGCTCAACAGTCTGCAGTTCCCATTATTGATAATGACCCTCAAGAATTTAACATGGATGAATTATTGCCGTATCAATCTGCACATCAATCAATGGTTGAACATTCTACTCACCAATCTACAAGACCATCTTTAGCTAATCCATCAGTACGACAATCAACGTCTTATAGATCAAATCAACCACCAATGACCATGAATGAAGATAGAAATACCTGGCCTGCTGAAGAAGTTCATAAACAACAATCTCCTTATGCGTCAACTCGACAATCTACGGTCAATCAATCAACTAGGCAATCATTAGCCAATCGATCGGCTCGACAATCTGCATTAAACAAATCTACCCGTCCCTCAACAGTCCATGGTTATAATATGGAGAATCAAGAATGGAATGACGTCAATCAATCAACATCTATACCACTAAGATCTACAAGGCAATCTATAGCAACTAGGTCAATTCGGCCATCCACTGCAAATGCCCGCATTTCATATGCTAAAATTGTAGAAGGTGAAGGTGAAATTGGACAATCTAGATCTGTTCGACAATCAAGGGCAAGCAAATCTGCTCGCCAATCTAGGTCAAATAGTCCTAGTATTGATACAGAGATATTTGAAGGTGAGGATGCATCACCTTCATCAAATTTGTATCCATCAAATCGACAATTGATGGCTACTAGGTCAACTCATCAATCTGTAGTAAATCCATCAATGCGGCAATCTATGGCTTCTCGATCTAATCGTCAATCTATGGCTAATAAATCAAGACAACAATCATCTAGACCATCGATGGTTGCAAGGTCAAGTCATCAACCCAATGTAGAAGAATATGAATTATCAAGGCAACAGGAAAATTCATTCAATGTATCCCCATACCAGTCAAATCGTCAATCCATGGCAAATAGATCAACAAGACAATCTACAACAAGCCAAAATGTCCAACCATCAGACATAGAAGAATTTACTTATGGGGGAAATGACTTTGAAGATGAATTTTCTTCAAGTCAACCTTCATTGAAATCAAATCGACAGTCAATGGCAAATCGATCTGCTAGACAATCACAAGCAAACAAATCTACACGGCAATCTATGGGCATGAAATCAATGCGTCCTTCTACAATTGATCATCAAAATGTAGACATTCAAATGTATGAGGATGAATTCCCACAAAATCAACAATCGATGGAAAATCAATCAATGCGACAATACACTTTAGAAAATTTAGAAGATGAAATTTATCCAAGTCAATTTTCAATAGGTGAAAGGTCAAATCGACAATCTCAAGGAAATAGAAGTATCAGACAATCTATGGCAAAAAAATCTATTCATCACTCTATTGTTGAAGATCCAAATATAGATTCTCAAATTATGGAACATGAACCACAATTAATGCAACAGTCTATATCAAATCATTCTGCACGACAGTCACAAGCTAGTAAATCAGCTCGGCAATCAATGGGAAATAGGTCAACAAGGCCATCCGTTGTAAATCATCAAAATGTAAATCTTCAAATGTCTGAAGATGAAATCCCCCAAAGACAACAATCTATTGTAAATAGATCACCTCGGCAATCTATGGTCAATCCATTAGCTCGACAATCCATGACCAGTCCATCAAATAGACAATCCATGGCCAATTCATCAACTCGACAATCTATGGGCAGTCCATCAACTCGTCAATCCACAACATCAGATTTAAATACAAGAGCCCAAATGCTGGAAGAAGAAACTTATTCTAATCAAATACCATTGGGACATCGATCAAATCGACAATCCCAAGCCAATAGATCAAATAGGCAATCTTTAGGGCTTAGATCTGCTCATCAATCTACAATTGATGATCCAAATTTTGAATTTCAAATGTCCAACAATGAGCCTCAATCTATGCGTCAATCAATGGCTAATAGATTGGCTCAACAATCACAAGGCAATCAATCAGCTCGCCAATCAATGGGTAAAAAATCAGCTCGACAATCAACAACAAATGATCAAAACTTGGAACTTCAAATTTTAGATGATGACATTCAATTAAGACATTCTCCTTATATAGCACGCCAATCTATGGATAATAGATCAGCTCGTCAATCATCAAGAGAACCAGAGTTTTTAGAAGATGAAACATTAATGAGTCAAGGGCCTATGCGGTCAAATCGTCAATCTAGGGGAAATATGTCTACTCATCAGTCTATAGTGGGAGGCCCTAATTATCAAAGTGGAATGTTGGAAAATGAAGTTCATATGATTGATCCATCATATAGATCAGTACAACAATCCATGACTGAAACTCAAGCGTCTAGAAGATCATCTTTTGATGAACAACTCCAAAATCAATTGAATGAAGATGAACTTTCAAGAGTGGGGTCATATTCTGGTGATCAATTTGAACAAAATATTAATAATGAAGAATCAAGATTAAATTTGGAACCTTCACAAAATATTCCAATACCATCTAGATTTGTAACTCTTGAAGTGCGATCTAATGTACAAAAAGAATCACTTGATAAGTTCTTGGTTGGTGGATGGGATAGTGTAACTTTAAAAATTCCACCTGAAATGCACTCACTTTTACACGGTATCCGCAACTCATTATCCTCTGATAATAATGTAGATTTAGAACAACACATGGCTGATATAGGTGAAGGAAATGATGGTCAATGTTCAGCCAACATTCGAATATTGTACTCTGGAATTTACAATTCTAATCAAGAGCCAACAAATAATGATTTGTATGAACAGAGTCAAGTTCCACATGTTCATTTTGGATCTGATAATTCTAATTGTCCTGGTTGTGATGTTGAGAAAGAGCAAGGTACAGTGAGATTTAACATTGAAGAGTCATAAGGTAAAGATTTATAAACTATAATTGTATCTCATAGGATACTAATGCTTTGCAACTTTCTATTGAAAATAAAGAAAGTGCATGTAAGGCATTAAGTTAAAATTCAATAACACTATCATTTGGCAAGTATCTAATTTGGTGAAATTAACCAAATTTTAAACACAATTGTCTATCCAAATATGAAAAGTCAAATTTACTAAAAGAAAATTAACTATGCCAATGAGAGTTCTTTTTAATGTTTTGATTCTTGAAACCATTCAAAAATAAGCACAAAGAACCAAAATTGATATTTCATGCAAAGACAAATCTATTAAGGTGTTTTGATAAAAAAAAACTATAATGCAATCAATACTTCAAAACACAATCAACAACAATCATGTTAAGAAAAAATTCAACAAAGTAATGATTTACAAAGTAATCAACAAGAATAACCAACATAAATTTTGAAAAAATTCCATCAACAATTGTTAAAATGAATAACAAACATGTGGTATTGTACTATATATGGCAAACCAAGATTGAAACATCGAATAACGATTTAGATGTTTGAATATTAATCTTTCTTTTCTATTGATTTTTAATGCAAAATGATATCAAAACAAATTGGTGAGTGATTAGGCAAAGTTTTTGATGTAAACCTTACAATGATTAATTTGATCATATTGGTAAGCATAAGCCACTATGAGTTCAAAGTGAAATGATCATTACAACCCAAGTACGCAACTATACACATTGAGTTGGTTTAAACTTTGGTGTAAACAAAATTCAACATAAATTGTAGCTCAATTTTGATAGAGGAGGAATAAGCTTTTTTTTGGCACAAGAAGATTTGAACTTCAAATAGGAAATAATCAAAGAAATAGGTGCATTCACGAAGCCAAAACATGGCAACAAAAGAACCACATGACTTAACCCTTAGACATCTGAAAGACCCTTTGCAACCAATACAAGTACAAAGCATTTTTCATGTATTTGGAATGAATCCACAGCTTTACTACATTTGAGATCAACAAAGAAGTTGAAATATAGATCAATGCAATTCTAGTGAGATGTTTGAGATCCCAAATTAAAGCATCTTGTTGGTAGCAAATGGCAATGGTACAACAACGTATCTAATATGTCCATGGGGACGTTTGAGCATGCCATTGTGACCAAATACAATACAAGATATTTTTCTTGTATTTAGAATGGATCCACACTTTTCCTATGATTGAGGTCAACGTGATCCTAGTTGAGATCCCAAATTAAAACTTTTTGATAATAATAAATGCCAATTATACAACTACGTATGTACTATGCCCTACGGATGTTCAAGGGTTCAAGGGTTATAACTGACAATTTCTTTTGACCTACATGCAACCTCATCCATGAAGAAAACAACGTTGTATACCTACTCATGGTGTAACTAGCTCCCAAATGGGGCTACAGATCTTTCTTCTGTGTGGATTTCCGTAACAAAAGATTCAAGGACAGGAAACCTAGGTAAAATGTCTGCAAGAACCAAAGAGCCTCATTTCGGGGATCCACTTTGCGAGCTAAGTAGAGAGCAAATGCTGCCTCCACGACATGTGCCAACACTACAACATAGAAAACAGATTGCCATAGCTGAGGAGGTCCTACAACGTACATACCGTCACGAAGCATTTCTAAAGGACCAAGGACAGAAGGAGGCAAGAAAGCAGCCGAGAAGAGTACAACTGCGAGAAGAGTCACAAAAATCCAGTTCACCAAGGACGGAGTTTGGAACTTGGATTGAGGTTGAGAAGTGCAATCCTGGTCTAGCGTGTTGTTGGTCTCTGACGGAATTGGTGTCGTCGTCGTTAAGGTTTTTTCGTTGGCTGCGTCCTTTACAGCTCCATTTGCAGTCGTTGGTAAATCCACAGGGAGCAATTTAACCTGTGTTCAAAAATCGACATTTCTAGTGAAAATGGATTGTCCTCGTTCTAGCTCTCACTCTCGAGTTTATTCAAAGTAGCCCTACTGGGATCGAATGACTCTTTCAAAAACTTAAAGAGTGGGTGCGCCACAACCAAGCCATGACCAAACTAGCAACTAGACTTAACAATGTAGAGCAAAAAACAAGCAACGAGTAAAAGACAAGCACGGTCCCCAACAATATGATCTTCACACAGTTTCCGCGTTGAAAACTCATTGATGCCTTAGAACTAAGTATCGGAAACAGCAAAGGCATTCTCTCTAACCCATAACGTATTGGTCATGCAACCTGTCAATAAAAAATTGACCCTACAGGTGGTACAGAAAAAGCATACATGTATAACAACCCTCTCTTTTCAAGCCTCTTAAACGCAGAAACGACGTTGATCACCTAAATTTTGTAGAATTATGGAAACAAGCTCAAAGTAGTTTACGAATGTATCGAGAGTAGCATTAGCTAAATAGCTATCACCGTACAATGACCAACATCTTAGTCGCACCTTCATATTGATTGCATATGTAGTCCAACAGAGTATCAAAAATGGAATTAGTAGTTGTGCACATCCTCCTATAAAAAAAAGGGGGAAATTACAAAATGAGTAACAAAAAGGAAAGAAATTACTGTTTGGGTAACGATTTGAAAGTAACTGCAGTTTGGGTAACAAAATCTGATAATCTCAACACGTTCCGCAACTGCCAAGGGTGCAAGCCGTTGAAGCTTGCGTCAATGCCATTGCCAACTAGTTGTTTGTCATGATCCTGGTTCTCTTGATCATGATCAGTTGCGACCCTTGCTTGCACCTAGCTGCCAACGTTTGCCAAACAAGTGTAGATCACACACTATCAAGGAACAAGCGGTACCTGCAAGCAAAGGGCAAGTGATCGTTCCTTGATAGTGTGTGATCTGCAATTGTTTGGCAAACGTTGGCAGCTAGGTGCAAGCAAGGGTCGCAACTGATCATGATCAAGAGAACCAAGATCATGACAAACAACTAGTTGGCAATGGCATTGACGCAAGCTTCAACGGCTTGCACCCTTGGCAGTTGCGGAACGTGTTGAGGTTATCAGATTTTGTTACCCAAATGGTAAATTCTTTCCTTTTTGTTACTCATTTTGTAAATGCCCCTAAAAAATGCTTGAAGAGTAACTTATATAATACAAAGATTGATCGTTTTCTGAAGCCCAATCCTTTGATACGTAGACTTAGGGTTTCACAAAATGACCTCTATTAATCCCACGAGGTCAATTTCAGAACTCTACATGGCGGTGAACAAGTTCGAGAAAGGAGATTCCCATTTATTAAAATGTTAGTGATCTAAAACCCTGCACTTCAGAAAAAGGTGGTAGTTCCAAGACTACTGGAATGACATCGGAAATTCTTTGAAATCGGCCACCCAGTCCAACTCAGATCAAAGTACAAGCTTCCTAAAGGTCGCTTCTAATTCAACGCTATTAACTCCTAATCATTCTAAACTACACATCTTGATCTCGTGCCACATTAGGGTGCTGACAAAATGACCTGCTTGATGTCGGGAAACTTGTCTTTGATAGCTGCCTGAATACCCATGCCGATTGGTGGAGGTCCTTGGTATTTGACTTGGCACTCGCCTTTCACGGTGTCGACCAACACCACCTCAACTGAACCACCGTAGTTACGAATGGCAGGTCTCAACATTTCCAAATGAGCATCAACAGCCTGGAAGACAACAAAAATTAAATCAGCGAGTTAGTAACCCTGCCCACTTATTTAGTCCAGAATCCACAGTTTCGACATGAACTTTGTATCTTCATAACGAACGAAATCAGAAGAAGAAAAGAAAAACAATAAGAACAACAAAAATACAGCCTGATTTCTACATCTAACAATTTAAACCTATTTTGTGTCATGTACCCTAACACATAAGGGTACTTCTCTCACAACCGAGGCCTACAATAGTAGTTCCCCAATGATCTGACAAAAAGGATTGCTATTTCTATTTCCTCCCTCGTTGATATCGAGGGGTTTCCACTCACACTGTCCAATAATGTCTCTTCATAAATGAAGATTCTATTGAAAGATTGAGCTTAGGTTTCCCCCAACAATAGTAAAAATTACTCATACAATGTGATATGCGACATGGAAGCTAAGGACAGTGACTCAAGCTCACAGGAATGCTGGCACCGATCTGTTGCTTGTCAACTTGGACGACTTCCTTCAAAAGGTCTCCAAATTTCTCCATTAGAACTCTTTCTATGCCCATTTTCATCGTACTTGTGGAGCTCGGGCATGTGCCACAGGCACCTACACAGGCGAATTCAGATGAGAATAATCAGTCAGAAAAGTTTAAATATGCAAGCATTTTCTTAAGCCAGTACCTAATCCGATCTGGTAGAGGTCGAAGCCCATTCAGTCTGCTTCCATTGCATCGAGGATGAACCGGACTTTGAGAAGTAAATGAGGTAAGAGTAAAGTTCGTATTTCTAAGTGAGTTTCGTAGCCTCTTCTCCAATCTCACTTAGCATTTATAGCTAGACTATAGGGTCAACTGTGGAATGATGAAGCAAACAAAGGACAACCAGATAAACAGATTTGGTTTTACTGGAAACTATCGAAGGCCAAAATGCTGAAATACCTTGCAAGCGTAATGAAACTACACCACCTTCCACGCCCACAACCTCGACATTGCCTCCATCAGCAATCAGGTAAGGCCGCACTTCGTCAAGAACCTTATCTACGTTCTCCACAGTGAAGTCATAAGTTTCTGCAGAGTACAGTCCACCTGCCTGAGAGCCTGAAGCAAATGGGCTAACGATGGGTTCTGAAACTTCAGTCTTAGTCGGTACATCTACGACATTGTCCTCGGCATTCAAGGCTCCGCCATTGGCGACTCGAGGATCAAAGGTTTGCTTCGTTTGTCCATCAATGACGCTACTCCAGTCATCTCCCTCCACAGCCTGCAGACTGTCGGTTCAGAAGGATTGCAAACAACACTATGATACTAGAACAGATGATAATGAATACCGAGTTCTCATTCACAAGTAACAAACATGTGCAAAAGTCAGAATTCAACTTCTGCTATAACGATTCGCCAGGATAGCACAAAAACGTAAAAAGGAGTCCAGCCAGGTACAGAATGGCCACACGCGGGAAATAAATTGGGTGACGTCAAAACGGGCAAACTTTAAGAACAGAACGATATATAATATATTCTATTGAGTGTGTGATACGTTAATTCCTAGGTTTGATGCTAGCTCAAATACCATGTAGAAGTGTTCATGTCAATGGATAAGCTTGGAATACAATTTAGTGAGCATTGGATCTTCTGTTCGTCACTTATGAGACTGAGTGACTATAATTCATTCAAAGTTTCTTTACGGTGGTCTCAAGGAATACAATTAACAAAAAAAAGTTCATTTACTCTATTTTGGCAGCACATTAAATCATGTATGGCGCTAAATAGAATGAATGGTGTAAATTCATGGGAAAATTTCATGGATACCCCTGAAATTTGCAATATTTTCATAGATACCCCTGCTTTTTCAGAAACATCAGAGATACCCTTGCACCAAAAAAATTAGGCGTTTCTTTTGTTGTGCATGCCACTTTCCTTCTTCCTTTGTGCGCACACATAAGAAGAAAGAAGTAGTGTGTGCCCAAAGGGAGAAGGAAAATGGCATGTATAACAAAACAAATGCCTAAATTTTTTGGTCCAAGAATATTTGTGATATTTCTGAAAAAGCAGGGGTATCTATGAAAATATTGCAAACTTCAGGGGTATCTATGAAATTATTACAAACGTCAAGGGTATCCAGGAAATTTTCCCTAAATTCATTAATTACACCAAACTGAGAAAAGAGATGATGTGGGAATTTAAATACCTGCAGCAGCTTGAGTCTGCGAGTGCGAGCATCATCCTCCTCTCCCACAACATCATCAAACAAATTCTCGCCCATAGCTTTGCGCATCTTGAGCTTCTTCTCCTCATACTCGATCTTCTCCTGTTCGGACATGCGAGCCAATCCGTTCCCAGCTCCTTCCCAATCTCCCCTCTCTTCATCATTTCCAGGAGCAGGACCAACTGCGTCCAACCACCGCTGCTTCTCCTCCTCCAGCTTCGCCCGCGTGATCAATGCAGCTTCAGTGTACATCTTCACTCTTAAAAAGCAACTCTTCTCCTCTCCAACCCTAGTTCTCAAGCTCTTCAGCGTGGACACCACATTACGCGAGTAACTGACGTACTGCAAAGACTGCTCTGAGTTATAAATTGCAAAGACGCCTGCGAATTTAAAACTCTCACGGGGCAAGATGTAAGCGTCGAAGGACACCACAGCATTGCCGTCGTCCTCTCCCTCACGGCCTTTGAATTCTATCCCCGACGAGGATCCGTGCACCTCGGCTCCGCCTTCGCCGTAGAGAAAGCCGTGCAGTCCCTTGTGGCCTTCCGGTACAGCGTCGTCGGTCACGACGCTCGAGAGAGACTGAAGAGCTTCCCTTTGCGCATCAGTCTTCGCAGACACGAAGAAGCTCTTTCGTTCGTCGCGCTTGGCGTTGTTCACTTGCGCTAACACCACCGCTCGGAGTTGTCTGGAGAGAGATCCCGTCATGCATTGCGACCTCGAGCTCTCGCATGTGATGAGCCTTGACGCTGATGCGGTCAGGGAGGCCACTGTCGTGCCTGCTCTGCACGCCATTGCCTCCATCCTCTCTAAAAACTCCAAAAATTCACCACAACTCCACTAAAATTCGTATTGCATCTCCGGCCAGAAAAAAAAACCTCCTCACACTCTGTAAACATAGTAACATCAAACCGGCCATCTTCGGTCAACAATGACGATTATTCTCGAACCTAACACTCACACGCCATACGCATCTTCAACAAAATATGAACAAATTCAACACCAAAGACCTTTAAGCGTCGTAACTAAGTACAAAGAGATAAAAGAATTCTTAACTTAGCTGAAACCCTAAGCAAGAGCCTGAAGCAAGGTCCAAAAAAAACAGAGCCGAACGATCCACAAAACATCACCAAAAATCACAGAAATTACAGAAGTCACAGAAATCACAGAAAAATGGCGGAAAAAGCTCAAAAAATCACAGAAAATCACAGAAATCACCAAAAATCACGGAAACTCACAGAAATCACAGAAAACACAGAAAACCACAGAAATCACAGAAAATTACAGAAGTTACAGAAATCACAGAAAAATGGCAGAAAATCACAGAAGTCACAGAAATGACAGAAAAATGGCGGAAAAGGCTCAAAAAAATCGCAGAAAAGTTGAGGAGGAGAGTGCCGGACCTGAAGGAGTGCAGTCTAATCGGAAATAAGTTAGGCACAGGAATTGCTGTGCGTTGCGAGAGAATCGTTGTGCGTGCAGCAGAAAGAGTGAAAGAGAAGGAAATATGGAAGGGAAGGGAAAGGGGGATGGTGCGAGGGATTTGGGAGCACCAGTGGCGGACCTGCGCTTGGGATGATTCAGTTTTGGATAAAAGGGCCGGCCCTTCGTTTTCTCCCACCAGTGACCGACTGACCGGGTAGATCTTGAGCCTTCACCGGCCTGTTTTTTTAAGGGAAAATTTCATGGATACCCCTGAAGTTTGTCATATTTTCATAGATACCCTTGCTTTTTCAGAAATTTCACAAATATCCTTGGACCAAAATTTTTGGGTATTTGTTTGGTTGTGCGTGCCACTTTTCTTCATTCTTTGTGTGCACACATAACAAAAAAGAAATAATATGTACACAAAGGGGGAAGAAAGTAACATGCATAACAAAACAAATGTTTGAAGATTTTGGTCCAAGGATATTTGTGAAATTTCTGAAAAAGCAAGGATATCTATGAAAATATGGCAAATTTCAAGGGTATCCGTGAAATTTTCCCTTTTTTTTTCAAGTGCGTGCACCAAATTTTGCCTATGTTTATATTGAAATTCAAAACACTTATGTTCATATTTTAATATAGTTTGTAATATTTGGTTGGTTATCATCATTCTACAAAAAATCACAGTGACCTCTGTAATATCACACATGCCCACATTTGTACTCTATGTGTTATTCACCATATTACTGAAATCACAATGATCTTTGTAATACCACATTTTCAATCTCTACTAAAATCACAATGATCTTTGTAATACCACATTTTCAATCTCTACTAAAATCACAATGACCTCTATAATATCACATCTCCAATCTTTGTGACAATTTGAAGATTTATTGAAACTTTTACTTTGCATTCTATCTAACATATGAAAATCCTAATAAAATTTTAATAGTGAATGCATATTGTAGCAAGCAACAACAGCTATACTAGTCATACTACTAATATCATATGTACACCTCTGTAATATCACATCTCCAATCTTTGTGATACCATCACATAGATACAATTTGAAAACTTATTAAAAAATTTAGCGCATTCTAATCAACATATGAAAATCCTATTAAAATTCTAATGGTGAATGTGTAGCATAGCAAGCACCAACAACTAGTTATTTGATAAATTCATATTTTGATTGGTTTTTTACCATTTGGTTTACTTTCTATTATTTTAGATCTCTATGCTCATTGTGGAACACGCTTGCACAATTTTATCTTTTTTTTTATCTTTTTTTTGCACTAATTTGGGTAGAGTCTCACATCTTCTCCATACATAAGGGATAATCACAATTGGTTTTTACCATTCTCAATCTTCATAGAATTTTGACGTGCCGATATGTTTGCAACTAGTGCAAGGGCAGTTAAGTGAAGATTGAGAAAATGTTTTTTCCTCCACCAAGTGTGAAGAAATGGCCTAAGAATGGTTTTGCGCGTGAACTCTTACCATGGTTTGCTTGTTTTCTTGCTCCTAAATTGCTTTCCACCCTCGCTCTTTCTACTCCTCGAACTGGTGGTTGTCTCCATTCTTCATTCTCCATTCTCCATCACCCACAAAAGGGGTGTCACACCTCCTTCCATGGAGAAGTGCTTCCATTGGCTCCAACATTCACTCAGCCATAATTTCTCAATCTTCAAGGAAATCTCAATCTTAGACCAGCCGTGCGTGACTACCCCTATAGTCTACTCTTCCTAAAGAATTGATCCTTGAAATTTGACTATTTTCTTTTCCTTTCCCTTTCTTTAAAAAGGGTACACTAAATTAGTATGCAAATTACTTCAATCATGTTATAGGCACTAATAACGCTAACTTTGCACTAATTCAAAAAATAAGTGAATTTGTCATGTATGATAATGCAATGATTCACATCTATTATTTAGAAGAAGTGGATATCAATGCAAAGTCAATTGGTTGAAATGGCAAAAAAAAACAATTAGAATTTGAATTATTGAAAAAAAAATGGTTGAAATTTACAAAACGGCTAATTATAGTATTTTTAATTTATAAAAAACTCACGCTCGCCTTGTCCGTTCAATCGTTATTGACCCATGTTACCGGCGGTGCAATGGTGAGCATGGGATGGGATGGGACATGGGTACATAGGGGCATGGGATATGGGGCATGAGCACATGGGGGCATGGGGCATGGGTATGAAAGAGATGACATAGGATGAGAGCATAGAAACAATGCATATTAGACTATATTTTGCTTGCTAAATGAGTTTACAAACTTGTACTGTAATATAACAATTGAAAACATCTCGTGCATGCTTTGGAAAAACCAATTGAAACTGGAAAATATCAAATTTCAGTGAACAAAGCTCAAAAATCTCTCCAAATACTTGTTTGTAGTGATTCAAACTAATTAAAATGTACTGAAAGTTACATTATTTATATACTATTTCAAATAGTGCGATTCACATTGTCAAAGATTGTTTGAGAAATGTCACATCATGAAAATTGCACCACCAAGTGGCTATCTCAAGGGTAGCAAACTTTTTTACTCAAAATTTTACTTAGAAAATAAGGTTGGAGGCATGTCATATTTTCACAATTATCAAACAAAATTCACCCAAATTAGTTTAAAGGGATCTTGCACTATTCAAAATCTTACACAATTCGATATAGCTTGTGTGTAACCTTAAAAATAAGCACCTTTGTTTATTTAGTTTGATATTGACTCCACTAACTTTAAAGCAGCCTTAGCACAACTTCCTTTACATCCTTCACTGTATTTTTGAAACATCTAAATCATAGTCACGCTTGACTCTATGGTGCATTGATTTGTTTTAAGGGAAGATTTGATGGATGCCCTTGAAGTTTGTGGTATTTGTACAAATGCCCTTAGTTTTTCAGAAATTGCATAAATATCTTTGGATCATAATATTCAAGTGTTTGTTTTGTTTTGAAGGCCACTTCCTTCTCCCTTTGTGCGCAAGTTGTTTCTTTCTTGCTTTGTGTGTGCACAATGGGAGAAGGAAGTGGTGTGCAAAACAAAACAAAAATTTGAAAATTATGGTCCAAGGGTATTGTGCAATTTTTGAAAAACCAAGGGCATCTGTACAAATCAAGGTCCACAAAATATTTGAGATTTTTTGGTAGATTTCCTTCCATTCCTGTATTGACCAGTTTATCAAGGAGCTCTTTTGGTTATTTTCTCTATTTCATATTATAAGTAAAAAATTTAAAGATTTCTAACTAGTTTTTAGCCGAAGTTTGTAAATTGCAAACTAGTTTTTCTCATTTTAGTCAGCTAGCATTGAACTAGCGGTCGGTTCTTCCCAGACCTTGGTACAAATACCACAAACTTCAAGGGGTATCCACCAAGATTTCTCTTGTTTTAATGGTTGTTTGCATTAAGTTGTACTGAAAATGCTCTAAGATACTCTGGGGCCAAATGGTAATTTGTTGTTGCATTATTTGAGATTCAAAGTTTGTTTTCCTGTTGTTATTTTAAGATTGTAGGATATTCAATTTTGAAAATTAGAGATTTATTAGGGTATCAAAAACTTAGCCTTAGAAAGCCATTGACTTACGTTTAACTCAAATGGTTATTGGTTTCATGTTTAGCAGGGCATCATTCATAGAAACAATACTATGGAATTAAAGCAAGTGCCTCTCAAATGTTTACTACAACAAATAAATCAATCTTAAAAAGTTGAATTTATAGATATCTAACACAATTTTTTGCTGGAATGAATGGTTATTTGGTCAATTTGATTAAGTATAAAAGAATGAATTGAAGGTTAAAATTTCATCTCATTTGTGATATTTTTGAAAATTCAATTTGATCCAATACAATAGAGTTGACAACCTTTATTTATCTTGTCATTTTGGTTATCTGTCTTTTTTTTTGGTTTTGGATATATACAAGGAGTTTCAAGATGGAGACCTAGTAGATGCCTCCGATTTTCTCTAACGACATCCTTTGATTTTTCTTATATATAACACAAATTTACAATTGCAAAGAAAATTCACCCTTTTTAACCAATCAAATGTTTATGAAAGCAAAAAAAAATAAAACACAAAACTATTTCATTAGTAAGATAGTTGTGCGTCAACATTTTGAGAAACTTTTGTGTTCAAATATTACTTTATTTGGCTTTAAGGAGATGGAGCTTCTCTGTGCACATGATTTATGGCATATTTTAGCATGTTTAAAGCGCTTTTAACCTACTCATGCTGTTCCCTTTTTGAAATCAACTTAGGTTTCAACACAATACTCACTTGCATTAAATTCATTTTATTTTTATTTTTATCAACATTATTATGTGAGTATCAAGTTAATCAAATAGCCTTAATATATTGACAAGGAATAAAATCAAATTTGATCAATGAAAAATCGATTATTGAGAAATCCAAAAATGTTGAATCTTTGAATATAAAATATTGGTTTTTATTATTGTATTTTTTGTGGGGGTCAGTTTATACATAAGTATGCATTGTATGTGCATTTGCAATCCTTCCACAACTGTAGAACCTGTAATTGTATTTGTTATCCATATAAACAATTTTTTTTTATTACAAACATGATTTTTTGGATACATAATTCTGATATTTCAATTTTCTTATATTGATTACCTACTATTTGCAAAATACAGATCTTAAACATTGCACAACATTGATTCTATAACAAAGAGTAAAAATATGTTTCACCTAAAATGTACCCCAAAAGTTTGATTCTTTAACATGAAGATTCAAAAAAATTACTCAAGGTAAAGTTTTGAGCCTCACACAACACAAAGTTCTTATTAAAAAAATTTCAAATTTGAAGTTAGGACTAGTATCAAAAGTTTTGGTTAGAATATATATTGATGACTATTGGTAAAATTTGATGTTTGAAAATGTAGAGGATAAACAATATAATTTATCATTAATTGCATCGACTATTAAAAAAAAGGTAGGTGTTATTAGATTTAAAATGATAACATAGCATGAATTGCACTATAACCAAAAGCATACGTGTCATGAGACAAATCAATCCTCACAATTTCTTTACAAACACCTCTAGAAGGCGCTTGGTCATTTGCAACCAATAAAAAACTCTTGCACATAAATACAAACAAACTTCTCTTTTTGTGACAAAGTTGATGAAAGAATCTATATACAATTGAGAAAAAAACTAATTGCAAATGACTTCACAAAATATCATCAAGGTCTAATGTTGTAATCTGAAGATAAAATCATCAAAACTGACCAAGATTGTTTGAATAGTTGTTTAAAAAAATCATTAGTTTTTGACAAAAATATCATTCATGATTGAGTGATGTATGACATTAATATAATTATATGTAAAATGATGTTAGCTTAGAAAAACTCTACACACTTTATAAAATTCACCACAAGAAACACTATCCAAATTGACAAAAACTTGACAAAAACATGTCCAAATTGACAGAAAATTGTCAGAAACAAGGTGACCTAATTGACAAATATATCCAAATTGACAATGCTCTCTTCTGGTCATTCCTGGTTCACGTTGCTCGTTCATTGGTCCATCATGGTCGTGGTAGGTAGGTCATCAGTGCTGGACTCTTTGTCCAATACTCCCACTCCAGCACTGCGGTGACCTATTATACTCCCATTTCAGCATAGAGCTTTTAGACATACTTTTGAACAGTACCAGAAGAACTCGGTTAGTGAAGGGGAGAGATGGAAACCTATTTTGTCCTTGACAAAAGAGAAACGTGGGATTTGACAATTGATGAACTTGTAGTGAGAGTTTACGCTTATTACTAGCATTTCACAAATTGCTTCCACTTGGGTCTACTATGCCAGGGTAAGGGTTTTTTAACCCTTGAACGACTGAGCTACTATAATACATACTATGTACGCTGCTATATAATCGGCATTTGCTACCAACAAAAAGTTTTAATTTGGGATCTTGATTACTTCACTAGAACAGCATTGATTTATATTTTGATTTCTTTATTGATCTCAAACGTAATAAAGGTGTAGGTGCACTCTAAATACAAGAAAAATATTCTGTATTGTACTAGTCGCAAAGGGCTGCTTGGTCGTTCAAGGGTTAATACCTAATACCCAAGGGCGTTTTTCTCGTTTTTTGGAAGGTAGTTTTGAAATTTTTGAATTGTCCTTGTAAGATCATTACTAAACATCAAAACAAAATTGTAACTGTTGAATCTTGAACTTCAAGGTTTCTAGATGGCACTACCCAAAAAGAATCCAAAATGGCCTCGTGGATTTTAAGATATTTGTGATTGAATGATGATGAGTATGGAATTTTTTGCTTTTTTGGAGCTGCCCAAAACTTCTAATACAAATTGGCAATTTTTGGATACAAAATAGGGAAACAACCACTTAGGATGCTTTAGTGTTTATTGTTGTTACTTCAAAACCAATGGCCCCTCTTCCAAATTCATGATCACAATTTCACAAATAAGCTTGCAACGCAATTGTAAAACACAAACATCTAATACAAAGAATCTTTCAGCCTCAATTATTGACCAAAAATTATTACAAATGAAAAAAAAATTCAATGGTGAATAGATTCTAATTTTAATAACAAAGACATTTCAAGTGAAATTAGTCCAAAAGCACTTTTAGATTTTGTTAGATGTCAAAATTTCAAAAAATAGGCCCTTATTGCCCAAGGGAGTGCCCAAGGGAAATCTTCACCTTTTGCTAAACTTAATGCCTATCTTTCAATGTGGCAACTTCTCAAAAGCTTTGTGACACTATTCACAACACTATTCATGACAGAAAACGTATGCTTGTAGTTAACCTTCCACCAAAAACAAATGGAATAAGATGTGGAGGAAGTTGAATTTGAATGGTGAAGTTGACTTCAGTGCACAACTTTCCAAAAAAAAACTTCAAAACAAAAAATATTTGCCTTCAACATGGTTTCAAAGTTTCCTGAAAATTTTTGTACACTAAAATCTAGTGCCTTGGGCATTTAGGGGTTAAAGTTATGGCATGGCTAGGAGTACTAAATTATGAGAAAAAAAAATTAAAAAAAATATTCTTCTTTTCAAGACCCTCAACTCAATATTCTCAATGATGCAGTCTATGATCCTCAGTAACTTCAATTCAAATAAGGGAAAATTTCATGGATACCCCTGAAGTTTGCAATAATTTCATAGATACCCTTGCTTTTTCAGAAATTTCACAAATACTCTTAGACCAAAATTTTCAAGTGTTTTTTTTGTTGTGCATGCCACTTCCCTTCTCCCTTTGTACGCACACTACTTCTTTCTTGTTATACATGCACACAAAGGAAGAAGGGAAGTGACATGCACAACAAAAAACACTTGAAAATTTTGGTCTAGGGGTATCTATGAAATTTCTGAAAAAGCAAGGTTATTTACAAAATTACTGCAAACTTCAGAGGTATCCATGAAATTTTCCCTTCAAATAATTGATCCAAATCTGCAGCTTTTGCGTAAACTAGCACTCACAAAATAAAAAATTAAGCAGCAACAAACCCTAGCTTCTATGTTTACTTTGCCATAACCGTAGAAATAGCAACAGACGTATACTCTCCACTTAGTGTGTAAGAGCATCTCCACTGGATGGGGCAAGCCGGTGGGATGGCAAGGCCCCAAGGAATTTTTTGGAAAAGGGTTCTCCACCGGTGCCTTAGCCTGGTGAAGCGACTCTCCGGCCTTGTCAAAAGGGGTCTGGGCCCAAGAGCTCCCCGAGTTGTGAGAGTCTGTTTGGAGTTGAAATCCCGGTAAAGCTTACTATTTCCCTCTTCTTGATTTCTGCCTCGGATTCCACAACCCTTGTTTGACTTGGCAGCTCTGCTTGCATGGCATCCTTTTGCAGAAATCAATGCACTGTCTGAAACTGTAGCCCCGGCCCGTGTGGCACCGGTGGAGATAAGAAAGCAGGCACAACAAGATTTGCCTCCCCGGGACCTGGGAAACTGCTTTGGCAAGTCTCTAGTTGGTTGGACCGCTAGAGATGCTCTAAGAGAGCCCTCAAAAGCAAAGATAAGTAGGGTGAAAAAACCCCTGCTTTGAAGGCTTCCAAAAGGTGGAAAAACCCCTGCTTTTGGGGCTTTTGAAAGGTGGACCCTAAAAGGGCACTAGAAGGAACCCCATTAGCAAAGTTTTGAGCACTCCAAGAGCCCCCTAAGGTTTGGCAAACCAAGTTTTTAATTGGCTAGCTTGAATACAAGAAAAGGGCACTCATACTCATCGCTACCTTATATGAAGGACCTAAGCCACATACACAACCCAAAATAATAAAATAGGCAATGTACTCATAAAATATGTAAATGTACTCACTACTCACTATTCAACTACTTCCCTCATCTATTCAAATAGAATAAAGTAGAATTTATGATTCTATTATACATATGTACCCATAGTTTTTGTCCAATAGGGACAACATAATAGCATAGTTTTCATGATTGCATTGAATTCAAAAAGTGAACAAAATTAGGGGATTATTGATTTTTGTTATTGTAATAAATACGTGTTATAAGATCTTCTAGACACTTTGTAGGAGGCTCTTGGAGGGCTCAAGACTTTGCTAAAGCAAACAACACTACGATATGGGGTCAAAACACACCCGATTCCGTTCCGACTTATGTGGAATTGTCCTAATATGCTACATGTACTAATTTATCAATTTGAAGTGACATGGTCAAAGTCCATTCAGAGCAGAACTCTTCGGAATCAGAATAGAAAAACATCTTGAAATCTGGCAGAAGTACCTGAGAAGAAGCACCAAAATGCAGCCCAAAATAACGAGTTCAATTGTGGGATGATAAATTAGTATTGCCACGCGGTTGTAAGAGAAAATTCGCTTGCAGGGCGATGTCGTAAATCGGCTCAGGGTTCTCGTGAAGTGACGCAGGTTTTTGCTGCTTCTCATTTGCACCAAATTAAATCTTCAGCATTCAAAAAACAGAATTGGAAAAGCAAGCCTCCACCGCCTAGCGCATCATGATAGTGCACCCCTAAAAAATCGTCTTACATCTACTCATTTTTTCTTCAATTGAACAAGTCCAAGCTAACTCTAACGCACAAGAACAGCATCAACAAAGGTGATGGACACAACAAACAAAAGGGGCAGCAATAAGACAATTACTTGAGAATAGTGGGTAACATGGTGTGAACTGTGAACACCATATTCACTAATAGGGGTTTCAGATATCTCAAAAAAATTGTGAACAAATGGTTGTGAACAAGTTTTTGTTCACTAGTGAACATAAAGTCACAAAAGTGCATCACCCATGAGGACCTCCAAGAGGGGTCCTCATGGCTCGTTCATGCGTGAACGACATGAAGCCTCTCCCTCCTTGTCTCTCCCGCTAGCTCCGCTTGTGTTCCTTAGCTCTTGTGCTTAGGTTGCTACCCGTCTCTCAGCTCTCGCTCTGCGCCTTTAGATAGTTTGGATGCAGAATTGATTGCCAGGTCAAGGTCATTCAAGGAATTGCAATGCGCGAGAAGCAATGATGGTGGAGCTGAAGAGATCTTGATTAGAAGCAGACAATTGTGGAGCCAAAGGGTTCCAGATTAGAAGGGACAATGGTGAAGTTCAAGGGATCCAGATTAGCTTACAAGATTGGTGATTGTGGGCAAAGTTGAAAGGGTGGTGAGTAGTTCATTATAACTTGGATATTTGAACAAGTGAATGCGAGGACATGAACGGTGGTTTGACTAACTTGTTCACCAATTCCATTCACATGAATGAAATTGGTGGTAAACAACATATCTGAAACCCCCTAATGACTACTTTATAGTGACAAGTAGGCCTAGTAGCAAACCATAGGACTGCACATGTGAACTAGTAGTTACTATGTAATATTATAATAACTTTGGAACATTAGATTGTGTGGAAAGGGTTTGTTTTACAAAAGATCTCCACATTACATAATAACCGGGGATTTTATGTAACACCAGGTGTGAACCCACCTTTACTACAATATGTATGTGAATGCTAAGTTACAAAAACTAGATTAGCTATAGGTACATGCCCAAAATCCATTTGTCCCCCGGGGGACAGCTCGGCCTTTAGGGGTTAATGGATATCTTGTTCTAGGAAGTTTTTATATGAAACTCGGTGAACTTCTAGTTTTATATGAGTTCACTTAGTTTTTTTTAATTAGTTATAACCAAAATATCTCTTTTCTGGTTTGTCAATGACCTATTAATTAAATTACACTCAATTTATTTCTTAATTTAAGAAAATTACTTTGGTAAAAATACAAATTTAAGTGCTTCATATTTAAAATATATATATACTTCTTATGAAGTTTACTGTTGATTTCCAATGCTCAAAGATTCTGGGCTAATTTTGATAAAGGCCAAGTTCCATTGTTATGGGTTCAAGGAACTCGCCTTTAAAAATTGCTAGATCTAAACTTGGGAGCCCACACATTCTTTTGAGTTTAGTTAGTAAATCAAAAAGATACGCAAATCAAATTTTGGTATTTGAAGATTCTTCAATAAGTTCTCCACAACCATCATCTAAACTTGAGGTCATATATCTCTCCAAATTTGAGTTAATATATCTCAACTTGACACCATTTTTACAATGAGAAATTGCATTATGAATCATATTATAAACCTTCATCTAGTTCTTTTATTGCTGCTTTGAGATTCTTTGATGTAAGCTAATTTCTAACCCTAGTTTTTTTTATAAAAACCATGCTATTAAAGTGAGACTTTTCAAATTGGAAACACTGAAGCGCACCTTTTTAGAGCATGTTTTCATGTGAGATTGGTGGCTAGTGAAGCTCACTATGGTTCACCAATAATTGGTCAGATAGGAGTTCTTGTTTTTCTAAAATCCCATATGATCAATTGTTGCTGAGCTTCACCGGCCGCCAATCTCACATGGAAGGACTCTCTTAGTATCTCAAACAAGGTCCAGCACCAAGGTACACCAAATCATCGACAACATTTTTTTATTGGTGAATTTTTGCTTAACCCCTAAAATTCTTTTGTGTTTAGAGGCCCAAGACTGCTTCAAAATACTAGTCCCCAAACTAAGGTCAAAATCTTCATTGAAACTTATTTTTTTACAAATCCAAATGTAGGATCCATTGGTTGACTTGCACAAGTATACTGTCCCAAATTTTTAGAATTAATATCTCCACCAATTACAAGATCAATGTGCCTAAATTTCAAAATGTAGGCTTTTCTAGTCCTTCCAAAAGGTGAAGTTTTTTTTTTCAAACTTTTTAGAGAAAAACACGTATGTTGTATTTCTTGTGCAATTTTTGCAATATGTTGGAAAATGGGTTGAAAGCATATATAAAAAAATTTAACCAAAAAAAAATTGGATTCATTTTCACAAAAATTATAAAGTGAAAGGTATTGATGAATGAAAGATATAACTAATATGCTAATAAGTTTTGGAAGAATTTGAAAATTGTTAATCCCAATGGTGAGAATGCTCTTAACGACAATTAGTAACTTATATTTTCATTTTCATTTGAAAATTTTCAAAATTGAGAGTAAAAAATAACTTTATATGTTTTTTCTACCCTCTTCCTACATTCATTGCCCGCAAAACAAAACTCCTTTTAAGTCTTACCTCATTATTTGGAACTAGTGGACCCTTGTACCCGCCATTCTAGCGGAGGGTCATCACGGGAGGGGGTCCTTGCAAAAAAATTAACATGACCTTCCTCATAATCACCTTCTTCAAGATTCTTCTCCTTTTTGTTACAATGAGCTTACCTGTACTATGCCTACCTACACGCTTCGCCTCCTTCTCTACGCAACCACCTCCTATTCCCATGTATACCCCATCTCCAAGGATGACCATAACCGCCACTTAATCATAGAAATAAGAATAACCGCTATGTAACCGCCACTTAATCTTCTTGGAGCAACACCCAACTACCCAACTACCCAACTAATAGAACTAAGCTTATTATATATATAGATAGATTGAGTGATTCAATTTTTTTTGAGTAGGCATCAATCTATACAATTCTATAAAGAACAAAAAATAAAATTAGAATATATTTTTTGCTGCCCGGTTTGAAATTGAAAAAACCTTCTAACTTTTGCATTACTTATTGGAATGACATGAAATAAAGCTTCACATGTAGTTTATGATGAGTAGCATCCATCCTAAAATTTTTGTGAAAAATTACCAAATTATGAAGTCAATAGAGCTTGCCCGAGATCTCACAAAGCCCAAAGTGGGCCCCTTGGTCCTTTAGGGGTTAAATATTACCTCAAAATCCTAGTGGCTACCACTACACTAAGAAACTAAACTCAAAAAGTGGATGAAACTGCCTCATGTCTCCTTGAGCAAACATATGGTTTGTCATTTTTTGGATGACAGTAGCTTATATTAGTAAACTTGTTGGATGAACGTGCACACATCATTCATTCCTTCCATTATTAGCCAATTTTTCCTTACTTGCAAGCTTTCTAGGGTGCCGGTCGCTCTACAGCTCTATCTTGGCGAAAACATTTAAAAAAGCAGTGGGTCAATGGCAAGGTTTAAATTTTTGGCAAAATTTGACAAGATTCTTCCACTGCTTTTCATTCCCTCCAAGTTCTCTCCAATATTGAGGGGACAACAAAGAACTAGGAGTAGTCACAATTGCATTTTCACATTCTCAATCTTCACGGAAAATTGCCGTGGCGCTTCTTTTGCGACTCGCGCAAGCGCAGTTCTGGGAAGATTGAGAAAAAAAAAATCTCAACGCCTAGGCTTGAAGAAATGGGCTAATTTTTTTTTTTTGCGTGAGAAATTCTTACCATGGTCCGTCTGTTTACCTGCTCGTGAATTGCTTTTCACCCTCGCTTTTTTTTGCTCTTAGGCGGCCGTATTTGCCTTCCTCTAAGTAAAACATTCTCCATTCTCCATTCTTCATTCTCCGTCACCCACAAAAGGAGTGTCACACCTCCTTTCATGAAGAATTGCTCCCATTAGCTCCTACATTCACTCAGCCATTTCTCAATCTTCACTGAAAATTTAGTCTCAGACCAACCGTGACTACCCCTACTCGTCCACCAGAAATTTAAACCCTGGTCAGTGGTCACCGACCGTCGTCCTCGAGAAACGAGATAGTTCACGCCTTCACGCGGTCCCTTCATGCCGACATTTTAACCAGGAGGATCGATCTCGCACCGTCGTCTCGATTCTCTCGAACTTGAGGCGGATGAGCGTTAAATGTTTGACGATTGATGGTAATAAATTTTTTCCTCTGCCGACAATTCCGACTGCAACGACGAGTGACTCGTGTGCAGAAAGCGACTCTTGTCAGAGTGACGAAGCTATCTCCATCCATGGATATGGATATCCATGGATACCAGGGTTTAATTTTGGAAATTGCTAAATCCATCAGACTTTTTGCTAAAGCTACCACATTGCAGCATTAGGAGTTCTTGAAAGAAAAGAAAGGTAAATTTTGCTGGATGGTCATTTCATGTTAGGGCAAATGTACTCCACTTTTTTTCCTTTTTTTCTTTTCTTTATCCACTAATCTCTATCTTACTTCTTTTTTTGGTCTAAGGTAGGAGCACCCATACACGTCAAACTAAGGGTTTTGAACATGATGACTATTAATCAACAACTAGCAAACTATAGGATCCTATTAGGAACTGAAAAAAAATGAGTTTGCACTTTCAAATGTATTATTTGGATATTGTGAGAATAAGTTGTGAATTTTTAAAGAGCAAATTGCCATTGCACCCATAACCACTTTTAAGATTTCATGTTCACATGATGTACATCCTTGTCATTACATCATTTCCACATATTTTCTAAGATTTCAGAGGTGATGGTTATGGGGACACTAACGCTTATGGGTGTTCCTACCTTACTGTATGCTTTTTATTTTTTATTTTTCACTTGACTTAATTTCCATACCTTAAAGTATGTATAATCTTAAAATAGTTATGTTTGCCATCATCATTAAATAATCATCTAATAAATACAAAATTTATCCTTCTTTTCTTTCAAGAACTCCTATTGAACACAGTGCAATGTGGCAGATTTAGCAATTCCCTAAATTTTTGTTTTTGTGTTTGTCTAGGTAGAGCGATTCGCACCCAAAATGCAGGCAAGTAAGGAAAGTTTATTTAAAATTGGAACAAATGAATGATTATTTGAAATTCATCCAAAAAATTACTAATATAGACTACTTTCATCCAAAATTTGACAAATTGGAATTTTGTACCAAGAAAGATGTGGCTATTTCATAAACTTTTTCATGTGAATTTCTTAGTGTAATGATTGTCAACAAGCTTTTGTGGTAAGATTTAGGCAAAAATTTGCCAAAAAATTAAACGCATTGGACACCGTAAACCAATTTCTTCATCAGAAATAGTCCCCATTGATGCAAAAGAGCACTTCATCATCTCAAGATCGTGGGACAAATCAGCGGTTTCACCACTTTCAGCAAAATATCGAGCAAAAACAAACCTAGGGCGAGAGTGCATTAACCCCTAAATGCTCAAGGCATCAGATTTTGGTGTCCAAAAAACTTCAAGAAACATTAAAACTCTGTTGAAGGTACATATTTTATTGTTTTTAGGTTTTTTTTGGAAAATTTGTGCGCTGAATTCAAATTGAACTTCCTCCATGTTTTATTCCAATTATTTTTGGTGGAAGGTAAACCGCAAGCATAAATTTTGTGTCATGAATAGTGTTGTGAATATTGTCACAAAGCCTATGTGAAGTTGCCACATAGAAATGATGGGCATCAAGTTGAGCAAAAGGTGAAGATTTCCTAAGTTTGGGCACTCCCTTGGGCAGTAAGGGCCCTTTTATTGGAATTTTAACATTTAACAAAATCTAAACTGAGTACGTTTGGACTAATTTCAATTGGAATATCTTTGTTATAGGAACTAGGATTCATTCACCCTTGAATTTTCTTTCATTCAAATTTCTTTTTGATCAATAATTGAAGGCTAAATAATTTCTTTATATTAGGTGTTTGCACTTTGATAATTGTGTTGCAGGCTCATTTGTGAAACTATGGTCATGGATTTGGAAAGGGGGCCATTAGTTTTGAAGTAACAACAATAAACACTAAAACATCCTAACTGGCTGCTTCCCAATTTCGTTTCCAAAAGTTGCTATTTTGCATTAGAAGTTTTGGGCGGCTCCAAAAGCAAAAAATTGTATATTCATCATTGTTTGATCACAAATATCTTAAAAGGCCATTTTGGGTTTTTTGTGGGTTGCGCCATCTAGAAGCCTTGAAGTTCAAGATTTAATGGTTACCAATTTATTTTGATGTTTAGTAATGATCTTACAAGGACAATTCAAAAACTTTAAAACTACCTTTCCAAAAACAAGGAAAACACCCTTGGGCATTTAGGGGTTAACCCCTCATTGCCTAAGGTCCAAAGAGGCCTAAAGGCATCCTTGCTTTTGAAGTGTTGTAAGTTTGAATGCCAATAGAGTATGGAAATCTCAACCGTACAATCTTGTAGTGTGCATGTTGTAGATGATGTGGATAAAATCTAGGGTCATTTGACCACATAGATTGGAAGATTATGATGTTTTAGTGCTTAAAAAAGATGCTGAAACTTTCCTAAAAACACATTTGGAGGTGAAATATGATATCTAAACCTACTCAAATGAAAAAAAAAAAAAAAAGTAATGTGATTCAAACCAACATACAGACACATTGGTGAAAGAAAATAACAATCAATATACTTCTTTTGTTTGCAAAATTGTTTTGAAATGTCAAAAATTAGTGAAAAAAGTAGCAAAAAATCCCATCTATGGCTAAACCTTCCTCTTCTAAAATGCTTCTCATTCACTCATTAGTTCTTGGATTGATATGAAATTTTAATCACAATAACTACACTAGTATGCACAACTTTTCCAATAACAAATGTGGAAAACAAAGTTTCTATGAAGAAGATATAAACCACCAAAGTTCATTGTAACTCAAAAATGTGTGGATTTTGAACTTTGAGTTGCTCCCAAACATTCAAGAAAACTTGGATTGACATGAAAGTTTTATCTCAATTTCTAGACTTTAAGGGGGAAAAAAACCAACATATTTCATAGAAAAGAAACATTTGATGAAAGAGATACAAGCCCCTAAAATTGCAGCCATCACAATGCATTGTGGTGAAATCAAATTGACCCTGTGAACTTTGAAGGGTTCTCACAAACTCAATATGTCTTAGATTGATTTGAAAAATTTATCATAGAAACTAGATTAGTATGCTCAACTTTGCCAACAAATTTTATTAAATTTGGACAACCAATGCAAAAGTTATAGCACTTCAAGTTGGAGTGATGGCCAACTAGAGGACACAAAACGTCCTCTTAGGTGATGAGGGGTTAAGTGGAGGTCAAGAAATCATGCTTATCAATTGAGAAAACCATGATTAGTGCGCAATGTAGTAATTCCTTAACCCCTAAAGTACCAACTGTCCCTTCAGGGGACAAATGGGATTTTTGGCATGCACCTTAGACTAGATTACTTTGTATGATTTTTTGAAAATTTTACGGAAGACGGGGAATTCAAAGATCTACATGGACATTTAGTTTTTTCTTCATTCCGACATTTGTTGAAGAAGTTATGCATGAATTTTTGAAAAACAAGGGAGGACAAGTAGCCCAAAAACTCAAAAAAAAAAAAAAAATCTGAAATTGGTTCTTTAGATTTGTACATATTTGAGAAGCTTTGAATCATTCAATTTTGATTGATGAGTGAGAAGTTTTAGTTTGGGATGGAACTCCAAAACCTCCATTTCTTTTGCCCCTTGTAAAATTTGGTGCTTTACTTTTTTGAGCTCTTTGTGTATTTTTTTTTTGATTTTTTTTTTTGCTCATGTTGTAGTAGAATAAGATTCCTTGGTCTTCACCATTTGGATCAAAGCAATTCAGATTTCTGAATTTCACATAAATCCTCCAACTTTGCGTAGTGCACATATGCAAATTTCATGGCCTTATGGCATTGCAAGATTTTACAAAGTATGATTCACACCTCCAAGAAATTCTCCCACACTTACCTAACTTGGTCTTCTACATGGGAAAAAAAACCTCAACTTTGCGTTGAGCAAATTTTTTGATATAGGAGCGATCAAAGGCTTCTAGAATTTTTGGGTAGCAAGGATTTTTTTTTTTTTTTTTTTTTTTTTTTTTTTTTTTTTTCACTTCAAATGTCAATGTGTCACGCCTCTACATCTAGAATGAGCTGATTTTTTTCCCACAAGTACCTCCCATAGTCTAGAGCAAGATCTTACAATTGAATTTATGAAAAAAAAAAAAAAAAAAAAATCCTACCTTTCTACTCATTCCCTTCAAAGTGGCAGTTTTTCACTAACTTTCACAAAGAAAAGGGCTTGGGCCTTTTGGGGTTGAATGGCAAAGCTGTAGCTCATAGGGTCCCTAAAAGCGACTCTAGACTAACCTTGAAATTGCTTGGATGTGTTCCTATAATGGCACTTGAATGACTTGACTATCCCAATCCCAACCCTTCAGAAGCAGTTTAACCCCTAAAGACCCAAGCAGTTTTCTCCAGTGAAAGTCATTGTTAACTACCACTTTGGGGGGAATGAGTTGAAAAGTAGGAAATAAAGTTTGTTTTGCAAATCCAACCATAGGATCTTGCCTTAAACTAGAAGAGGTACTTGTGGGAAAAAATCAGGTCATTCTATATGGAGAGGAGGGAGATATTTACATCTAAAGTGAAAAAAAAGTATTTTTTTGTGATGTCCAAAACATTTCAGAAGCCTTTGTCCACACTTACATGAAAAAAATTACTCTACACAAAGTTGAGGTTTATTTTTTCCATGTAGCAGACCAAGTTAGGTATGTGTGGGAGAATTTTCAAATCAATTGGAACTATACAATACATGGGAGAAAATAGTGGGTAAAAAAAAGTAGAGAATGAGTCAAATCACTAATTTGTTAAGAATTTAATTATTAAAATGAAAAATGAAAATCCCAACGGTTATGATGTTGTGATAGATAATCTACTTCCTTAGGTTTAGTTTTTTTTCCAAAATGTTAAAAATTGAGGAAAATAAAGGACTTCAAAGTTTATTTTAGAGTAGGGAATCCATAACTGCACACAAACTAAATCATCTCATAACTTTCATCTCATCAATTGAAGTTGAATGATTCAAAGCTTCTCAAATATGAAAATAATCAAAAGAACCAATTTCAGATTTCTATTTTTAGAAATTACACGTTTTAAAGAAGTTTTTGGGCTGCCCGGATTGCCCTCCCTCTCCCAAGCAGCAGAAATTCTTATATATCTTCTTTGTCAAATGTCAGAATGACAAAAAAAATAAGATTCCCACGTAGGTCTTGGAATTCCCCACCTTCCATAAAAGTTTAAAAAAATCACAAAAACTAAATTAGCTATAGGTACATGCCCGAAATCTCAACTATCTCCCAAGGAAGAGCTAGGCCTTTAGGGGTTAACAATTAACATGTGGTCAAATTTACCTCTGCAAGCATCATTCATTGCTCCACTTTGAATTCAAGAGTGGATAATGATCACTCAAAAATAGGATGCAAAATTGAGTGCCGCTCTGAATGGGTATGTCTACCTTACCTTTGGTTTTTCAGGCACTTGCAGTTCACAAAGCTTCCAAACCTCCAAATAGCCTTCAGTGGGCCCCTGGAGTCTGGTAAACACTAAAAACAGGGGTATCGTTTGGTCTAGCGAACAGCTAGTAGAGAGTGCCATTCACCGTAGTGGTTCTCCGTATACAGTCACGGATAGTGGATCCTTCGAATAAAGGTGTCAGTCTCGGCACAAAAGTAGGGCTACCTGAAAAAAAAAAAAACCTCGGTTTGAGCCTTGAGGGTTAGGAATGTAGCCCCAAATGGCGGAGGATTCGTAACGCGGGAAAGCTGAAGCGATCACATCCGTGAGAGGGCGTCCAATCCGGCTGTAACCGACGTAATCAGATCACCAGATTTCTCGTCACACTCACCCCAACAGCTATGACATATCTGGAGTCCAACGATTTCACGTTATTATAGTTACTCTCGATCTACACAGAGCCAACCTTTGTCGACACTGTCGACACTGTCGACACAGAGCCAACTGCTGTCGAAGTCCCGCCTACATTTATTACTACAGTTCCGTCGATGTTGTTACGTTGTACACCGGATTTTATAGCTTGGATTGGGCTACATTGAATAGTAAGTGCGGCGGAGGGATCTACTAGATTGGAGAGAGCGGAATTGTGTGCATCGATGGCAGCGAGGACGTGCTTTGTGGTGTTGGTGTTGGTGGTGGTGACAGGACTAGCAGGAGCAGGAGTGAGTGCGCAGCAGCCACCACCGGCCGACTGCAGCTCGGCGTTCACACTGTTGGCGCCGTGCTACAGCTACGTCGTGGGAACGGGAACCACGCCGCCGGCGGGCTGCTGCTCAGGCTTGTCGACGTCGTACTCGAACCAGCCGGCATGTCTGTGTTCGGCTATCACGCAGCTGCGAAGCGGTCCCACGGTGAACATCGACAAGGTGGTCGCGTTGCCGCGGAACTGCAATGTCGCGGTGAACACTGCCACCTGCCCGGCGTTCAACGCGTCTCCTCCACCGCCGGCCTCGCCTCCTCCGCCCCCACCTTTGTCTCCTCCCGTGTCCCCCCCTGTGAGCGCACCCCCTCCGGTGGTCTCTGCTCCATCACCGACAAACTCGTCTACTCCTACGACAGCGCCGACTCCCACGAGCCCGCCATCCACCGGCGGCGGCGGTGGTCCGGGGACGGCACCAGCAGGCGGTCCTGCTCAGGCGCCAGAATCAAGCACGGCGTCGTTGCTCGTCGTGTCGTGGACGACGATGGGCGTGACTGGCGCAGTATTTTTCTGGAGGTTGTTGTAACGGGTCCGGGTTTAAGGATTTTTTTTTTGGTTAATTGCAGTCAGAGCAAGGTAGCAAAGCAAGGAGGAGGTGATTGTCAAGTCCTTGTGGCTTTGTTAGAAAGTACAGTGAGGTTGTTGATGTTGTTTCATTCAATTCTTTAGGAAGGAGTTTACAAGTAGTCTAGTGAAGGCTTCCATCGCCCTTTCTTTGGCTGCGCAAAAGCTGTAATCAGTAGTCTCTGTAATTCTTAGAATTGAGGTAGACCTGGTTGAGACCTGCCCCTTGTCAATTTTGCCATCAGGTACCTGACTTGTGGTGTCAAATAATTCGCAAAGTGAATGTTTTTCTCCTCTCCCAGCTACTAGTACCCTATGTCGGTGCCAACGTGCTTCAAACTCTGGGGTATAAAACTGTGATGGAACCGGGTTTTTTCATGTTAAAGCTTTAAGTTTGGACGTGCTTTTTTCCACTACCAGACCTCATACCTTTAGAGCATAGTGTCGGGAAGGATGTTACAACTTTGAGTGATTTGTCGGTGAAGAAACCAAAGCCCTGGAAGTCCGAGTGTTAGGATAGCATCTGGAATGAGGGAATTTAGTGCTTGCAGGCGTCATTGGGACATACATGCAGGCAAGGTGCTTAGAAGTTAGGACCGACACAGGATTTACCTCATTCTGAATGGTTTTTTTTTCTGGCTTTTAAACGCCAGATTCGCAGTAGTTAGATTCAATATCCACGAATGCACTGCTGTCCCTTGAAAAATCCACCTCACCTGAGATGTAGCTGCAGTACCAAAAAAAACCCTGATTCTTATAGGACCCATTAGAACAAAACGCCATATTCATATTCGTTAAATTGAGAAAAAGCGATTCCCAAATTGCACTTCACCTTAAACCCAAAAAGTTACCTTAAACTGTTCAAACGCCAGATTTGAAGGTATCAAGGTATTAGATTCAATATGAGCCACTAAGATTTTGTCCCTCACAAATTCCTCCTCTCAAGTTAGGGCACGTGTATAAAAAACATGCTGCTTTAACCTAGAGTTTGGTTTAAGGTGATTACCTTAAACCTAGTTTAGTCCCACAATGGGCATTTAGTCCCAAATTAACAACTACAACTAGTATTTAAAAATAGGGAAAATTTCATGGATATCCCTGAAATTTGCTGTTTTTACATAGATTCCCTGATTTTTCAGAAATTACACAAATATCCCTAGTCCTAAATTTTCAAGCATTTGTTATATTGTGCATGTTACTTTTTTCTCCCTTGTGTGCAAGCTGTTTCTTTTTTGTTTTATTGCACCGCTTGCTTTAACATTGATCATGAAAGAAATAGCATGCATAACAAAACAAACGCCTGAAAATTATGGACCAAGTGTATTTGTGTAATTTCTGAAAGACCAGGGATGTCTATGTAAATATTGCAAACTTCAGGGGTATCCATGAAATTTTCCCTAAAAATACCTTTGATGTCGATTTCAAACGTGACTTCCACATGGTCCTTATGACATTGCAACGTCATTTCAAATATTGTTGTAAGATCTTAAACTGCTGCTCTTTTTCAAAACATGCGTTGGGATTCCTGGTGATTTAACAGTGCTCTCGTCCGCATATCTTTTGACCACAAAATTTGCAGAAATCAACTGCTGCTGTAATATTCGGTGGTCCTAGTTTCCCGATGACTGTAGAAATTATTTGCACCATCTTCGCCTCCTATCTGCCACTTTCATGCCGGATTAGGTGGACGTCCTTGTGAGAGACTGCAAGTTTCACGTGTCTTCTTGGGTTGCGTGGCAGGGGTTCACACAATTCTATGATTAGATTGACGAGATTGAGATTTGAGTACCATGAGGTAAATACAAGCATGGATTGTGGAGGGTTATACAAATCGTGACTCTGGGAAGAAAATGCTGAATACATGGCGTTCTGCAAATCCACCATTTTTTTTTGGCTTGTTGCAAATCCACCATTTTTTGGGCTCGTTGTATTTTTGCCATACATCATGCTTTTGTTTATGTGTGACCCTACTACCAGTTACTGGTACATTTATGAAGTAAACTTAAGTGAACATGACTTCCTTATTGGGCCAAAAATCTCTGTGCACCTAAAGACCCGAGCCCTTTTTTTGTGAAAGTCACTGAAAACTGCCAGTTTGGGGGGAATGAGTAAGCATTTGGGTATGCTACAACTTGGGTTTGTGTGGACCGCTCTTGCACTGCTCCTACAGCATAGGCATTTTCCGGTCCAAGTACTATTCTTACGTATTAGTATATTGCTTGTCGTACCAACGGATTTATACCCCCCACCCCATATCCCTGTGCTCCTTGATTCTTGTGCCTCCATATCCCTGTACCCTTTATCCTCGTGCCTCTATCCCCGTGCCCCTTTATCCTTGTGCCCCTTTATCCCCGTGTCCTCTATTCCCATGTCCTTTATCCCCGTGTCCCCCTATCCCCGTGTCCTCTCATCCCTTGCCCCCTTATCCCTATGGCCCCTTATCCCTGTGTCCTCTTTTGGCTGAGAGAAGGTTGTGGTGCAATTGCCAATGACAGTGCAACTGCCAATGACAATGCAACTGCCAATGACAATGCAACTGCCAATGACAGTGCAACTGCCAATGACTTGTTAACGTTTAGTGAAACAAATAAAAAAGAGTCATATGCAATTTTACTTTATCCATTTATGCCTTTTCGATCCTAGTCATGCCCAAACATAACTTATGCCCGACCCTAACTAATTGGACGCTATTATAGGATACGCCCTAACTGATTGACGGCTATTCTTTTATTAACATAGATTCTTGGGGGGTATTAGCTATAACCCAGTGTGAACGGACCTTTTTCACATGTACAGGATTGCATGAGAACCACGAGCGTCTGGTGATATCAATACCGGCATCCAAACACATGGATAACTGAACCCTCACATTAACAGTAAATAGAATGCGAGAAAGAATCATAACAGACCCATGGAGGGGTTCATAATCCAAGAATTGTTTTCATCTGCTCTGGGGAATGCCGAAGCATTGTTTTAGGATCAGGGTAGCCATTGGCAGGATCTGAAACTGCATTGTACACAACTTCATAAGCCTCCGCAACGGCTCTAGACATACGCCCACTCGATTCACTTCTAAACTGAGGAACCCGGATTTGCTCAAACTCTGGAATGGCTCCCTCGTTGCTACCCAAAAGACTAAAGAGTTGCTTCAGAGATTCGGAAACTGCAGACACGGACATACCTTCCGCTTCCACCATGGGTTTCCCATCATCAAGGTCTTCATCCTTGGGCACGATCTCTCCGAGTTTGCTGTTACGGATTCTGTCCTTGATGTAGGTTACTTTCTTTAGGAGTCCACAGCGCTCAAGAATCACCCCAAGCTCCGATTCGGCAAGAGCTGCAATGTTGCCCTCTATTCGGGCAGCCAGGGACTTCACATAAGCATCGGCCACGGAATGTGCTTTCAAAGGCTCCTGAATAGCTGACAAACAATTTATGAGAAACATCTTGCGGAGCGACAACACGCTCTGCGAAGCCTGAGAGTTAGATGAGCCGCTTAGAAGAGTCTCTACTGATGACGGCCTTCGTTGGAAGGAAGATGGGGCAGGCAGTCTACGTCCAGATGGTGGGATTTCTCCGCCGTTGCGTCTCGTACCTGGTATCACACAATATAAGTACACAGAAAGAGTGAGCATTATGAGCCCACGAATTAACTAATTTAGTATAACTTGTTCGCATAAGGAAATCACGAAGGACCAGACGATATAACTAGATCAAGTCCCCAAGTATCTGCTGCAGTTGCGAAGAGGGTACAAGGCGGAAATTATGTCCAATGACGAAAACATTTCTCCAGCTAGAACTACTACGCTATGCAACGGATCAGAAATTTAAGATAGTCACGTATGCATCTGAGTGGCACTAGGTATTATGTATCAGTAAGCTTCGTACCTGACTGAGGCTTGTATCCGTACGCTTCTGCAGATTGTTCACACATCTGTACAAGAGGATCCAGAAGCCCTCGAATGATTGGCTCAAAATCAGGTCTTTGCCCACCAGCAGGAACCATCATGCTCTCATAGTTGTCAATCAGCTCTAAAAGAACAGACATAGTCTCATTAACAGCTGGAGAAGGAGAAAGATCAACGGCGACTGGAGAGGCGTAACGCAATAATTTGTCACCCCGAGCCTTAACAATATCCAGGACCGTGCGTTGAGCAGCGTCACGAACTTCGCGGATTGTCACTGATAGCGTGGCCCCTGGGCCTAGGAGATCTGAAACGGTGTGACCATAGAATTCGAGAAGGTTGTTTAGCTTGTAAGCGAGTAGCAACGAAGGCTGGGAGTGCAAGACCTGATCCACTCGCACTTTGAATGGTCTGCAAACACCCTCGAATACTCGGTCTAACACGTACCCCATGTCTGCTTCCACTTTTTGATCGTCCCTATCCCAATCTCGAGAGGGGGCTCTGCCAAGCGATCCCATGTTTGACGCGTCACTTGAAAATCTCTTGGACGTCGTCCCTAGATTTTGCTCCGTACTGAATAAAGCCATGGCCAATTCCCGCTCTGAGGCTAGAGCTTGATGAATCCAGGCAAGCATATCACCGACATAACGTAGAGGGTCATGTGCATGCACTTCAATCGGCCTCGGCATCCCACCAGGTCCACCTCGTGTAAGTGCAGTAATAAACCGCCTAAACAGAGCATTATGGCGTGTGTTGGCTACCTCCTCCGCACAATATTTAAAGAGTACAGGCCTATCTTTAAGGGACTGCGCTGCGGTTTTAAGCAGATCACTAACCTCAGGAGTATCATTATCACCCAGACTTCGGCATTCCGCTTGGACCCACCTGCAAACGCATTACAATTAGAACGAACTCATCAACTTCATAGAATGAAAGTCCATTACATACTCTGGCATAGAATGAAGAACATGCATACCACAGCGAACTCGCTTAATACTCTTCCTGATAATTATGAGAGATAAAGCATACACACCTACACAACCGTTCGTATGCAGCTTCCTGATAGACAGCCATCATGTCCATCAACTCCAAGCCAGCACGTTGATGGTGCGTCCGTAACAAAACCTTGCAGTTCGCATGAATCTCTTGTACACGTGTCAAAGCTTTGAAAAAGTTGTCACTCAAATCCTCTTCTCGAAGTGCAGTTACTTCTTCTGGACGAAGCTGATAATTCTTCAGAAATCCAGTGATAATTTCCTGACGTTGAGTGTTATGCTCTAATTCTTGCTTTAGCCGTTCGGTAGCACTGACGATCTCACTGGTAGTACTACTGCAGCTGCTCAAAGACTTCGCAATCCTGTTGAGAAGGGGAAAAAAAATTAGAACAGCAACAACCGTTGTCCAGAAGATTCCACTTGATTACCTGAAACCGACAAAACTAACAAAATGACAGAAAACCTCAAACTTTCCATTTTTAAACTATAAACAACAGCATAATTATGCCAATGTTATGACCGCAGCATTGTTCCGTTCAAACCGAAACTACTTGGTATGAACCACTCAAAGCGACAGATGTTGTGATTTCAACAACAGAAATACAATCGAGCTCCATAATCATAACCAGACAATGACCTCAACTTTACACGTTCAAGAGTCCAGACATTTCGAAAGGTTCTTCGCACAACTCTCAATGATGTATCCGACGATATCCTCCAGCAAGTTATATAAGCTATTATCTAGCCATAGCCATAGCCAGATCACCGAATATCACCCCCTCAATAATGAGCAACTAAGGTGGAAGCACCCATTGCCAACAACATCCCATTCCCAACTAAGGTAGGAGCACCCATAAGCGTCACCCATAAGCGTCACCCATAAGCGTCAGTTTTAGGGTTTTGAACATGATGAGTATTAGTAAACAACTAGGAAATAATAGTATCCTATCAGAAACAAAACAATAATGAGTTGGCATTTTCAAATGTATTATTTGGATACTGTGAGAATATGTTGTGAATGTTCAAAGAGCAAACTGCCATTGCACCCATAACCAACACTAAGGTTTCATGTTCACATGTTGTACATCCTTGTAATTACATCTATTCATTTCTACAAATTTTCCAAGATTTCAGAGGTGACGGTTATGGGGACACTAACGCTTATGGGTGCTCCTACCTTAGTAGGGTGTGCTATTTCCACCAAGGATAGGTGCTTTGGAATGCGTTTTTCTGACTTTTTCAAGGTTGGGGCTACATAAGTCATGCCACATGTCCCAAAGTGAGATAGGAAGTAATGAGCTGAAATTAATTTGGCTAGTATCGGAATTACATATATCTAGACATTGGCAATGGGTGTGGAACACTGTTTGACTCCCAAAATTCACAGTAATTTCAGCTTTGCAAATAAAAGTAGGAAAAAATTGTAATCTCAATATTTCTTATCTTCCTACATGGAAAAATTATTTTTTGCCTCAAACTCTTAAGTTTGTACTCCCTCTGTCCCAAAATGATCTTCTTGTTGACCTTTGTTTAGTGTCCCAAAATGATCTTCTTGTGAGGAGGAAGGGAGCTAGTGACACTTGCACATAGTCCAAAAGCATGGGCATGCTAACCAATCCCATGTCATCAAGTGAGTGGCCACCGATGCTCTTCAAAACTGCCTCAAAAATTCAATTTTCAAGAACTTTGAAACCACACTTTGAAAACTAATTTGAAACTCAAAATTTCAGAACAATAGAAGGACATCAAAAACTCTATTCATAGGTCATTTTTTTTTGAAAAATGGTTATTTTCAAGCTTAATCTATAACATTTTGTGTAACATGAAGGTCATTTTGGGACGGAGGGAGTGTTTTTCTGCAGAATCGCTTAAGTTATCGGATATGGTTCTTCCACCTTACTAACTACACTGCCAAGATAGCCACTCCCTTTCGCTAAACTTCGACCGATCTGGATCATCAGCCTTTCCATTTTGCAAGAAATCTCACATAACCCTCGGCTCGATCCACATGTCAAAAGGCGGACAGATCGATGCATCCGAATAGAAGAACCTCCACTCGCATAATCCTCAAAAGAATCAACCAAAGTCACAGAAAGCCTAATGATAAAATCTAAGAGTGGATAATACCTCTCGCAGCATTCTGCCAGTCCATCGACTTCCAACTCCACAGCCTCCAGCGCCTTCTGTGCCGATTCCGAGGCACGCAGAAACTCCTCGTTAATGGACAAGCCTCGCTTCTCGATGGTGGCCCGCAAGCTCCGCCGCGCCTGCTGCGTGTTCTCCGTGTAGAACGACGACAGAGTGCTCAGCGACGCCAGCAGATCTGGTGAATCCGTCCGCGTCTCCAGCACCTTCTTCAGCTTCCGCGCCAGACCCGGCGCCACAGTCATGGTCCCCATCGCCGTTGCGATCTCTAATCAAAGCCCTAATGTTAAATCTATGGACTCCCGTTTCTAAACTTTTACGGATTCACAGATGCGAAGAAAGGGACTCGGGATCCAGTGCTCGGTGTTCATGCAGGTGTTGCTTCTGTGACTATCGCTAAGCGTTGATGAGGAAAAAGCTTTGTGAGCTGCCCCGGGCTTAGAAGTGTCCATTAGTGACCCCGTTTTTTGCCCTATCGGCTGAAGAGGATGCTGGATTTGCGTTGAGAGCGGCGGCTTTGCGAGAAGAGTTGATCTGCCTTGGTTGCTCCTTCACCCTAAGCTTGCTTCGGATCTCTGCTACTCACTAAGCTTGCAATGCGGCAAACGCGGGCGACCTGCACACACTCTGACGCGACGAGGGAGACGGTCGGAGAGTACTGAACTCTGAAAAAGAGCCTTGATCGATCGCAACTGCGCGGTTAACCGCGAGTTCAACCTCGCGTGTTACCACATTGGTTTGCCCAGGTATTGAAGGCCCGTTAACCCTTTAACCCTTGAACGCCTGTCGGGCTCCCGGATACGGCACCATATTTTACTCATTTCCAAGCATTCTTCTGCGTGTTTTGTGCCGCTGAAGGTTGCATTGAAAGCACCTTTGCAGCAGAAACTACTTCCATTTACATCATGGTCCCTAATTCCATCTCAGCCCCCTTGAATCTGTCGTATACAGAGACATACATATGGCCACAGAGGGCCTTCCCAGGGTTCAAGGGTTAAAAACCACACACATTTTCACAAATTCTTTTAAAAACCAAGGTAGTAAACTTGGATGTGCGTTTGAATCAATTATGGACCCCATTTTAGTAATCCAACCATACAAATGAGAAGTAGACCTTGTTTACTATAAAGCATCAAAATCTCAATTAGATCTATAGTGGGAGATGAAATATTATAATGATTGAGTGAGTTGTAGGCGGGAATTCTCTAGTTTTCATGCTTGTGTGGTTTTGGATCTTATTGCTTCATACAAATTTTACTTGAAAAAAGCCTTATATTTTTAGAAAGTTGGGTTTCCCACCTTTCCAATAAGACTAGTTTCACACAAAATGGATAAAAATAACAATCACAAGGTGTAGCTAAGTAGACAAAAAGGGTCAAAAAACCCACTTTCATTGCTACCCAAAAATATTTTTAGAAGAAATTTGATAAATGCTATGGGAAATCCAATTGGTGAAAACAATAAAGAATTGGTCTTAAATGTATGACAATTTTTTTTAAAGATGAAATGATAGCATCATTTCAATAGATCTTCAAATACTACAATTAAACTACTACCGTATAGGAAACCAATACAAGCATATTTCTTGATCAATCTGAATTTTTTTAGGATGGCATAATTGAAATTTGGCATTCTTCTTGGATGTTTGATGTATTGTGTTGTTGCTTTGATCCATCTTTGACCAAATATGTATACGTAGTTTGAGGCCATGCCGTATAAACACCATTATTTATGAACTCACAAACCCAATTCCATTGTTATTTTTTGGTTGGATGCAAAATTCTTGTGATCAAAAGCATTCTTCAAGACTAATTTCCAAATTCTTGAGCGATTTCACTCTATACGCCAAAAACCACTCTACTGAACTAAAATATGGTTTGGTAGTCTCTAAAGGGTTAAGGCCGCTTCACACTATGGCCGACCAAGTGAAGAGGTTGTGGGATTGAGTGGCCAAATTTTGTTGAGAGGACAAAGAAATGGGTTGAAAACAGGTAATAAAAATATTGTTTCTGATATCTTTAGCTGTCCTTAGCGTGAAACCTCTAAAGGCCAAGTCCAAAAGCCAAACTCTTGGCAATGAGCTTCCACGGTCTCTCAACTTGAATGGTTATAGTGAGAAGCCTCCAAAGGCCAAGCCCAAAGTCCAAAGTCACAACATTTATTAAACCTTCCAAATCAAATGGCCAAGATCTTGTTGACTTTTGATTATGTTATGAAAATCATGTGACGGCCTCTCAATCATAGTTTGGGTCTCCATTTTTGGTTGACCCAAATTTTTCTTGAGAGGCAATCACTTTGGATGATAAAGTGATGCCACGTAGGCATTTGGAGGATGACAACATTTGGAGTTTGGCCTCTAGTGTGAAGGGTTGAGCAGCCAAACTCTTGGTTTCTTGAAATGTGATTGGTGGAAACTGACGACTTCTTGACCTTTGGTCATAGTGTGAAACGGCCCTTAGAACCAAAGCAACATTTGGCAATTGTTTTGATAGATTTAGACCAATGTGGGCTAGTCCCTCCATTTATTATCTAATGGAATGTGGATAGCAAAATTTGACAATTTAAAAAAAAAAAAAATGTCCTCCTTTGAATCCAAGTATTTTAAAAAGGGAAAAATTTATAGATAACCCTAAAATTTGCAATATTTGTACAAATACCTCTGATTTTTCAGAAATTGTACAATTACTCTTGACATAGTTGTTTTGCTTTTGCACATTATTTGTTTCTAAATCTTGCAAAAAAATGCCAAGGTGTTTGAAGTATAGGAACACACAAAGATGGAACAAAATAATTGAAAAAAATACTAACAAACTACCTTGAGATGTTCTGTTGAATGAGTATTTGTGCAATTTCTGAAAAATCAAGGGCATTTATACAAATATGGCAAATTTGAGGGTATCAATCAAATTTTCCCTTAGCAAAATACTCTTCTTAAAGAATGTGGATGCTCTTCTTAAAGAATGTGGATAAGCTCTGCAAGGTATGAGAAGGGAAACAACTCCTAACACGTCATAGGTAGCAAGTTTAATTAATGAAGTAAGAAACATTTGTTAATTAATGAAGTTCAAAAAAAATCTAGTGGAGCTACATAGTTCCATATGATGTTGCCCCATTCCTCTTACCAAAGTGTGGAGATCATTGTGTTTAAAATAAGCTATAGGTTGGTTAATGTGCCACCTAAGTGTAGTTATGCATAAATGGCTCTCCATGTGGTTAGGTTAGCATAGAAGGTAGCCTTTCATGCATTTTTAAGAACTTTTTCTCTTATCTTATCAACATTGGTGTACAGTTTGTCAAACCTTGCTGCCCATATGAACCAAATGGTATGCTACCTAAGTAAAACTAAAGGTTGAAATCAACAAGAGTATTTTGTTGTAAAGCTACAATGTTAGTATTGAAATTAGTGAGACATGCTTCATTCTAGGACTTGGCCTTGGGGTCTTTGCTGTGAGTGACAAATTGGTTTACTTGTCTCTATAGCTCCATGGCAATTGGGCATTGCCAAAAGAAGTGGTCTTATGATTTGTCCATACCCTTGTTTAACACTTTAGAGACCACCAAACCATATTTTGGTTCAGCACAGTGGTTTTTGGCCTATAGAGTAAAATTGCTCAACAATTTGGAAATTGTTCTTGAAGAATGCCTATGGTTACAAGAATTTTGTATCCAACCAAAAAAACAACATTGGAATTGGGTATAAGAGTTGATAAATAATGGTGTTTATACAGCATGGTCTTAAAATACTTATCCATATTTGGTCAAAGATGGATCAAAGCAACAACAGTATACATCAAACATCCAACAAGGATGCCACATTTCAATTGTGTGGTCTTAAAAAATTTCAAACTGCACAAGAGATATGCTTGTATTGTTTCTCTATATGGTAGTAGTATAACTGTAGTATTTGAAGATCGATTGAAATGTGCTATCATTTCATTTTTAAAATTTGTCATTCCACATTTAAGGCTAATTCTTGATTGTTTTCACCAATTGGATTTTCTATAGTATTTATCAAATTTCTTGTAGAAATATTTTAGGGTAGCAAATAAAGTGAGTTTTTTTACCCTTTTTTTCCACTTAGCTACTCCTTGTGATTTGGCTATTTTTATCCTTTTTGTGTGAAACTAGTCTTATTGGAAAGGTGGGAAAGCTTGCTTTCTAGAAATCTAAGGCTCTTCTCAAGCAAAGCTTGTATGAAGTTAGTAAGATCCAAAACCACACAAGCATGAAAAACTAGAGATTTTCCACCTACATCTCACTTAATCATTACAATATTTCACCTCCAACAGTAGATCTTGTTGAATTTTTGATAGTTTATAGTAAATAAGGTGTTGTTCCAATTGATAAGGTTGGACTATGCAAAGTAGGTCCACATTTGATTCAATTATACATTTCAGTTTACTACCCAGGTTTCTTGTGAATTTTCTGAAAATGTGTGTGGTCTTTAAAGGATTAATGTTCAGCTTTTGGCAATGCACACTGTTACGTACCTCTCACGGTCCGTAACTTAAATCATCCAAACACTCAAGTAAAACAACAATCTATATACAATAAACTATAAAAACCACAGGGAGCTCAACCACCCAACCATAGAGAGAGATTAATTCCCAACAAGAATTTATCTCCTCACCCTCCGAGCTCCATCTTATGCTATCAGTCCTCTTCATAAAAATAGAGTTGCTTTAACTATTTTTATCTTTCCATCTTTAACATTCATCTCCAACCCTTTGCTAAGGTAAAACTCTTAGTTATATTCTAAATATAACTCACATCATATCTCATCTTTTACTTGGAGTTGTCTAGCTCCAAGTTCCAATCTTATCATCAAGTGTACATCCGATACCCTTGTCATCCATGGTTCATCTTGACCTTATCATCCAATGTTTATCTTGACACTTATCATCTATTGTTCATCCTAACACTTGTCATCAAGTGTACATCCCGTTCACTTGTCCTCATGTGTACATCCTGTACACTTGTCATCCAAGTGGAGTTGTCTAACTCAAATGCATAAATCCATCATCTGAAGATATCATCCTTCTAGCATGCAGCTTACCTACTAATTCACAATTTATAGTAAATTAGTTCCTCATGGATTGTTCAACTATTCATTCACAATTCATTGTGAATTAATTAATTCATCAATCTTTCATCCATCATTGGTGGTTTAAATACTAGTTCACAATTTATTATGAACTAGTTCATCCATCAATCAATCAATCACTCATCCATCAATCAATCAATCACTCATCCATCAATCAATCAATCACTCATCCATCAATCAATCAATCACTCATCCATCAATCAATCATCTGTCAAGGATCATGACACAATCTCCCCCTTAAAATCTTTCATTGTCCTCAATGAAAAAGTCTTTTCACAATCAATCTTTCCTTCATCTTTTCAACAATCAATCTCTCTTTCCAAAGAAGTTCCAGATTCTAAACCATATTTCCAATTTATCAATGGCCTACACAACAACTTATCATGTAGGTGTTGCATATCTACTTTTAGTATCTTCTCAAAAACCTCATATTATAAATCATTTTATCATATGTTGATCTCTTTTGCATCAAAACGTCTTCAATTGCTAAATCTTTAGCATCTTTCCATAAGACTATAGTCTTTTCACAAATTCTCTATATCAATTGACCAAATTCCAAAAAACAATATTTCTTTTCAATCTTCTCTTTAGGTGTTGTTTATTCCTTATTCACATCACTTGGATCTTTCAAAGATTAACTAAATTACCACCTTCAAATAGAAGATGTCCATGGCAATCAATCTAATAATACATCTTTGATCCATGCATATGATTAAATAAATCATCAATCTTAGGTAGAAGGTATTCACTTATGGTTCATTTATTAAACCATTCCTAAACGCAAAGTCTCAATCCATTCAAAGTCTTAATGTTCATTTCCTTTCAATAATTCACTTGGCACTTCATCAATATACTTCACAATTCAATTTAATGAAAAATAGAGGGATACTTATCTTTTGCCTTTAAAAACAAAGGTTTTCCATCTTGCTTCATTCCATAACAACTCCATCCTTGCAAGTTGTCCAAGCATCCACTTGACGCCACCAAGCCATGTCCAAAATCACATCATAACAAGTTCTCCTCCAAACTTCAAAACCCGCTCTAGTCTTTGTCCTTAAGTTAATCATTGTTACTTCCTGCTACACTTTCATATTCATTTTTGCTTGCTAAACCTTGAATTTCTTTATTATTGTTATCACCCTTTCTCAACTCTCTTTTCTATCCCTAAATTAATTGTTTTGCGTAGCATATTCTTGAAGCAAACTTCTTTACTCTCGGCAATACACTCAAATCTCAAGCTTTGACAACTTCCTTTTTTGTTTTGTATCTCTCTTCAACACCCTCTTTTCTTTCATCAATTAAAACACTAATGATTGCATATATACCCTCAATATTCAAACTACTAATTACAATTAACACCATTCTAGGTGTTACTTATTTTTGCTTAAATGATAATATACTTTCTTCTTCTTTGAGGCCCAACTATCACTAACCAAGCTCTGGTACCAAAGATGAACTAGTTCATACATCAATCAATCACTCATCCATCAATCAGTCATCCGTCAAGGGTCATGACACACACATTTCATCATGCTCTATGGTACAAACTAAATCATAGTGTACAAGTTAAATAGCAAAATCTAATTAGCATAAGGAAATGCCTATTTAAATTTTTTAGATCCTGATCACTCTAGCATTAACCCTTGAGCGTGGAATCCTAATATTTTGATCTTGTTATAAACTACAGTCATGAAGGCATTCAAGTTGTCCATGTCAATGGAGTGGTGACAAGGAAAGTCAAATATTGTACAAGTGTTGCAAGAGATTTGATTAGGTGAAACACCATACGAGGCGTGGTGGCAAGTAGCGTTTTACAGGCTCAAACTGATCAATATCCCTTGCAAGCTTCCTTGTGTAAGCTTTGTGGTAGCTAGAAAGTTGTTGGCAAGGGTTCAAGCATGTTCTAGACCCTTATTATGACAACCCTCATTACCTGTGCCAATCATTGTTTTCTGTGCAATAGCAATTTAAAGCCCTAAAACTTGACATAAAAAGAAGGGCAATCTTCAATAATTTATAGGTGTGTGCATTCACATCTAACCTTGCTGCTCACAAAATTTGAGATGAATTAAAGGCTTATAGAATTTTGTAAAATCATCAAATAGCAATTACCTACCAAAAAATGAGATTTTGCCATCACATGTTGTTTGATCAAATGTTATGATCTCCCATCTCCCAAGGCTAATTGTTCCCAAAATTTGCAAGCCATTTTCTAAGTAGTTGTTTCATTGTTTTAAATGGTCACTTTTTGTAGATCATCCAATTGAGTGAGATATGATGCATAAAAGTTATAGGTCTCCCAAAACCATGATTTTGGTGAAAATGGCATGGGCACTCAGGGGTTAAAATCTCTATACAAAGAATTTTGAAGCTTTTTGGAGATGCTTGTTCAAAGAAAAAAAATGTGTGTATCAATGTTTCTTACATATCCATGCACTCAAATTTCAAAAATTCACTACCATTGTTTCTTTATCATGTAAAGACATGAATATTGTGTAGAATACACCAAAAATAGGATTTTTTGGAACTCAAAATTTGGTATGCTTGATTGGTGTTGCATAATAATTCAAGTTTAATGATAAAAGGTACTAAGATGCTAGTTATATTTTATAAAATACTTGAATTTTTTGAGTGGTAGAATAGGGTGAGTGTAAAGATTTGCAAGGACATTGTAATAATAATATACCAGATATTAATTTAAAGGTACTATGTCACTTTACTAATTAAGTTTGCAACCTTTGACAAGTTTGAGTTGTTACCCTTGTCTTGCTTTGTATGACTTTTGCAAAGACATTGAAACCACTTGTAGTAGATATAGACCAATCATTAGTTATAAATGCAAAAATAATTCAATTCTCTTTTATCCTTATTGAAAATTATGGCCACAAACCTATGTCTTAATACAATGTTATACCACTAAAACTAACACGCGAGATCTAAAAGTTGAAGGCAAAATTAAAGTTTCAATCATATACTAGGGACAACGGTTACTTGTATGTCATTTTGCCCTGCATTGGTGTTAAAAATACTATATAGTTCTCAATAGTATGTTTTTCTTTATAGTGAGAGTTTTTTAATGAAGTGCTAAAATATAGAGCACATAGATTTTCTTGAACGAAATCTTCAATATATTCAAGTTGTTGCTCAAGTTTTTTAAGATTCTAATTTTTTGAACATATAATTGAACTTCTCTCTATGATTTTAATGAATTCTTAGGGCATAAAAAATCCAAGTGCATGTAATTTCATATTTTTGTAATTTTGATGGAATTATATTTAAGAGAACATCACTAAAGCCTTTTCCTCTAGAAATTATTGGCTAGTACATTATCTTAATTTTATAATTGATAGTCAAACTTGATTTAACCACTAAAGGATCAAGGAGCCCACTTTGGGCTTTTTGGATATTTGGGCAAGTGTTTTTTGTGTAAATACTTGAGATAAGACTATGAAAATAAGGATGTATGTATTCATATTGAAAAGCTTGCATTCCTCTTAAAAAAATCAAAGTTTGAATAATTTCAAGTGAGGTATGGTACCATATGTGGTTTAGGTGTCAGCAGAGACATCCCTAAAAAAATTAGAAACAAAGAGATTGGAAAGGGTGTTGCCTGCAAAGTGTTCAAAAGCACTTTACAATGGCCTTGTCAATGGGCAAAATTTGCATTCAACTCTCCTTGACTATGTAATAACTTATTTTTTACATTTTTTTTAGAAAAAATTATTTGGCAAGTACTCTACACATTATTAGGTTAATACCATACTAATTTTGTAGTTGAGATTTATTACTATAAGAATCTCTTCCGTGAAGTTTTCTTAGTGTAATGACAATTTCAACAAAGTAGTGCTTGCTTTCAACTCTCCTTGACTATGTAATAACTTATTTTTTACATTTTTTTTAGAAAAAATTATTTGGCAAGTACTCTACACATTATTAGGTTAATACCATACTAATTTTGTAGTTGAGATTTATTACTATAAGAATCTCTTCCGTGAAGTTTTCTTAGTGTAATGACAATTTCAACAAAGTAGTGCTTGCTTCCGATTTTTTTCCAATATGTTTGAAGCATTAGATGATCATGAAACTTGTGAGGCATATAGCTAACTTCATGCTCTACAAGAAATTCAAATTGCACAAGAAATTCATAAATTGAAAAATATCATTTTGGATGACCAAAATAAAAATTGACACTTTAGGGAAGCTTCAAAAAAAGATTTGATTCTACTATGAGTGTTATTATGTAATGAAACGTGCCCTTGCAAAGTCTGAAGTTTTGCTAGGGTGTACATAAGCTACAAAATAGATCTCATGGTTGAATTATTGAAAAACAAATCAAAAATTTGATCCACTAATCATTTTATTGAGAGAGGTCAATTTCAAGCCATTTGAGCATGTAAACATAAAGGAATTTTAGGGGTTAAAGTAAATTCCAAACTTGCTAGTTTAAATAGAAATCTAAAACATTGTAAATATATGAGTATCTTCAAACACAACAAACCAGAAAATAGCAAAAAAAAAGAGTTAGTCATGGATAATTAACAAAATTTATCTACCTTTACATTACAATCTTCAAATTTGTCTTTACTTCATAACTTATGTAAACCTGGATGTTTGTATGATTTTTTTTTAATTGAACTTAAAATGTCCAAATTCTAATTGGTGATATGTGTTTGATATTACATTTTTCTTTGTGTGAGAACAAAATACAAGAATAAGACATTTCCATTCATCAAGAATTTTTTGTTCAAATATAGCCTTATGTAATGCTCAAAATGTGGTTTGAAACTAATGATATAGATTTCACCATTGTTCTTATATACAAAAGAATGTGATTTTAATACATGAATAGTATTACAACCAAAAATGAGCTTATACAGTAAAATATAAAAATAATGAATTGCAATTGAGAAACAAGTACAACTCTCATATTTTGAAACAAACTTACAAACACGTGTCTACTAATTGTAGACCAAGAGCAAATAAATTGATGTAGAGTTATCTCTCAATCTTCACAAGAATAAATCATCATGTTGGGTAATGATTATCTTAGTTGAATGTTTTTATGTTTCATGTTATTTTCAAAAGCTATATCTATTTTGTCAAGCTCCTTGTAAAATACCGTTGCAATGCCTCTAGATGTTTAATATCAAACAATCAACTTTTGGATTATTTAACATGTTTTTTTGGAAACTTATTTTATTAAAAGATTTCTTGGAGATTTATCATGAAATCAGATACTCTTTTACAAAAAAACTCATTTTTAGGCTTTTTCAAACAATTTCTAGCTAAAAAATCATTTAAGAGATGGATCATCTTAATGTCTATTTGCTTTGAGTGTAACAAACATGTTTTTAAATATCTGCAAAAATCATATAGACTTTATGAGCCGATTTACTAATACTGGAAAGAAAGATGCAATATCATCATATAGATTAACATCACATTATTAAGCATCACCATTTGGACCTATTTTAACTTATGAAACATGCTGTTTAGTATATTTGTTTGTAACTTTAAGAAAATAGAGATACGTGGTAATAACCAAATTGTTATGTGTCAAGTTCATTAGGGCATTTTTTTCTAACAACATTTCAAAATTTTGCTTAATGATATTATTATCAACTTTGAGTGTACACACATGCCCATAAAGAGATGATGTATGAAATACATGTGCACTTGGATTCAGACTTTATTACATGCATGGTAACAATCCACTGATTAATCAAAGAATAGAATTTATTCTACTAAATATGTTTGTTACCTCAAGGCTGCCTATTTTGACATTTTTCATTTGAACCTTTTGGTGAGAACCAACCATCATTGTAATCTTCAAACATGGCAGTGTTGCAACCAAGCTTTGGACCTTTTTATGTTAAGAATTAACAAAGTAAATTTTAGTTGGTGTAAAAATAGAAAATAGAAATGTTCATCACTAATTGGAACATGAAAACAAAAGATATTTGTATCATGGTAACATACACATATTAACAATTTGCACATTAAATATAAGTCAATGAAAGAAAACAACACCTTGATCATGATGACAACTTGAATGTTTATGGTGATGTTGTTGACATTGGTGAGAGCATTTTTTAGGGTGGAATTGTCTAATTTGATGTTTGTTTGCATGCTCCATGTGTGGAACTCTTTGAACATTACAAGGACTTGAGTGTTTTCCACATATGTGGTCCATATGTTGATGGGAATAATGATGTTTTGGATGTTGGTGAGAGATAAATTGTGGAGTATTTTGATGTTGGCAAGGACTTTGTGTTTTTGGTGATTGGTGCCTATGAATTGTTTCATTTTGTACATGACTATCATTGTTTTCAACTCTTGGATGCAACCAAAGTAAATGTTGCATGTCAGATTGAGGTTGCATATGTCTAGATTCAAATGGTTGAAATGAGTCACTATATTTTTGTGGATCTGTCCACTTAATTGGTGGTGGAGAAAGAACAACATTTGCTTGTGGATTTGTCCATTTCACATGTTGAGTGTTTTTTTGCTTGGGAAGCTTTGTAATTGCTAGTTTTGATATATGCACACTTTGAGGAGGTTGAAATGGACTAACATCTCTTCTTGTGCCTGATAAAATCACAGCAGAAGGCATTATTGAAGTACTATGGAGTGGACTATGTTCATTCCGTGGTTTTGGTTGCATATGTTGAAATAAAGCACGCAATTTTGAGGGGATTATTGATTCTATGTACCTAGTTGATTTTGAGACAACATGAGTTCTTTGTTGATCAGTTTTTGATTCAGTAGAAGAACCTTGTTCTGTCTTTAATAAATGTTGTTCAATTCTTGATCCAACTTTTAGACTTGGTTGCCTTTTTGGTGAGTATTGATTTGTTGTTATTTGAATTGGATTATTCTCTATTTTTCTTGGTGACTGCCAATTTGGTTTTGGTTGAATAGAAATATCTTCTTCTTTTTTGATTGATTGCAAATTGACTATAGGTTGAACAAGACCTCCCTCTTCTCTTATTGTTCTTGAAACTACACTTGATCTAGTTTGGAAACATGATTCTTTTCTTAACAAATTTTTATTATTTTTTGATTGAATTGGATAATTATCTCCATCTGGCCAACACCCACTTGTTTTTGATCTAGTTGGACTACTTGTTGTATTTTTCAAATTTTTGTGATCAATCACTAATTGAAAGGAATTGTCTTTTTCATCTTTGGATGAATTTTGAAAATTTGTTGATTGCTTTTTGGTATTTGACTTAATAGGAATACCCTTTTCTTCTCTCAAGAGTTGTTGGTTGGTTATTGAGTGAATAGAAGTGCCTTCTTTTTCTTTTAGTGAATGTCGATGGGATCCTAATTGAATTGGAATACTCTCATCATCTTTTCTTGATTTTTGAGTAATAAGTGATTTAATAATAAAACATCCTTTTTTTGTTGAAGACTGCCAATTGTTTTTTAATTGAATAGAATCATGCTCTTCATCTCTTGGTAATATCTTCTTGGTTATTAATTTAGTAGGAATACTCTCTTCTTTTTTTGATGATTGCCAATTGGTTCTTGATTGGAATGGACAATCTTCTTCATCATTAAGTAATTTGCAATTAGATTCTAATTGGTTAGAAATGCTTTCTTTTCTTAACAAATGTTGATCACTTTTTGATATGATAATAGAGTCATTTTTAGGTTTTAGGGATTTCCAATCAGTTTTCAATCCAACAAATGAACCTTCTTTTTTATTTACTAAATTTTGATTGATTCTTGATTCAATTTCAAAAATTGGTTCATATTTTGATGAACATTGATTAATTTTTGAAAATTCAAAAGGAATTTGATTTCTTTTTTCTAATTTTTGGTCAACATTACATCCACTTAGAGGTTCTAGTTCTCTTCTTGGAGAATTCCTATAGGTCCTTGATCCAACTTCAACATTTTGATCTTTTTTTAATAAATCTTGATTGAATCTTGATCCAACTTCAACATATTGATCTTTTTTTGGCCAATAACAATCATTATTAGATGCAGCATGATTACATTGTTCTTCTCCAGATTTATATAAATCAATTTGTATTGATTCATCAATTTTGTTTACATCATTTATATAACCTTGTTTCTCTTTTAATGAACAAGTGTTCTTTTTTGAAACCTGAGATTTTGGCTCATGGGTTGATTTTAATTTTGATGCCATAAGAGAACTTTCTTCTATTTTTGATTGCATTCCTTGCATTGGGTCTATTGATGGTGCTGAACATATTCCTTTGTCATGTGTGTGAATAGATGTAGGTCCAACAATATTGAATGTTTGAGGTCTTATTTGCACCCATTGTGGCCTTGTAAGAATTTGATAATGATTGGGCCCAAAAGTAGATGGAGGAATTGGAAATGGATTTGAAGATGGATTTGTGGGAATGGGAGGAATTGGAAATGTACTTGAAGCAAACGATGGGAGTGGAATTGGATTTGAGGTAAATGGAGGAACTGGAATTGGGTTTGAGGTGAATGAAGGCATTGGAGTTGGAATTGGAATTGGAAATGAGTTTGAGGTGGATGGAGGAATTGGAATTGGAATTGGAATTGGGTTTGAAGTGAACGGAGGAATTGCAATTGGAATTGGAAATGGAGTTGGGTTTGAAGTGGATGGGGGAACTGCAGTCGGAATTGGAATTGGAGTTGGGTTTGAAGTGGATGGGGGAACTGCAGTCGGAATTGGAATTGGAGTTGGGTTTGAAGTGGATGGGGGAATTGCAATTGGAACTAGAATTGGAGTTGGGTTTGAAGTGGATGGGAGAATTGCAATTGGAATTGGAATTGGAGTTGGATTTGAAGTGGATGGGGAGATTGCAATTGGAATTGGAATTAGAGTTAGAATTGAGTTTGAGGTGGATGGAGGAATGGAGATTAGATTTGAAGTCTCTTTTGCTATATTTCCATTAGATTCCCTAATAGATGGCTTTAAATCATTTGGCAACAAGTTTTTAAAACTAGCAATAGATTGAGGACTTGAATCACTTTTGTGATGATTTGGTTGAGAAAATGACATTTGCTTTTGCAAAATAGGTTGGAGTTGAGGAAGTTGTTGTTCTATAGGATCAATTTCATCCATATAATTTTTTTGCTTTTCTATCTTTTCACTAGATGAAAAGCTTGGAGGTTGTTCTCTTGTATTTGTCCAAAGTTTAAGTGAATTTTGCATTGTTTCATTTTGCAATCCCTTTTGAGCTAACTGCTCTAAAGAAGTCTCTATATTCTCACTATTAGAATTATATTCAATATTAAAAGTTGATTTTTTCCCTTCCATCTTTGTAATATTGTCCAAATTTGTCTTATTTTTTTGAAATTCATCTTCTACTTGTAAAACTATAAATTTCTGATCTAATCCATTGTCTTCTAATTTGATTGGTTGAAGACTAGATTCAAAGCTTTGAAGGATATTTTTGTCTTCCAACTTGTCTTTTGCTTGTTTTTCAAAAATATCACTTTCTTTCAAGAGTTGAAAAGACGTGCTTTTTCTTTTACGTTTTTCTAAACTATTTCGTTCAGGCATGTCTAAAGCATGTGAAACTCTAGGAATTGGATCACTGCAACCTTCTGGCAAGAGTGCAGGATGCACAGATGATGTGTATCGTGGCGCTTTTATTCGCACCTAATATAGTAAAGTGTATTTTCACTCAAATTATATTGTATATGAACATGGATAGATGATTAGATCAAGCTTAAGCAAATCAATACATGAAACGCATCATGTCAAAATTACATATTATTTCAAAAAAATAACAAGTTCTAATTTAATAGTGCAATTGCAAGAACAAATTTAGCGAAAGAATTTCTAATTTGATAAGGTGTTCATTGGACAATACCTGAAATTGTCTCTCTAAAATATATCTCAATCCTCGTTTACAAATAGCATCCAAATCTTCAATACCTTGAGGAGACAACTACATGTAGAGAATTTGTTTATTAGAAGCCCAAGATGATATTCTTAAGAAATTAAACAACAATTACACAAATAAAAATGTTGACATTATAATATTGGTCACTCTAACAAATGAAATTGGAATTTGATTTTTTTATGAAACAAGGATTTAGGTTAATTATCATAAGTGATGGCTTAGTATAGCTTACATGATGAATACCTTCTCCATCAATCAAATGTCTTTTATTTGTTAACAACTTCAACAACTTGTTGGTAAAATTAGCCTCTATATTTAATCTCTCCATTGTATAGCAACTTCCTTCATTATTTCTTCCTATTAAAAGTTGATGCAATGTTGTTAGTTTTTTTATTAGAAAAAAACTTGTCCTAAACAATTTTTCACAACAACTACAAATATCTTAAATAATTACACAATGACTCTATTATAGTTGTATAGGACATTTACAATTATTACAAACCAATCATTTAGGCACATTTTTCTTCTAGTGTTTGAAGCTGTACTTTTCAATCAAATATACTTGTTAACATTTACATAAATTTTTATTGTAACATTTGTAAAGTATTTTCTTTGAGTTCATACCAGAAATGTAGTCCATGTATACTTCCCAAATAGCAAGCGCCCTAACAGCCTCCATATTAACTTTATCAGCTTCTGTACATACTTCTATAGCCTCTTCTCTAAGCTTTTTATATGCTTCTCCTACCCTTTGTATTTCTTTCTGTTTTGATGTGTAATTAATTGATTAAGAATCTCTTTGTTTACATATAAATGTTGAAATTCAATTAAGATAATAAGTTTTAAAAAAGAGAGTTTACCTGAAGAACACTACTTTCATGACCTTGTTGTCGTTGTAATTTTTTCAAACTTTTAGGAGATTTTACAAGCTGGACTTCCAAATCACTTGCTCTTTCTCGAAACACCTGTAGCTCCCCTGGAGGCATAACCCATGTAATGGCATTCTGCAAGAGTCCATCATAACATTAGCACAAGAACAAATTCTCTAATTTATGATCAAAAATGGTTGAACAAATAAACTATAATTAACAAAACTAGAATTCCAAGCTAATTATTGCTTTAAAAAGCATCGTAACTAGTGCAATATATGTTGGATGTTTGTGAAAATTAAATAAGTTATTATTTTTTATAGTTAAATCAAAGGCCTATCTATTGTAGAGAATTCCAAAAGTGTTAAGTTTTGTCTTAAAAATGGATTTATTTTTAAATTGAGGCAACACATGCAGCCAATACAAATTTGAGGCCAAAAAAATTGATGGTTGACCCAACAGTGCAAGCTATAGAGAAGGTCAAAGTGGTCAATGTCTAAACAAATGGATGAATAGTGCACACCTTTCAAAGTTTACCCTTTAAATGATGAAAATCACACCCAAAATTGATTTTATGATTATAATACATTTGTCCAATTGATTTGAAAAATTTTACACATAATTTCAACATGCCTACATGAATAATCTAAAAAGTGATCAAGCTATAACAAGCACATAGTTTTGACTTACAAGCTTTTGAAATTAGTTTTCTCCTTTTAGAACACAATATTCATTAATTTGGGAAAAACAAGTGTCCCACTTTGTACTCCACTCAAACCCAAAAAGTTACTTTAACCCAAATTTGAAGGTATTAGATTTAGTCTGAACCACTAAGATTTTTTCCCTGACAAATCCCTCCTCTCAAGTGAGGGCGTGTTTACAAAAAAAAAACACTGAGCTCGGTTTGAGGTGATCACCTCAAACTTCTGAAAGTCCCAAAATGTACCATTTTTCTCAAATTAACGAATATCGTGTTTTAGGCAACATTTGAGAATTAATGAATTCTACTATCGGATGTTATGGTCCCATCATTGATAATGATTTTAGGCCAAACAAATCTCAGAAATGAATTTTTTGAGGTTATAAGGATAAATGTTCAAAAAATATCTCCAAAAATTCATTGCAAAGGTGTTTTCAAAAGGCCCTTGTTTTTAACAACCTTGGGCACGAAATCAAATTGAATTACAGAAGTTGATTGATTGTGATGGTACAAAGCTAACCATTGTGTTTATTATCCTTTTATCTTTTAGATCCATAGTTTATGATATGTTGCATCCCTTTTGAATCAAGTGTGCCTTGATTTCTGAACCCCTAAATGCCTAAGGCACCAAATTCTAGTGTAAAGACCATTAAAATTTGGTACCTTAGCCCCTAAAGGATTTAGAGTGCCGCTGCAACTAGTAGAATACAAGGTATTTTTCTTGTATTTGGATTAGATTCCACCTTTACTACATTTGAGATCAACAAAGAAATTAGAGAATAGATCAAAGCCGTTCTAGTGAGCTACTAGAGACCCCAATTTAAAACTTCTTTTTGGTAGCAAATGCTAGTTACACCACAATGTATATACTATGCCCTATGGTCCCTTAAGGATTAAGCATGTAAGGGTTAACCCCTGAAGGGCCCTTGGGCTTTGGAGTTACGATACCAAAGACGGTTGCAATCAATATTTAGAAGTTTGAATTAGTTGAAAATTAAGTGTTACAACCATACATATTGAAGGGTTGTATGATGGTGGCTGCATAAAAAAAATTCAAAAGCCCTCAAAGTAACTCAAATACGTCTGAACATACTGCCATACATATGACCACAAAGGGCGTTTGAGACATTCAAGGGTTAATGAACCAAAAGAACTCCACAATGATGTCTCTAATCTTGCAAAAGATTTGGTGAAATGGACGTGAATAGTCCCAATTAGTTAGATCTTTATGGCACCTTAATTAGTACAAAGAAGGGAGCAAACTTTACAAGCTTGAAAAGTTACTAAAAGCACAAACTTGCAAGTCTACAGAATGTATAGATCCTCAAAAGTTGATAGATTGTCAACTGCTCTAATTAGATTCAATATTGAAAGTAGGAATTGAAAAAATATATCTTCTAAAAAGTATGGCATGCAAAGTATTATTGTACAATTCATAAGTGAAGATTTTAGATCACAAAAAAATTATTGTAAAAAATCCAAATGCAATTATACATGGCTTAGATCTCTTGAACGCCAAAATGTGCGTAATATTTGCCCAAATTATGTAAGTCAGTAGTACATTATGATCTACTTCTTGAGTGGATAATACAAACAGACAAAAATGCTCCAGCTGATTACTAAGGCACATTTTGTCTTAATTTTAAAAATGTGGGCTTTGTGAAAATTTCATAATTTAATTTATATTAAAAATAAATAGCATGTATTTTTGAAGTCCCTTTTACCAAGAAAATGAAATGGCCTATCAAAGTCTACAAAAAATACTATGAGAAGAGGTGGTTTTCCATTTTAGCTTTCAAAGAGTCAGGATGAGCTATGACACCTCATATATCACCATCCACTTCATTGCATTTTGAGGTGCTCATGTGTACCCATTGACATTGATTGAGTGGTGTTTCAATCTTTGCTACATTGCTACTGATAAATTCACACCACTCACCAAGTAGTATATCTGATTTTTTATTATGAATTAGGTGTTAAGAATTCCATAAAGAATTTGGAATCAACACTAAAATGAGAGCTAAGAATGGATGTATCCAACATGCATTGTTCTATCAAGTTTGTGTTTCTCATTGATGCAAACAATACGTTTAAGATAGCCATGTTAGAAGGCTTTACAAAAAAAAAACTAACATAACACAATAATATAAACTGCTTAAATGTAATCTTTATGAGACGCTTAACTACTTGTAGACTATTCATGTAACTATGGACTTCCTAAGCCCTTAAACATTAGAAATTTCTCAATATTTTGCAAAATTTTCTTGAAACTTTGCATGTTTTCTAGTTAGAATATATTTCTCAATGTTTTGCAAGTTTCTCAAAATAATTAGTAAGTACCTCTTAATGTTTTCCGAACCATAATTTTTTTTTGGATTTTCACTTATAGACTTTGAAAATTCATTTTTATTTCAGTGCGGCACCTTCCTTAATTATTTTTGATCAAAATTTCACTAATTTAAACAAAATAGCAAGTGCTTTTTGAAATGCCACAAATCTTGCGAACCTCTAAATTCCTAACATTTTTTTTATAAGTGAAATATCACAGACTTTGTAAAATATTTGGTATTTTCTGAAGATGCTTGTATCCAATTGATACAATACTAGATTTTGATTTTTAAGTCAAAACCAAATTTTAAACATAGCGCGAGTATTGATTTTCATGAAAGATTGTTTACGAGTTTTCAAGTTGTGCAAAATATATATGTATATACAATTATAAGTAAGGATAACACAAACGCAAAAAAGAGCTAGACACATACCCATTAGGTAAGCTTGTGAATAAGAAGCCATTTTTAAGGAATGCATCCAAACAACCTGCCACATGTTTCCATTGAAACTGCTTCATAAATACGTTTTTCTACCACATTTAATAAAAAATAATTATTAAAAAACAAAGGGTACTCACAACAATTATAAGATAAATCAACACAGCTGAGGGTACTTACGATTACTCTAAGCATCAAGTATAAGCAAAGATTTTTGTTGAAATCTAACTCAACTAAAAACAATCTATCATAAAACACACTAAAAACGTTAAAGAAGCTAATATAGAATATGATTGTTTTTTGCATAAATTGCCTACTAACATACTATTTACATCATATTATTGTAATCTAATTAAATCTAAAAACCCATAAAGTGAAAACAATTACAGCTCTACCAAAGTCGAACCTCAATATAAATAAATTACAGTAGCTTAATAAATTACTTTGGCTTCTTGAGAAGGAGCTGAAATGTGGTAACTTGCACGCTTTGCAAACGTAGCCATTTCAAGATTCAATTGCAGCAAAAAGCAAAACCGTCGGCCTAAATAAAAAAGTGCAATTCAAAGTGTTTTCTTGTCATTATATAATTGCAAAATAAACATACAGTGTTAGTTGTATAAAATGAGGTGCTTAAAAGCTTTGCACCAAGTTATAAAATAAAGTATTGAATATAAACTTTTTATTTTTGCAATTCTAAAAGCTAAAATATGGATATTTTGTGAATTGTCACGTAGTTTGATTGATAGTTTTTGAATAAGGTTCAAAAATAAATTTGTCCATAGTTTTCCTATTAACAAGTTACTTTTTAATGCTATTGCTTTGCTGTTATCAACAATGGCTATTTTTTTTTTGATAATGTACGTGTAATAAATCTTAACCCTTAACCATTTGAGTGTGCCAATGTGGCCAATACAATAAAAGGTTTTTTTTTTTTTTTTTTTTTTTTAAAATTTGTATTTGTATTTGATATGGATTCACACCTTTACTACATTTGGATCAACAAAGAAATTGGAATATAGATCAACCCAGTCTTAGTGAGCTATTGGAGATCCAAAGTAAAACTCTTGATGGTAGTGAATGCTAATTATACTACAACTTGTTTATTATGCCCAAGGGACATTTAAAATTTTAAGGGCTAAAACAATTCAACCAATGAAGTATAAAAATGTTTAAACGTGCCAGATTCTGAGTCATCTTCATCTTTGATAGAAGCACCTTCTAAAGGAATGACTCCAACTGGTTCCATGTTTGATATCTATAACATTAAAATCCGAAAATACCATTAAACAACACAACTTCAATACAATTAGCATAAAAAACTAACCAACATTAGAGACTATTTTTATATTCTCATGAACTTTCATGAACACAATAAAATAAAATAATCATTATATGGGGATTGTTATACCATGAGTGGGGATCCACAAGTCATGAGCCTAGATTTTTTTGGTTAAATTTTTAAATTTTACCTATAATTATGTACATGAGGTCCTATAATTGTCCACTTTAGACTTTTATCTCTTAAAAAAAAATTGTTTTCCATTAATTTTGAGCTTAGAATTAGTTACTACTCACACAATATTGGCTCAGTGCTCATGGTTTACCGTTTTACAGTCACAAATAGTGCCATCCATCAACATATTAGTACAAAGAATATCACTAATGGTTTGGAATTAGGAGTGATTACATCATTGTTTTTTATATAATAAAATATGTAGGCTCCTTGTAATAAGAAGAAACGGCGATTCCAAGTTGTGGATTTGTCTCCACGTTTTTCCACCCAGCCAACAAGTTCAGGGTCCGACCACAAAATTGCCTTTAAATTCATGACAATTTAGATTAGTATAAAGATCAAATGGTGTAAACATGATTAGTTTGCTAAGTTAATGATAAACAACTAAACCGATGAAGCCAGCAATGCATGTACTTCCGAAATAAACTTTAAAAATGCAAAATTATTCTAAAAAAATGCTCTAAGAAATCATATCAATAAAGATTTATTTATTTATTTATTTATTTTTATTTTTATTTATTTTAAGATGTTCACTAGAAGAAAAAAAAGTGTCCTATGTAATCAATTCACAACAATTGTAAATGTCCTCAACATTATACAATGACTATGATATGATTCATTTATAATTGTTTAGGACATTTATAATTGTTGTGAACCAATTGGTTTTCATTTAGTGGCTCTTCTTCTAAAGATTGATTTTTTTTGCATTGTTATAGCTTAGCATAGTTTTGGGAGTTGCGTGACAAAATAATTTAAAATCTAAACATAGGCACCTGATTTTGCAACTCCATCGTTTGAAGGTATCAAATTGTAACAATCATTAGACAAGTTTGCACTTTTTCTAGCTCTTTGTTTGACAACACTTGATTCATGTGTTAAAGTTAGGCTTTACATCTGGTACACCATTACAAAAACAAATTTGTGAGTTATAGCATAATAATCTCAATATTGGTATAGCATAAGAGCATAACCACTATCATCAGGATCTTTCAAGTTTAACGACCCATAAAATTAAATTTGAGTTGTATTAATTCAAAGTTCTACATGTTTTAAAAAGGAAAAGGCAATTTAACACATGTATCCATAAAAAAAAATAGTTTGCACTTTATGAATTCTTTTATAAAGCAATATAAAAGTCCAGTATTTCTAACACAATATCTATGTATTTGTTTTTACATTTTTAATTATAGTTCACACCAATCGTGATTCCAACATGAGAAAACCGTTGAAAAATCTTCAGAAGACAAAATCTTGGAGTTTTGCAAGTCTATCAACATTTAAAGGATAATCATTCTTGTTGCCAAAACCTAGAATAATATCCCTCTCAAGGCCAATTCTTTACATCTTGGAAATGACACGGTGAATTATTTCAAAAGCTGGCATCACCGATTTCATAATTTCGCAATTTAATTCCTTTAATTGTAGACAGGTAATATGAATTGTTAATAAAATCCAACACCATGGAAGCGTTTTTGACAATAATCCTTATTCTTTGGACATTTTAGACGTCAATCTTGGTTATAGATTGACAATATAATTTTGCACATTCCATTGTAACGGCTCAAACTTCAACCAATACATCATTAAAAATAACTTGAAATTGCAAAAGAGATAAAAACCAAAGTAGCAAGAAATATTGTAGTTCATTAACTGTTAAAATTTCTTCAAAAATATATAACACAATTATCCATTATTAAGTGATTTCAACCTCACAGAACACAAAAATCAAGACCTTGGACATATGAAAAATTAAAATTGCACTCTTGAGAAAATTTGAATTCTAGAATGCATGAATATGCTCTCTTTTTTTTGCCAAAAAGATGTATAATAGAATAAAGAAGAATTTGTTTGATTATATCTCTTTGTAGCATTACCAAAACTCTAAATACAATTGAAATTTAAGAAATTTTGTCCTTAAGTCAAAAAAACTGTCATTTATACATTGTTGTAGCTTAGTTGGAACTTCAAAATCCTAAGTTAGCAATTTTGATTGACAGTATGAACTGCAAAGATTCTAATGAAAGTAAGAATTAGTGACACTTTTCATCATACCACGGCTTTAATGCCTAATACCACTAATTAAATAATAACTACGCAAGAGAAAAACATTTTTTTCATTCTTAGGTTATTGCTACTATACTTGTATTTTGTACAATCTCCTCTTTATTGCTATGAAATTAGGTGTTTTTTTATGAATTTACATTCAGGTTTGAGAGGCAACTTAGGAAAATAAAAGAATCTGCATGTTGGTCCATTAAGAATACACAAGTCCTTAAATAAGACAGAGGGTAACATAAAATTATAAAAAAATAAACAGAAAAGGAAAGCATCCAATTTTTTAAGTTATTAGTTAAATTTAATACTTCTATTGTAGAGTGGTAGAGATACATAAAAATAATACATGTAATACACCAAAAGCTATAGTAAAGTTCAATAATCAGATAAGACATTAATGTACACAATCAAAAACAAAGACATTGTTGTGCAATTTTGGAATAGGGTGGTTTAGTTATTTGTATATGTTAATGCGCTACCTTTAGATGTTTCCTAAACCGTGATGATAACTTGATAATAAACTAGTAAGGTCAACATCATAAACACAATGCAATCCTATCTATTTGAAATTTTGTTGGGATTAATTAAATTTTTATTTCTATAATCATAAGAAATTTCAAGTCTTTAAAGTTCAATTCTTATATTCAAAATTAGGATTAGTATTTGGTAATATTTTGTATATACAAAATTTAACAATATCACGACAAAAAGTAAAACCAAAATAAAACAAGCATCTTAGTTCAGAATGGTATAATCCATTTTCTAATTTGACAAAAAAATCTAAATTGTCAATATCTCTTACCTAAAGCAAAGAACTTTTCTCAATGCAAGAAAAAATGTTGGATGAAAATTGCTACGACAAGTTTATGCTGCAATTAAATTCAATGTTGTTGGAATTCAGATTTCTCTATAATTTGATAGAGCATGGAAAATTTGATTGAGTGTGTTTTTGGATTAGAATCGACTTTGGAAAGTTTACTTGGTTTGTGAATTTGACCTTCGGTACATTCATGTTAAGTTAACAAGACAGTCTTTGAAGGCATAAAAATAAATCGAAGACTCCAACAAAATGACTGTACTCCTATTTGTAAATTATAAATATAAAAAGAAAAGAAAAAACTGGAAAATTTCTCTTTTATTAGTGTTTTTTCTTTCAAATTTGTGTTGCCCATGTAAGCTCTCCAGATAAATCCTTTGTAGCTTTGGTTGCAGAGTTCAAAATTTGATTTTTGCACTCTTAGAAGAAGCAATGGACCCATTTGCAATTTCATATTGCATTTCAAAAATAAGGATAAAAAGTAGCGTATGTCTTGTGTATTGGAGTTGGTTGGTTCAAATTCTTTTCATTCATGAAGGGCCTTTAAATCCAAATATGAATTCAAAACCTTCAAAATTGGTCTTCTAGTGGTAGAACATAAATTATTATTTTCTTCTTTTGTACTGAAAATTAAAGCGCAACATATTGAGTCCATTTCTTAGTATGGTCACTCTTTTGAGCTATGCTTTCTAGATTTGGGGTTAATTCAAGGTAAAAGTATTCAAAAAATCCTCCAAGATCATTCAAAGATTCTTGTACTTTATTTTCTAAAAGCAAGGTTTTGACACAATTTAAAATTAACAAGGTAAACAGGTTTTCATTTATTGTGCACGAACTCTATCAATAATGGGATTCATGATGTTCCTTTGTCAAAAATATGCAAGTGGCATCGATCATCATATTTGATATAAGCAAACAAAACATAGAATTTATATAATATTTTTCAAAAGAATATTTGTGTGAGGGTATGATTTTGTTTGTCTATGACATTTTATGCATTAAAAATCATGCAATTTTTGAAAAAAAACTTTTTGCAAAATTTACATATCAACATGTTTATAAACAAACAGAAAGTTCAAAACAATTGCAAACAATCATGTGTTAAGGTAACAGCACCCATAACCGTCAAATTAAGGGTTTTGAACATGATGATTTTTAATAAACATCTAGCAAATTATAGGATCCTATTAGCAAGAGAAAAGTGGTGAGTTTGCACTTTCAAATGAATTATTTGGATACTATGAGAATAAGTTGTGAATTTTCAAAAAGCCAATTGCAATTGCACCTAATACCAATACTAAGGTTTCATGTTTACATGTTGTACATTCTTGTGATTATATCTATTCACTTCCACATATTTTCCAAAATTTTAGAGGTGATGATTATGGATTGTTGCTACCTTAAGTAGGGGATGGAGGTATTATTGTAGTCACTTGTAGTTTTGTAATCAAGTCTTTTGGTATCTTGCTTTTGGAAGGTGAGGAATGTTTGGATTTTAAAATATGAAAATGAGGTTAGTAGTTACCAGATTGTTTCTAAGTTAGTATAGAAATGCTTGCCAGTTTCTTTTGCTTAAAATTTAGATTTATGAAATTGCTAGCAATCTTTACACGGTTTGTACGAGAGTTCTGAAATGCTTGCCTGAATATTTTCTTTTTTATTGAATTATAGTATGTGTCCTAGGAATTTCTTTATAATTTAGTTTATTTTCAAATGTAATAGAATGTCATTTCATTTTTATAGGTCTATAGCTTAGTAGATGATTTTTTAAATCTTTTTAATGGTTTATGGTAGCATCTTCTTGAACATACTCGTTTTTTTTTAAGTAGCAGATTTTATAATAATTTTTTTTGCTTTGTTTAGTTTACAACTGAAGGTTGTTCAATGAATTTTCAGCTTTTGATTTAGACTAGCTTTTTGCCATATGCGCTTACAATCATCTGTGGTTTATTGTAGTAAATAACAAAATTTGCTTGCATTTTTTGTTCATAAAAACATGTTCAATAAGTTTATTGCTTCTTATGGACATTCGAGTTTTGAGGAATGCGTCAATGTTACAGTTTAAATTATAGACTTTGATATCCTAATTAAATGTCAATTAATCGGTGACTTATGATTTTTGTTAGAAAAGTTATGTTTCAAACTTGTCTTTCATTTTTTCAATTTGACACAAGTGTTAATACAGTTTAGAAGGTTTCTTCGAATTCACTCCCAAAACTTCATGTCTCTACACCATTGTCAATGTTCTCTCCAACCCTAATACCAATATCATGTTAAAATCATCTTCTTTTCATCGTCTCTACATCATCTCTAGTTTTTCCACAACAAGCAAGCATACAGGCAAGCACCTCCTCTTTCCATGCAGCCTTCCCTCCAACAGCCCTAAAAGTTCAAAACAAACACACAGAGAAAGAGAAACTAAAACTAAACCCTAATTTTACATCTCCCAGCAAATGCAATGCGCAGGCCCGAAGAACGGTAAGGGGCAAGTCAACCCAGTCCTGCACCAAGCCTGCCCGGTCTAACCGGCACCATGGCGAGCATGGGTGAGGCTGCTGAAGACTCGAACTGAAACCTTCATGGGGACTTGATATCACGTCCTGCTTGCTGAGCAAGGATATGGAAGCTCGAAGGATCATGATTTGAACCCATTCCAATATACTTCAAAAAAGTTGTTAATATTTTGACTTCAAAGAGATATTGAACTAAAAACTGCATAAATAAATACTGGTGATAGCAACTGCACATTTTAATCAAATATTAAAAATTCAAAACGTGTAACTAAAACACAACACATCGATTCCCAAAATGGAATTTCAGCTTGTTTTCCACATACAGTGCTGTCAATCAAGTTACAGATGAGAGGCACAACATTAGTGATAAGATCAAGTCCCAGTTACTGAAAACGTCTAAAAATAGACACAGCCAGGATAAACACACTTCTAAACATGACTGATCTGGCCACATGAGACCACAGCAAAACGCTGCACTCCAGCACATGATAACAGGAAAATGATTCAGCTCAGTCTCTTGCAAAGTTGCACAACTGAGTTTGGGCAACCAAAAGGAGAAATAGAGAAAAACAACCTCGGTAGTTCTGCACAGCCAGAGTACCTTGAGAGTTCATTCATCAACGCCCATAGAAAAATGAGAGCGATACAGGAACTACGTAATCCTTGTAGAGAGTGACCATAAAACCAAAGGACTTCCTGAAGCAGCTTCTGACAACAGGCTTGCACAATGGCACAGCACGAAAGCTTGATTTGCTGAAGTATGGAATCAGTAGAGAGAAGAGCTCCAATAATTCGTTAAATTTGATCATTCCCTCTTCGTTGCAGAATTACCATCTCCGCAGTAGCAGAGTCGAGCTGAAGGCTGGTGCGGCCAGGACGTCAGCCTAAATCTCTTCACTTCGTCCTGCTGAATCATACTTGTCGTATGTTCTTGAATCTTCAGTGATGATAAAATTCACAAAACTGAGATGCGTCACAGGGTTTCACCGGATTGCTAACTCCTTGGATGCACTAGTAACTGGTAAAGCAATGTAATTGACATGTACCAGACAAGCGTATTGGGCAACACCACTTGTCAATTAGGTCCCCTTTCGAATATAACCGTGTAAAAAGATGAATCAAGCACTACAGCAACAAAACCGGTTTAGACCTTGAAGTGACCTCTGGCAGAAGCCAAGGTTTTTGTCTTCTCCAATAAAATCTGTGAACCACGTAGACAAAAATACCGACATAAGTAAAAGGTTCTTCAGCTCATAAGCAGGGCTTTTTGTTTTTCATTTTTTAAGAAGTGTGAAGGTGGCTATTTAAAATGTTATAGTGGTGCTTCAAATTTCAACATTCATCCACATATTGGCTAGAAAATATCACATTAGTACATACTATATGTCTAAAATTTGATTTTCATCCACAATTTGGCGACTTCATCCAATTTATTAAAAAAAATTGAAGACTAGTGGCAAAATCATCCAAATTTTTTGGCATTTTTTTAATGTTTTTTAGCCAGATTTTTTTTTTGGGTGCAATCTGGCACTAAAAAGCCAAAAAAAAAAGCCCTGCTCATAAGACCATGCCACAATTTGAACCTTTACTAGCGCTAAGTGTAACAAAAGTTTGCCTAGCAGAGACAACCTGAGAAGCAGATTCTCAAGGAACTTACCTCGCGCATGAAAATAGCAACAGCCTTAGCGCCCTCTGTTGCCAGCTCCAAAACTTTCTCGAAAGTTTCTATTGGCACCTTGGAATCCATCTGTAAGAAGATTTTCAAAAAAAGGCAGATATGCAACATTATTCTTCTGATGCTGAATAAGGTAAACAAACGCACGAGCTGACTCAATGACAGCAAATTGAAACCACCATTGCAAACCAGAAAAAGTGGGCCTAGAGGTTAGAAAAGCAGAAGCATTTATACCAGATTAACAGATCAGATAAGAACAGAAGACATGGGAAAGTTGTATCCGGTTACAAAAAATAGCAAAACGAATTTGTGCAGCCGTTGCAACAACAGTGCAAAAGTGCAAAAGTGCATAACGCAGGGTGTTTCTCAAGCATAAATTTTAATACTGCTCATCTGCAGTGTTTTGCAAGGTGAATTGGTGCCTTAAGTTCTATCCCAGTCCATACAATGACAAGTGACAGGCACTCTCAAAATCAATCTCTACCACAAAAAGCAATGAATGACAGAAGAAATTCACCTGCAAAAGGGACAGCTTTTCCAGCTTTGGAAAGTATCCAACAACTAGGTCTGGTCCACCACCACTGTCCTCTTGGTAATTTAGATCTGGACCGGTAAAAAAGTCAAACGCCAGTACCTCAAAATGAAGCTCTTTCTTAGAATTCTCTAAAGGAAACTAGCTCAAAATAAAAGCACCACAACAAATGACAGCACAAGATAACCTTGTTTGTAAGTATGAATGCTATGAAATGAAAGGGACACAAGTACCTAACAAAGGGGTGGAATCCAGAAATCCAGCAGCACAAGAAACAACAAGATCTCGCATTGGAATTCCGGCATCAGCAAGTGCGATAGAAGCTGCATTAATACACGCTGCCCTCGTTCCTGCAGAGGCCATAAAAGAAGGTGATTTATCACAAATAATACCACTAGAAACTGCCTCCCCCAAAACATTGCCAACCTACATATTTCCTTCATGAATACACATCTTATTCCTAAACACTTTACAGTTTTGAACAGAGATCATGCATGTAGTTATTACTGCCAGAGAGAGTACCTCCATCTGCCTGAAGGACCTGAACATATATATCTATCTGCAGATAAGTCGGAGGAAAATTAGAAAACAAAATGGGCATTCAAAGCTGAAATCATCAGTACTCCATGATGAACATACTTGATCTCACAAAACTGCTATTTCCATATAAAACGCCACGATCAAGTCTTGGAATGAAAACATTAAAAAGGTAATTTTTGAAATACAGATCAAGGAGGCAGCAAACCTGAGTTCGAGGTAACAGGTGTGTCATAATAGCTGCTTCCATGGTTTGACCGATGACAAGAGAGAGTTCTGTAGAACGTCTGCAAAAAAATCAAGTTCAGCATCTTTCCAAAACGGTGCCGCAAAGTTGCATTGCGTGTAAGAAAAGAAACCAATTCGTGGTGCAGGAACAATGCGCCCAGGGCTTTTTTTGGGCAATTTAAGGCCCAATTGCCTCAAAAAAAAAAGGCGAGCTTCAAGCCTACAGAAAAAAAAGGGGAAAAAATTTCAAAAATGCCAGATTGCAATAATGAAAATTGCATTGCAGCCTATGCTTTCATATAATTCTTATCAAATTGAAAATTGATGCCATCATTTTAAAATTATTTGAGATATTGTTTAATCAAATTCCATGCAGTAATTAAGTAATGCCAATGGTATTTGGATATTTTCAAAAAAAAGGCTAATGAATACTTTTTGCCTACAAAAAAAATCCTATAATGTTGCAAAAATCCACGCATAGAAGCCACCTTCAACTCCAACCAAAATAGGGATGGAGCCCGCAAGCTACAAAGCATTTTCAAAGAATGCCACATAGCCATTGGTCACAAAACCCAAAAAAAAACCCTGAATGCGCCTGAACTACCTACCTGTCGGTCTTGCCTCGACGTCTTCGCTCTCCAGTACTGAAAGCAGCCATGCTGTACTCACATCGAACAAGAGCTCTGTCATGAAGCTGGTGAGCCTTGTTGGAGACTTCATGAGGGCCGTACACGACGGCCATCACTTTCGTGTTACCCATGTGGAAGACAGCGGAGCCATCGGCGGAGGGAGTCACTCCCACAAGAGCATGCAGGTGACGCATCTCGTGAGGACGGCGACCATCTAAGCGGAGACCCTCGGGGCTCACGAATTCCAACGACATCTGCACATTCACGCACCTATCAATGCATGACAAAGGTCCTCAAAATACAAAAACACCAAACCAATATCGTAGTAATCAGGGTCTCAAAAAGTGTCAACCTAAACTCTGAACCCTGAAAAACAATGCTCTCAAATTTTCGAGCAGAAATTCCAAACTCTAGTAGCTGCAGCAGTGCTGAGCACAAGCGTTTCATTCTCTGCTCCAGCAAGATGAACACTAGAGCGCCACTCGCACAATAATCACAGAGAAAATTGTTCTGACCTAAACCATAAATATGTGCAATGCAAATGTATTCCAGCAATTCTTTAGCCACGGGAGGCATTGAGGAATCAATTGTTCTGACCTAAACCCTAAATATGCATTACAAATGTATTCCAGCATTTCTTTAGCCACGGGAGGCACTGACGAGTAATTCAAAACCCTAATTACTTCATTTGAGATCTGCATTAGAGCCGAGCACGAGCGTTTCACAACTGGCTCATGGCAGAACAGCAAGACAGAGTCGTTCATGTAATAATTTCAACGAGATTACACACCATCAAGCGAATGTGAGTCTGCTGCACGAAATCATCATGCCGATCATCGAAGTGCTCAACTGTGCAATCACCGTAATGAAAGTAGCCGCTTGCAGATACGACCTCTGATGCCCACAACATTCATTTCGAGAAAGGCCAAGTGAGGGTGATAAAGAGAGTGAGATGTTTCGTGCACTGCCATTAGAGAAAGGGCTTACCCTAAAATGTTTCAATTGCAATCAAACTTGCGGTCGACTACGATTAGCTCTGGCTCCAAATGAACAGACTTGCGCTTGTGTCCGTCTCGCAACGCCTGTATCGCGGAAGTGTGAATCACAGTGCCCGCTTGGCAACCGCACTTGAGCTCTCACAATTCGGAATTGCGCATTCAGATCGCAATCGAGGAAAGGTTTGACGAAGCGTATTGTCGCACGTTGAGCTTCAAACCCTAAAAACAGAAATCGTGTTCCCACGCCGGCTCGTTCCCTCCTTTGGTTCGCCTGATGGTAACATGGCATTCGCTCTACATATTCAGGTACTTAGGTAGTACGCTCGAAAACAGTTCGCTCATTTTGAACCATCCAGTAGCTTATTGTTAAATGGTGCACTGGTGGTTCTTACATTAGCCTCTTATAACTCATTGAATGTATGGAAGAAAATTTGTTTATAATTGTAAGAGTCAATCATTCTCCTTGTTTTCTCAAATCTTTCACAACTTACAAGTGCATGGTTCTTGGAAGGTTTAAGGTTAATAATAGGGACCTATGACACATGCACTTTGAGAATTCATACGTAACTCAAAAATGCTTCAAAAAATATGAAACGACTTGTGTGGCATTCAACAAATATTTCTCTTTGTCTAAAAAATGAACTAAAAATCCTTCCATCCACGGAAGACCATGAAAAAGAGGGATGAGCCCTTAGATGGGCTATTTTCGAGCATACTACCTTAAGAGCACCTCCACCGCAAACGCAACAACATACGTAAGGTAGGAACACCCATAAGCATCAGTGTCTCCATAACCATCACCTCTGAAAGCTTGGAAAATCTGTGGAAGTGAATAGATGTAATGACAAGGATGTACAACACGTGACCATGAAATCTTAAAAATGGTTATGGGTGTAATGGCAGTTTGCTTTTTAAAAATTCATAACTTATTCTCACAGTATCCAAATAATACATTTGAAAGTGCAAACTCATTTTTTTCTATTCCTAATAGGATCCTATAGTTTGGAAATTGTTTATTAATAGCCATAATGTTCAAAACCCTTAGTTTGACGTTTATGGGTGCTCCTACTTTAAAGGCAACTGTTGTAGGAAGGGAGAACTTTTGAGCTCCACCACATTCACGCCAAAGCTTTTCCCTACCTCTTGGGCAACGCTACAAGCTCCCGTCCACGTCACTCTCCAAGTCTCTTGCGTTCATGTTACAACTCACAAGAGGATTCAAATAGGTTGAGGCTTGTTCTTGCTTGTTTCCTTTCCTGGTGCTGGAGAGAAGAAACAACAAAGTAGCGTGCATGCATGGTAGAAAAGCTCCCCAAAGGCCGGAGGCAGTACTTGAAGTGACCCGCGTGAAAGCCCGTGAATTCTCCAATCACTACAAAAATGCGGGGGAGATACCCTAATTTCTCAACATTTCACACTATATAAATGTTTACCGCTGTCAATATCACAGTAATTTGCATCAAAAATTACTGTAAAAAATAGTTTTTAAAGGGTTTGGTAGCAAGAATGAAGTTGTGGAAAAATAAAATAGCAATGTCCAAGTCATAAACCATGTGAAATCCAAGAATTTTGAGAGTTGTATGTGCCTTTAGGTGGCCAAGTGCTGAGTCTCCAGGTAACTTACTAAGGTAAGGCAACCTAATTGTCAAGACAATCTAAATGTAACATTTAGTGTAGAGGAGGAGTGGAGGTTTTATTCTTTTTGGAGCACCTCCAATGTTGCCCTTGTAGGGTCTAACACAATGATCATAATTTGTAATCACATTTATAGAATTAGATTTGTACATACCAATATGCACCAACTAGTTTATGCTAAACAAATTCTTTTGAGACTAGTTTTGTGTTGAATATTACAAAAATTTAGAAGAACTTGATTGCCTTATATTTAAAATGGATTTTCTTTTCTTCATGTTTAATTTTTCTATGTGAAATATGTTGAATTTGTTTTTGAAGGTTTTTTTAATTAGGAATTTTTTTGTATTAAACACAATTGTATTCAACAAAAATAAACTATTATTATAAATCTAAATCACACATATTTTTTGAAAAAAAAACACAACAATGTAAGAAATATTAGGTGAACAAAAGAGGAAATCTTTATACATACATAAGTGATTATTAGTTGTCCAATATGTGGATAGTAAGAGGATTAAGAATAAAAGCATGCTTGTTAGGGGCTCAGTTTTTTTATAAATGTTGCACATGACTTTGATATGACTATTTACAATGTCTATTAAAAACGTGATTTCAAGTTTCTTGTAGGACAAAAATACACATTTTGCTATAATTTCATAAGTTCTATTTGGTTAAACCGTACTATAATTCTCTAATCAATAAGATCTTGTTGATCTAATCTATCTCCTCACCTGTTGATTGAGATTTAGGTCATGATTAGTATTTTCATGTGCAAATTTGCCACCTAAGCTAGATGCACCTCGTTTTAATACGTTAAAAACATCATATCTTTCCAACAAATCTGATTAGCCCAAATACGTTTGATACATGGCCAATTGCAGTGTTTTTTTAGAATTACCAAATCAAAATTCAAGTTCTATTAAAAAAAAAAAAAATCAACATGAATTTAATACAATGCATCTCAAAGCAGAAATACACTCATGTATAGAAGGGGTACATGTCAAAAGTCACATATTTTAAAGTTTTCTAGATTTCATACAAACTGGTTTATGATGCAATGTTGGAACTAGTGTTCCCACCTCCAGTTCTAAAATCTCCTCAAAGAGAACAAGAATCTTTGTTCCGAGTTTAATAAAGTCCTGTTCAACTCCTAGTTTGGCAGCAGTGAAATTCTTATGTGCAAAATTTCACCACATGGCCACAGTATAAATTTCGTGACCGACACTCATCAAAGAGCGTTGGGGGACGAGCCAAGAATTAAAGATTTGCTATCCCCAAAATAACCAAAATGACCTTAAAGCATGCTAACTAAATTTAACCCCCAAACGCCCAAGGGGTAGGGCAAAACATAGATGCGTTATAAAATGATATTTTTGTAATTTTAATGGAGGTGGTTTAAAAAAATAAAACAAAAATCTTGATTTTTTAGTAATTATTTATATGGTCAAATATTCAAAAAAAGTTTTGGATTCTCATTTAAAGGATTTAAAAGCATTTATCATTTAATATTCATCAAAATTACAATTTTTATTCATAGAATTTAAAATTTGGCATAATTAGTTTAAAAAAGACATTAATTTATTCAAAACTTCAAAAACGCAATCTTTGTAAAGGAGAGAACATTGTTTGTTTTCTGAAATAGTAAATTTTGTAACATTAGCAAATATTGAAATGTTTGTCTTTAAAAAATTTTCATTTGTGGAGTTTAGCTTGGATTGACATGGTTCAAATTGGATTAGAAAGTAGACTTGCTTTCCTATACAAAAATGTTTTTTTTATATTTTGGGCATCTTGCAGAAAAAGGTAGCAACTAGACAATGGTCGATTGGGTGTTTAGGGGTTAAAGCACTTGCAACGTGACTTTGACCTTGGCACATCAATGAGGTGATCATGAGTTCAAATTTAGGTAATAACAAGATACTTATCATCATAATGCACTCACTTATGGTGCATGATCAAATGACCTTGTTACCACGCAAGGATTGGAGAATTTCTTGGAAGAAAGATAATTGTCAACTCTTTACATGGTCTACCTTCTAATGGAAACATCAATTGGACACAATGAAAATGTACAAAAATCAAAGTTTGCAATTTTTATTGATTTTGCATTGGTCAAGTAACACAAGCCAAGAATGCATGCTAGCAAGGAAAAAATGGATAGAATCATGTATATGTGCACTTTCATTCTTTCAGTAACTATTATTATTAGTTTTCATCCAAATACGGCACCCTTGAGTTGTTTCATTGAGAGGGATTTGATATACACATTTTTCATATGATCTTTGTAATGTTTAAACACTTTATTCAAACTCAACAGCACGTGAAATTACGCATCGATGCAAGAAAAACCCAACAATTCCAAGTTCTGGAAGAAAATAGTGCGTGCAATGATTGAACCGGTTGTAAAATTTTGTTTATTCCCTCACACACGTTATGCTCATTTGGACAAAATGGACTACTTCAAGAAATGCTATAACTGGTTATAATATAAAAAAATCAACAATAAAAAGATACCTAAATAAATAATTGATGGCTTGCTTTCTTTTCCGTACCACAAAGCTTCCGCTTGATTCTTGAAAGACAACGTAAGGTAGGAGGCTCAAAAAGCGTCACTTTAATTGCCGATTGCATTTGGGAAGAAATTAAACTCCTTGAAATAATTTTTAGTAAATTTTGGTAGGAAGAACAATGGAATTGGCATCTAACCCAAGTCGTTTCATATTTTTTGAATTTTTGTGGAATTAGTTATGAATTTTTCAAGTTGAAATCCAATGGTCACTAAAAGCGACCCCCTCCTAGAATGTACATCTTAGGTACATTGGAAAAAACAAAATGTACCTTTGTTTTAGAGGTCGCTTTTAGAACCGGGTCGCTTTTAGAGCACCTTACCTTAACAAGTTGCCTAAGGGCATTACCACTTGTATAGGAAAACAACAATTTGAGCAGACTTATGGATGAAAATGGATTAATTACACTAAATACTGCATTTTGGATGCCCTACACTAATGGTTGATCATGATTGGATTTTGCATGATCTACAACTTGAACTTTGTTAATTTATTTTTGGGCAGCTCTGTAGTGGTTGCAAGGCCCTTTAAAAATTGTTTTCTTGCAATAATTAGTGGTGAAAATCATTTTTACAACAGTAAAAGTGTAAGATATGAGAATTAGTGTGGGGCAACCTAAATGTACTATTTGGTGCATGGCCCAGCCAAAGTATTGTTTTTGGCACAACAGTTCTTTCAAATATTGCCTTTTTTTCACAATAAGTAGGTTGAATAATTGATGGTGAAGAATCTACTTGCTTTTGCAAATAAGGATATTGGTCATTGATTCAACATTAATTCACCTATTCTAAATATTGCGTTTAAACTGCTATAACAATCAAGTTGTCTTATTTTGGAAATGTACCTCATGACTCATTGCTTGGCCACTTGGAGGGGCATGCAACTCTCTAAACATTAGGATTTCACATGGTTTACAACCTAGATGCTCCTAGTTTGATTTTTAGCTCTGTTGTTGTTGCAAGGCCATTTAAAATTTGTTTACTGCAATAATTATTAATAAAAATCACAATAACACTAGTAAGCTTATTATAGGGAATTGCTAAAGCCACACCCAAAATTGCTAACGCCACACCTTGAGGTGTGCTTTGAGCATGAAATGTGAGAATTTAATGTTGAATTTTTTGATTTGGATCAAATAAATTGTTTTACCTCTATCTTTCTAAGGCTATATTCACCCCTAAAGGCCCAAGTGTCCCCTTGGGGGACAAATGGACCTCGGGCATGTACCTGTGACTAAAACAATTTTTATAATTTTTTTGAAAACTTTTGAGGATGGTGGGGAATTAAAAGATGTACGTGCACATCTAATTTTTTCTTCATTTTGCCATTTAGTGAAGAAGTTATGCATGAGTTTTTGAACAACAAGGGAGTGTAGGCAGTCCGGGCAGCCCAAAAAACTTCTTTAAAAAATTCTTTTTTCAAAATTAAAAACCTGAAATTGATTCTTTAGATTTTTACAAATGTGGGAAGCTTTGAATCATTCAATTTTGATTTATGAGTGAGAAGTTTTGGTTTGCGGGTAGGTATGGGATTCCCAAACCTCCATTCCTTTTGCCCCTTGTAAAATTTGGACCTCTAGTTTTTTTTTGGTTTTTTTTTTTCCAACTCGTAGTAAACTAAAATTCCTTGGTTTTCATCATTTGGATCAACGTTATTCAGATTTCTCAATTTTACATAAATTCTTCAATTTTGCCTAGTGTATATGCAAATTTCATGGCCTTCCGGTATTGCAAGATTTTACAAAGTATGTATCACACCTCTTATTCATTTGAAAATTCTCCCACACTTACCTAACTTGGTCTTCTATATGGGAAAAATAAACTTCAACTTTGCATAGAGCAAATTTTTTGATATAGGAGAGGTTGAAGGCTTCTGAATTTTTTGGGTAGCAAGGAAAAAACCTTTCTTTTTTACTTCAGATGTGAATATCTCACTCTTATACATTTAGAATGAGCTGATTTTTTCTCCACAAGTACCCGCCATAGTCTAGGGCAAGATCCTACAATTGGATTTTCCAAAAAAACATGTTTTCCTACCTTTCTACTCATTCCCCCAAAAGTGGCAGTTTTGAGTGACTTTCACAAAGAAAAGGCCTTGGCCCTTTAGGGGTTTAAAAAAAATGGAGGTACTTGAATTTGAAACTAAAAATATAGGACTTTTGAATTATTTAAAGCAAAAATATATCCAAAAAATAGCAAAGGTGCAATAAAGTTTAGCAATTTGTTTTTTTTGTTCTTTCTTCTTTCAAAGAAGTGGTAATGCCATGATTGAATAAATGGTGAACCACTTAAATATAAAAAAATAGCATTAAACTCTCAAATTACATACTCACAAGGGTGTGACATTAACAATTTTGAATGTGGCTTTAGCAATTCCCTTATTATATAGTGTAAAATGTCAAGAAATTAGTATGAAACAACTTAAATACAATATTTAATGTAGCTGAACATGTAGGGGAAACAAAAAGTCAACATCAGGGTTTTTCAATTGACAGTGTAGACGATCAAGGAAGAAGACTGCATTCCATCTTACTGTAGGTAAGGAGAATTTTTTGAGGGAGGCAGGCGCGTTATCCAAAATCTGATAAGGGCAACTTCGAATCTGGTTGCAAAAAGCAACAAAAAAAAACCCTGCTCAACACAGAAAAGAAGAAATACTCTATCCTAGCGCTGAAGTTTCCGAGGTTGGGCGAAGATGCCTGAACTCAACACCAAAATCCGGCCATGCAAGTGACTCAACACCAAAATAAGGTTGGTGGTAATGCAGTTTTCCTGGTGGAGATGCACTTGAGCTTCAACCAACGTTACAGCCAGCGTTTAACCCCTACAGGACTGAGTCATTTTTTCAGTGAAAATCACTCAAAACTGCCACTTTTGGGGGTTAGTAAGAAGGTACTTTTTTTTGAAAATTTGAGAAATTCAATTGTAGGATCTTGCCCTAGACTACATTAGGTATTTGTGGAAAAAAAATCATGTCATTCCAGATGGATATGAGTGAGATATTTACATCTAAAGTGAAAAGAAAAGTTAATTTTCATACTGCTGCAAAATTTCAAAAGCCTTTGACCACTCTTATAACAAAAAAATTGCTCTACAAAACTTTGTGCTTTATTTTTCCCATGTAGTAGATCAAGTTAGCTATGTGTGGGAGAATTTTCAAATCAATTGGAACTACACAACTCTTGGGAAAAAAAATAGTAAGTAAGAAAAGTAGAGAATGAGTCAAAACACTAAATTGTTAAGAATTTAATTATTCAAATGAAAAATGCAAATCCCAACGGTCATAATGTTGTGATAAACAATCTACATCCTTTGGTTTTGTTTTTTTCCTTTCCAAAATAATAAAAATTGAGTAAAATAAAGGACTTCAAAGTTTATTTTAGAGTAGAGATTCCATAACTGCCCGCAAACAAAAACTCCTCACAACTTTCATGTCATTGATTGAAATTGAATGATTCAAAGCTTCTCACCTATAAAAAAATCTAAAGAACTTTTTGGGCTGCCTGGGCGGGCAGTCCTCCCTTGCTTTTCAGATTTTCATGCATAACTTCTTCAATAATTGTTGGAATGAAGAAAAAATTAGATGCTCTTGTAGATCTTTGAATTCCCCACCTTCAATAAAAGTTTCAAAAAATCACACAAAGTAGCTTATCCAAAGGTACATGCCCAAACTCCCACTTGTCCCCCAAAGGGACAACAGTCCTTTAGGGGTTAACCCCTAAGCGTTTGGGGTATCACTGTGGATACACGGGTTTAATGTATTTCACGCGGACAAAAAACGTGACGCCTAGGGGTTAATATGTTGGCAAATTTTTGCCTAAATCTTACATTGAAAGGTAGCTGGCTGGCGATCGGTACACTAAGATTTTTGCGTGAACAAATGGATGAAATCACCAGATCCATCTTGGAGCAAAATCCCATTTGCCAAAATTTTGGATGAAAGTGGCTTATATTAGCAATTTTTCGGATGAACCTCTATAGATCATTCATTCACTCCAGTTTAGCTAAATTTTCCTTACTTGCCTACATTTTGGGGTGCGGGTTGCTCTACCATGAGGGCATCTCCTGCAGCATGCTTTTCAAGCCTTGGAAAAATGAGGTTTCACAGGGAGAATGATGCGAACCTTCATGGCAAGGCTTGAAGTTCTCCTGCTACCCTGAAGGTTTTAGGGCCTGCACCTGTATTACAACAAATCGCACGAGTATACCTGGCTATGGAGTGGGGTCATGCGTGAACATTGCTTGACAGGGACCGTGAAGAAGGCCTGGAGAAAGCTTGAATTTGATGGGAACAAGGCTCAATTTGAAAGTCTTGCAACTTGCACAGGGACACATCGAGAGCGGTTGGGGACTTGAAACGCAAAATCCATTACAGCTAGGGAGCACAAGGCTGTTTTGACGTGCTGCAGGAGATGCTATGACAAAACCTAAAATTAAAGGTGAAATTCCAAAACAAGTAACAATCACAAAAGAAATTATATTTTGGGTAACAATTTCAAAGTAATTACAATTTGGGTAACAAAATCTGAGAACCTCAATGGATTTTGTAACTGAGGGTGCACGTCGTTGAGGCCAGCATCGACGCCATTGCCAACTTGTCATTGGTTGTGATCCTTGTTCTCTCAGTCGCGATCACTTGCGACCCTTGCTTGCATTTAGCCGCCGATGTTTGCCAAACTATTGTAGATTGCACTCTATCAAGGAACAATCACTTACCTTTTGCTCACAAGTACCACTTTAGAACTTCAACCTCACACACTCACCAATTGTATCTCACTCATGGCGTGCATTGTGCATCATCTAATTGATATTCAACTGCTATTTACAAATCAACTTATGGAGACGATATGCAATGCACGCCATGAGTGAGATACAATTGGTGAGTGTGTGAGGTTGAAGTTCTAAAGTGGTACTTGTGAGCAAAAGGTAAGTGATTGTTCCTTGATAGAGTGCAATCTACAATAGTTTGGCAAACATCGGCGGCTAAATGCAAGCAAGGGTCGCAAGTGATCGCGACTGAGAGAACAAGGATCACAACCAATGACAAGTTGGCAATGGCGTCGATGCTGGCCTCAACGACGTGCACCCTCAGTTACAAAATCCATTGAGGTTCTCAGATTTTGTTACCCAAATTGTAATTACTTTGAAATTGTTACCCAAACTATAATTTCTTTTGTTTTTGTTACTCGTTTTGGAATTTCCCCCAAGATTAAACCCTGGTTACAGTAACTTACAGACAGAGCTGCAGCAAAACCCCGCGAGAGTAGCCCCGCCCCGCCCCCAAGCGTAGCTGGTGGAGCACTAGTGAGTGGTGACTGGGCTTGCCAAAAGGATAAAAGAACTCACCCCGAACCCCACGCCGGAAGATGCCCCACGCGGAGCCTACGACGCGTGTGCGACCAAAGGATGGCTTGACTGCGTCGACGACCCCGACGACAACATGCCGCTAGCCTCGGAAACTCGGAACTCGAAAGGAACTCTTTTAGGCAGGCAATCGCCTTCGTCGCTCTTTTTCCGACTCTCGGCTGCTGGAAGCCACCGTCGTCGTCTGTCACTTTGCTTTGGAATTAATCCCGTCTATTGTCTGCTCCCTCTCCCGCGCTCTCTCTGTATCTAGGATCGATCGGCTGGACTCTGGGGGAAAAAACAGTACTAGTACTGTTCTGCTAGTTTCTAGAATCAAGCTGAATTGGTGGAGTATTGCGCACGGTTTCAGATTCTTAGACTAGAGCTTCGACTCGGGGTTAAGATCGATCGAGCAAGTGGATGTAGGTTTGGTTTTAGTCGGAATTCAGGTGGCGAGGAGTCGGAGATTCGTGACGAGGTTTGGATTTCTGGTAAGTTACAGTAATTGTGTTGCTGTCTGGATGTGGTGTGCGTGTGATGGATTAGACGCACTGGAGTGGTTGTTGAGGTTTAGTTTAGCATAAGAGTTTTGGTTCGTCGTGTAACGGTAGATTTGAAGGTGTCGCAAGTTGGAGCGAATTTCTCTGAGATTGGGGTTTCGTAGTTGGTGTTTACTGTTCTTTTTTAATGTGAATCTATTGTTTCAGCTCTTTTGGCGGTTTGTGAAACGGTGGCTTGAATTTGGTTCAAGCGTAGGATTGGTTTTAGTTTATGCTTCGCTTCTTTTAATAGTTTTGTGAGAATTTGAGTGATTGTTTAGGTCTTAGGTTGTGAGAAATTTGCCGCGCTGCTTGCAGAGGAACTTGTGTTGGTGCTTCTTTTGGGTTATGTCGAATTTGCTTTTGGTTTGGTTAGAGCATCTGCACCTGTGTACGCGGAACAGGCCCTCAATACCAATTGACATGCTTGCTCAGCTTGGCGCGCCTTGCACACGCAACCGTCTTATGCTAGCCATGGCTTGCTCAATTGTACCTCAAACATTGAAATGTTCAAGGTTTGATGAATTGTTAATGCACCCAAATTTAGGACAATCAAAACTTGTTAACTAATTGATCCAAGAGCTTCACAATTGAAGCTCGACACTTGTCCTCTATGATATGCACTTAGTGCTTGCTTGTACCTGCTTGAGGGCTAGGGTGGGACATTGGAGATTTGAATGAGCATGTGTTAGTGGATGCACCCTAGACACCTACTTTTGGGATTTTGAGTGCTCCACGTTGCGAGCAAGGGTGTGGGTGCTCTTAAGGTGGCGAGAATTTTCATGATTTTATAAAGAGCTGATTGTGGGTGCTCTTAGGGTGGTGAGAATTTTCATGATTTTATAAAGAGATGATTTCTTTGCGTGTAACAGAGCATTAGGCTAGCTTGTGCAAAGAATTCATGCTAACGAGGGCAAATTTGCGGGTGTGACAGCATTGCGCACAAGCATGGAGTTTTTTAGGGATGCGTACTCGGTGCGCTTGTTAGGGCACACGGACAAGTACCTGTGGGCCTCGGATGACAAGAAATCCGTGTCGCAAAAGAGAGGGAAAGACTCGTACGGCGTCATCTGGCGTGTGGAGCTTATAAAGGATCGGAATACCATCAGGCTGAAAGGAGTGTACGACCTGTACCTAAAAGCGTCGGACATGGCATTTTTGTTAGGCGCCACGGGGAAGAAGGTGATGCAGAGTCATGCGACCAAGGCCGATTCGGGGCTTGAGTGGGAACCAGTGAGTGCCGGCACTTTTGTGAAGCTGAGGACGAACGGGGACAAATTCCTGCGCGCCAATGGAGGTGTGCCGCCGTATCGGAACTCCATCACGCATGACGTGCCTGTGCTGGCCAGTAACCAGCACGTTGTGCTTTGGGATGTCGAAGTCGTGCGGAAGAGAGAAGCCGCATCGTTGCCGCCAAATAGACTAATATCGCCACGAGTGGTACGGTTCCTCTCCTTTGCTCCTGTCAGTTAGTGTTTAAATTGGAATTTTGTGTTTGGTGCTAAGCACTAGAAGAAAAACGGCAATAAACAATTGAGTCATTTAGTTGTTGTGCAGTTATTGTGGCCATATAACAATTATGAAATGACTACATATAGTCATGATAACTGCACAACAACTAAATAACTTAATAGTTTATTGCCATTTTTCTTCTAGTTAAGGTAGCTGCTCTAAAATCGTCATTTTAAGGGCTGTTCTGGATTTTCATGGGCTTTTCAAGACATGAAGATTTTTTGCCTAATTTTCCATCAGAGAGAAATGGTTGCTAAATGTAACCCAATTCTTTTCATATTTTTTGAAGCATTATTGAATTGTTGATGAATTTTCAAAGATTTTTCTAGCATACACCTATCTGTGACTCCAGGTCTCCCATAAAGCGTCTCTTTGCAACTTGTAAAGAGATCAAGTGAATAGAGGAGTATGATTGGCTCTTGCAATAAAATACACCTTTTCTTTTAAGACTAAGAAGAGTCCATTCAAGAACCATCTCATATCCATTCTTGGATTGGTTATGGAACTCTTTAAATGTGAGGGTGGCAATTAGAGCAGACTACCTTAGTTTGGTGATTGTCTTTTTTTTTGGGTGCAAATCTAGCTTCTTTCATTTATTTTTTGGTGAAGTTCATAAGGGATCCCCAGCTTTTTAGTGCAAAAAGACATTTAAAACAAATAATTGTGACATGATATGTAGAAAAAGGAAAATGCAAGCAGTCCCTTCATTGGTAAATTTTGGCAAATCACACTTAATGTTTTCACTAGTTATGGTGCTAATTTCAGGCTCTTCAAACAAAATTAACTTTCTGGCTATTTATGGCCCCAAACGAAAACACTGCCTGTCACCGTGTTCTCCAAGTTCCGATTTCATGTGTTTGTCTTGCAAACTAATCATCTTCTTGCCATTGAGCTTGTTTCTAAAATATCGAATTGTTTTTGCAAGCAGTCGAATGCATCACGCCCTAGCGTGTCACCACCACCAGAACCACGGCAAGAACCACGGCCACAGCCACAAGCAGAGAGCGACGATGATGACGACGACATCAATGTTCTTGCGATCATGCCCAAACCTCGCCCACGCACGAATCCGGCGCCAGGGAAAATTGAAATTCCTCCAACGCCCGAGGACAGCTCGTCTGCGTCAGAGCCAGCCTCGCCAAATGCAAACCGTAAGCCACGACGACGTGCAGCAGTAACAGAGGAAAGCTGGCCGCCGAGAAGACGAGGCTCACCCCCTTCCGAACCTGTCCGAAATGTGCCGCAACGCAGACGCGAGTCACCTCCTCGTGACGCACGTCAAGATGACAGCCCTCCACCATGGAGCCGCGCGCCAGACGCTGATTACGACCCAAGCTCGCCGCCTCGCGGACAGGTGCCGCCGTCTCGCGGTTCATCCTACGACCGTAGCCCGCCGCCGCCTCGCAGACAGGTGCCGCCGTCTCGCGATTCAGCTTACGACCGTAGCCCGCCGCCGCCTCGCAAATGGGCGTCGCCGTCTCGCGGTTCATCCTACGACCGTAGCCCGCCGCCTCTCGGACGGGCGTCGCCGACTCGAGATCCAACCTACGACCAAAGTCCGCCGCCTCCCGGACGAGCGTCGGTGGTAGACGAAACCCTAGCGTCTCGGACACGAGCACCGCTGCAGGATTACGACTCTGCTGCATCGGAGCGGCAGAGACGGCACTACTCGCATGATCTCGATTCCTACTCCGAGCCGTCGCCGGCGCCGGCGCAGGCACGACGAAGCGCTAAGCCGGTTGAGTACGAGGATTCGGAATACTCCGCCAGGTCGAGGGGCCAGAAAGTGAAGTCGCCTGACGTCCGGCGCATCTTTTATTCCGTGGCGGAAGACGATGGCGAAGTGTTGGCCCAGGATGATGAAACTCCTGGCAATTTTGTCTTCAAAGGCCATGGCCTGGAGGATTTGACTGAGGATTTGCATATCGTGACGGGAATCGAGGAGGATATCATCCTGTGCATGCGGAATCCCATGAGTGGCAAGCTTTATAAGATGCGCCTTGCGCTTCCTCCTAACAAAGCTCCTCTCAACGTCGTCGTCGTCCGCAGCAACTCTCAATGTACGTCTCCGTTTTCTCGATGTCTTCTTTTTCCCATCTCTACATTGACATGTTAGAGTTTAGGAACCTCGTATCAGTAAATTTCTTAATGTTTCTTGCGTAATTGTTCCCTCACCAGTTTTCATATTCACTTACAATACACGTCTCGTGCTACTGATCATCTTTTTATCGTCAAACGCAATTTACTTTGCATTTCTTTGATTTTAGCTGTAGAAGATAAATCTTTGGTACTCGTCATACAAAACAGTTAATTATAATATCGTTGGAATCATCTAAGGGAGACTTCCATGACTGATGTCTATTTTTGTGTGGCTGTGGTTACAGTTGGAAGGACGCTCTTTACGCAAACATCTCGCCAGTGATGATCTCCTCCAGCGTGTGATATTTCGGCTTTTTTTTAGATAAGTCACATGAGCATGAATACTCTCTTGTCTGCTGCACCATTCTTGTTGTCTAAAGATGACTCTGCTTGAGTTTGAAAACCTTTTTGTAAATTATAATTGTATTTGTTCGCAATTAGTGATTGGTTGTAAAGAAAGAAATATGATCACTGTCGGGAGGGGCCATTGCTTTGGTACATGTTGAGAAAAACGAAGCTTCGCGAGGTTTATTTCTTCACGTTGATTTGTAATGAAATTTGTAGAGAAAAGTGTGCGGCATTATTCAACCTGGGATGTAAATGTTTGACTGGACGAGGAGTGTCGATTGCTGTGGAGCTCGAAGAGTTTTTCAAGCTCCTCCCGGTAATTCTCCTCCTGACAGGGATGTGCCAATTTTTTCCTTGTCGCCGGTTTCATCCTTTCGTAATTAAAATCGTTCGGAGTTTTATTTGGTTTTTATTTATTTATTTGCGTCTCCCAGCACATTGAAACTCGAATGAGAAAGTTTTCTGTGATTTGTATCCTCTGAGGGCCAACTGCCATGGTACATCAGAATAAGAAAGATGTTCAATTAAAGATGTCATCCTTGAATGTCATTAATTTACAGGTAGTTCACACTACGTCCCACATCTCATTTCTACAAGTAACAACATGAATACTCAACTTTATTAGACTCTCAAATTTCAATGGGACGTGGGACATAGTGTGAATTGCCCCTTAACCCCTAAATGCATGAGGCACAGTTTTGGTTTTTACACTGGAATTCGGTGTCTCAGGCATTTAGGGATTAGATATCATTTACCTATTGCATCTGCTTCAAACGAAGAGAGTAAGTTGATGGTTTAGAAATAAAGAAAGTCCTTACGTTCAAAACAAGCAGCTACGCTACAAGGGAGTCCCTGAAACACTTGCTTCCTACTCAACCTACCTCAGGATAGCTTCTCTCGATGCAAGGAATCCTAGCTGCGGTCCAGAACCAATAAAATCTTCCAATCAAATCCAAAACTTTTGTCAGCATTCATTCACTAAGCAAATTCATCAAAACATAAGAGTAAGCTTACGTTCTGAACAAAGAAGCAGTGAGCAAAACGGAGCTCCATGAACAATCTCAAAGAGAAAACTAGAAACACAAATCTGAGTTCTGTCCACGGCCAATTTAGGATTTGGAATTTCCTATCAAAAAACTTCTAGAAACAAGTTTACTGAAACATCATGGTTTTACAGATGCAATTACTAGAACCAAATCTACTGAACAATCCAAAACTATGTCAGCATTCATTCACTAGGAAAATCTACCAAAACATAAGAGTACATTCTTAACAAAGAATCAGTGCATTTGCATGACCAGAAACAGGCAAGCTTGAAGAAAACACGAATCTGGGTTCTGTGTGCGGCCAATCAGGTTAAAAAATTCCTTTCAAAAAAAATCCCGGTCAGTCGGAGAAAGAATGAAGTGCAAGTAAGTTACAATGTTCGAGGGAATTAAGGCCACTAAAATACAGAAAGACTGCTTGGTGCAGAGATTTCGGCTGCTGCATGACCACTTGGGAATCAGTGTTGTTTTTTTGGTTTTTGCACCAATGGCTGTGTGGCATTCTTTGAAAATGGTTTGTAGCTTGCAGGCTCCATCCCTACTTTTGGTTAGAGTTGAAGGTGGCCCCTATGCATGGATTTTACCAGCATCATAGGATTTCTTTTATAGGCAAAAAGTATTCATTGTCCTTTTTTTGAAAATATCCAAATAACCATTTGCATTACTTAATTATTACATAGAATTTGATTAAACAATATCTCTAATAGTTTTGAAATGACGGCATCAATTTTCAAGTTGATAAGAATTATATGAAAGCATAGGCCCAACGCAATTTTCATTATTGCAATCTGGCATTCTTTGAATGTTTTTCCCCCTATTTTTTCTATAAGCTTAAAGCTTGCCTTTTTTTTTAAGGCAATTGGGCCCTAAATTGCCCAAAGAAAAACCTTACTTGGGATATAGTCTAAATGTTCTTGAACCCTAGCTTTGGAAGAAAAAAATAGCAAAATCAAGCTGTAGAGCTTTCACTCTCCCATGATGACAATGTAGGGGTGAGGAGCTTCTTGCCCCGTGGCCGAACAATATTCCGTTCAGCTACAATGAAAGTTGCTCTTATTGACAAGTTTGCACTTGGTGAGGGTGACTGTGTTGCTAATTGACCCACGCACATGCAGGCAAATCTTAAAGTTTAGGAAGTTCTTTTTGGGGCTGAGGGCTCGTATGTGAGAGAGCCCTCTCTCACGTACATGCCCTTAGCCCCAAAAAGGGCTCCCTAAACTTCAGGATTTGCTTGCATGTGCGTGGGTCAAATGTTGCATTCACTCTTGGGCAGGGTTCAAGGAGAACCGGTGGTTAGTGTAGTGGCAGCCGGTTGAAATTGCAAAAAACCCAATTCAAACTTGAAACTATTGGATAAAAAATTGACCATTTTTTCAAAAAATCTAAATATAGCATATTTAGAGTAGAAATTTGGAAGTTTTACAGAAATTAAGTGGTATAGTGACTCACAAAATTGAGTCAATGTTTGGACATTTTTCAATAGAGAAGCAATATTAGCACATGGAGTGTACAATCCAACAAGTAAAAAATTGTTTTAGAAAGTAAAAGCTTTATTGATTATTCACACAAAAATTGAAAACAAAATACACATAACACATGGAAGCATTAAAATTCTAAAATCAAACCCCTCACCGACTCAGTTTTGGACTTGTGTGTCTATACACACTCAAAAATCAGTTTATTTGTCCTTTGCATAACTAATTGCCCTCATTTTTTGTGGCATGTTTTCATAAAGGTTCTCATGCTCCGTGGAGGTGAGAGAATGGAAAATCTCAAATCCATGCTCTCACAATTCTAAAAGACCCTTTGGACGAGTTGATTAACAATTGAGTTTCTGTTTTAGTCTTGCCCACAGGTTATTTATAGGGTTTAGGTTGGGTGATTGAGCATGTCACTTTAAAACATTGACAAATAGTTCAAATAAAACTCTTTTGTTGTTTTTACTATAAGTTTAGGATTTTCGTCATGTTGAAAAATAACTATAGATGCATTTTTGCCATACTTCAAAAAAACAACATAGGGAGATTGGTCTCTAATACTTCACAACAAACATACTAATTTATTGTACCTTCTATTTTGCAAATCAAACCAAGTCTAATTGCACTTATTCAACCCCAAACCGTTGCAAAACCTTTTCCATGTTTCACAAGTTTCTTCATAGTTCAATCTATAAGACCCTCTCCATCCCAATCCCAACATTAGTAACAACCGTCTAAGCAAAAATGATCAATTGAAGTCTCATCTCAAATAATCACTTGGTTACAATCTGCAATAATCTGATTTTCAAGAGATTTGGTAAAACTTAAACAAACTTAATTATTATTTTTTGAAAAAAAAAAAAATTCTTCTTCACACAAGCCTTTAGACTTGCAAATTCAATGCACATTGCATTGTCCAAATACTCATTTCATTGTCAAATTGTTGCCTAACTAATTTGAATGCTATTGTAGCAATAATAAATCTTCTATTTGTCATTGCTCTTACACATGCCCTCCTTGCAAGTTTAAAATTTTAGTTGATTTTCCTTCTATAAATAGTTTAGTATAAAATAGATGTTTCTTTTGGATTCTGTAAATATTAGATTAACTAACACCGAACTGTATGGCTACAATTTTGTGATTCCCCCATTTTGTAGCAATGATATTACACTACTTTGCTTTTTTTAAACAATGTTCTTATAATATTGTGGAACAATTAAAAGTGCAATATAATATTAGACACTACAAGGGAACACTGTCAATTTGGTCATTTATTGTCAATTCTGACATGTCAATTAGGACACTTTTTTGTCAATTTGGACACATTTAGTCAATTAGGACATGTCAATTTGAACACCATTTCCTTGTAGTGAGAGGAGTAGAAACACTCTTTCCTACTTATAACATTCACAACTAAATTTAAATTCTATAATATATTGTCAATATACGGAGGAGATGGAGATATAGACATGCAAGACCAAAAGTGAGTAAGTGAGTGACTCTCTTTTGAAATGAAATATCTCAATCACCCTTGCAAATTTTGTATTAAGATCTCCATGTATTAGTAAGTACTTGGATACCTTTAATCTACTCTTTGTGACACTTGAAAATATTTATTAACGCAATTGATATGACAAATTATATTAAGTATCAATAAAAATTGACTCAGTTTTGGAGTTACTATACATGTTAGTCAAAATCTCGTTGAAATTGGAAAATGCCAAATTTCAGCTAGTGAAGCTAAAATTTCTCCCCGAACATTGCTCTTGAGGTTGTGGGCGTGGTACTTCTTGATTGACTTGATGTGCTTCAAGTACTTCAAGTGAGGCGCGATCCTCGTGACCTCCACGGCCATGGTCTTCTTGTTCAAAGTGCACACCACCCGCCCCTAAATCTTCTTCATTGCCTCTATTTGCAACGACCCCATTGGCGCTACTACAGCGGCGAGGTTGTTCGCATGCGCAAGCTTCATCTTGATCATGGACGAGCCCAGCGTCAGCTTGGACCCACGCTCACTGCTAGCGTGGACGCCATAGCCACCAAAATTCAACAAAGCTTTGCAACATGAGTCTGCGAGAAATGCATTACAAGGGGCTGCTGCGCTACCGATGCATTTGTGGCGAAGGGTTTGGATAAAGGGGACGAGGAGACCCCTCGTTTTCACGGGCCAGGTGGGCAATGGAAATACTTGTGGTTCTAAACTCCAAGCAGTTCCTTATCCACCAGTTTGGTAAATTGCAAATTTTGCCACTCAATGAATTGTCAAAACATACCATTACTATTAAATTTCATTTAAGATCCCAATGATTTTTTTGGATCTTTAGTCCATCAAGTAAAGTTGAAGTTTGAAACTTAGGATAGTGCTTTGCTTTTGATTTGCTGCTTTGTATCTAAGATAATTTGTCACTATAATAGCACATGGTTTAAAAAAGTTCTAATGCACACTACTATAAAAAAGAAATAGTTTGTATGTTCAAAAGCATATTCTTAGATTCTTTGAAAATTGAACAACAAAGGAGATTGTTTCTTATGTCTTTGTATTTTGTTATTGTTTGCATTTTGTAGTTGTAGTAAGAAATCTGAAAAGTATGTTCTTAGATTTTGCACGTTGGTTAATAAATTTGGACTTATGAACAATCCACATAGCAAATGGTAATGAAAAATGCCAAGACACTTAATTATCTCCTTTATACTACATTAATTAATTCAAGGTAAATATATCATAAGATAACACAATAAGAACTAAATCTCATTAGGTGAATTTTCCATTTCTCACCTCTATGATGTGTATTGCCTCTAAACCACATACGAGGCTTTGTATTAAGAGAAGCTACCTAAACCCTAAATTTGTTTGAATAGGTAACCACTTAAAAAGCGTGCTAGTTCTATACGGGCTTATTTATAATAAAGCAAATAAGACGTAAGATCCCTCATCCCAAGGCTCGTCAAGAATAGAAAGAAAATTAACTTAATTGGAGAACAAAACAAACCAAAAGTCTCAAATAGAAATGAAACAGAACTTTTTACGATTCAAGACTCAATTACAAACAATTCAGTAAGAGGATTTAACATTCTACAGCTCAAAAATCTTGCATACAATACACCCATAGATAGCAATAGCCAAAGTGAAGGTCCGCTATCCTCATATTGATGCAGTGCATATCATTTAATAATACACTAACAGATAGATCAATATACGGAAGTGCAGTGCCTGTCCTTGCTCAAAACGTTTCACTAACAGACAAAATCAAACACGAACTCGAACAACAATCCTTATAATGCTTAAAGTTGGTTTCATTGTTTCAGGCGTCAAAATAAAGTCACGCTTACAAGTACCATAAACTTGAAATTTTATCCTTCACAACAGAAACTGTGTAAAGTAGAAGCTCAAGGAACCTAAATCCTGAGCCTCAACTACCAATACAAACCAAATCATCAAACACTTCAACCTGCAACGATGCGCTATTTGCAAAACCTCTGGACATCAAGTATACTCACACTGTGGTATACTCCCTCTGTCCCTCTAAAAAGCTCCAAATCAGACACATTTCTTGTACCATTGCTGATTTCAAATGCTGAGAAAGCGTTTGTCATGTTCAATGATCTCATGGGGACAAGTTAAGAGATTAAGAAGCATTCCTCTCCTAGCAAGCTTGACCTTGCCCATATGAGGTACCATTGTTGCTACTAATCTTTAAATCATCAATAATGAGAATCTGGCAACACTCACAAATATGGAACTTTTTGCATGGAATTTGGGTGCCCAAACAACAACATCAAAGTTGGAGATTTTGCATACACTTGGTAGATAGTATATTGATTCTACAATGCATGTGTCACTAGCACAAAGACTAAAACAATGAGACAACAGCATTCACAAACTATGCACAAATATGGTACTTTTTGCATGGAATTTGGGTGCCTAAATGGCAACATAAAAACTGGAGATGTTGCATACATTTAGTAAGTGGTATATTGATTCTAGAATACATGTGTCACTAGCGCAATGACTAAAAACACAGTTATCCTTCAAAAGGAAGCTTTTTGAACGTTTTTAGAGAGACAGAGGGAGTATTTATCACTCACCAAAAACTGAGTATGAAAACCATTGATATTGGCTAGTATTAGCTCCCGCACATCTTCGTAGAGCAAAGCAAGCGGTCATAAACAATTTGGTAATTCGAATTGGACACATTAAGGTTGCAGCTAAAAGCTGATACTTCGCCAGCATCATGCCAGTAACAGTTGCCAATGTCCCCGCCACGGACGTCACGGAGTTTGCCAAAGTAACCACCGCTGCAAGCGGGTCGAATGGTGACACCACTGTAGTCACAAGTGTTATTAGGAACATGCAGATCATAGCCTCCGTGACAATCTGGATACCTCCCTCCAGCAATGGTGTCACTCTGGACACCTCCACACCCCCATTTCGTACTGGGAATCACCATCTGGTAATCAAATCCTGCAGCATCGTTAAATCCGTAATACATGTTGACGACGTGAAAGTTAGCACTGCATATTAAAGGTTTTATGATCAGAAACACCAGCATCGAAAGAACTAGCAGCTTTCTCATCCTTCCTTGCAAAGGTAGGTCCCTGAAAACACCAAAACTGAGAGAAAGTGAACAGAAAGGAAGAATCACTTGGTAACACTGGCTCCCTCGCGTGATAATAACGCTTTTTGTACAACTGTACTACCCTTCCTGCACAAGCCCCGTGACAGTACAAAAGCAGGACAACGCCAGCCATCAAGGACAAGAAGAAAGGATTAGATCAATAATAATATACTCAATATCGCAAACGAGATTTAGCTCTTAGATTAATACCACAAAATCTGAGGAGGAACAAACATGCTAATCCTTATCAGAAACAGTAATACAAAGCGTAATGGAACGTTGAAAACCTTTGATTTGAGACTCGCAGGAGTCGAGTGGACTACAAAGTCAGCAGAATTTGTTGGAGTACAGCAAGCTCAAGACCCTGGATTGTCTCTCAACTCTTAACAACTCTGAACACGAAGATAACAATCTCTAGAATGTACAAATACAAAAAAAATCTTCTGAAGACACTAGGAGACGAGAAGATTCAAACTCTGAGTTGAAATGGTTACATTAACAGTAGTTTATTAGAAAGTAATACGCATTTATAATGATTTCCCGGCCTTCTCAGCCTCGGCTGGGGTTCTAGTCCTAAGCTGGTCAACGGCGTGGACAGCACTCTGAAGCTCTTCCCAAATTGCTTTGTACACCATTCGTTGTCGGTTCACCCTAGACTGACCCTCGAATGCTTCTGCTGTTACGTCAATGCTGAGGGACACGGACAAAAGAAACATATATTAGCATGAGTTAGCACTTCCCTCACCGAATAGCTCAAGAAGAATAAGCATAGCACTCATGCATTGTTAGGTTATATCACAGTAGAAAACACTATTTTGTATGCAAGTTTTCTCTTAGTCGTAAGAAACCAAAGATGAAATTTATCAATCCTTTGAAAAGGCACTTTAAAGATTCAATACCATAGACCTAGAAACAGAGACATGTGATTTATATGGAGGTCCACACTCGGGTAACAGAAACGCAATTACCTGACATGACGACCATCTCCATAAGCATCTACTATGGATACGTCTTCCGCTTTCAATGAATCCTTGATCTGACAAAACCGTTATGTAAGCACGTGGAGTGAGCAGGAATTATGAAAGCTTTAGAAAAAACAGCAAAATCATTACACTTCCCGTTCCTCGTAATCTCAATTTTGCGATTTTGTTGTAAAAGAAGGCTAATGACGCATTGCAAAGAAACGCTCAATAATATCATGTAATCCCACTAGCACAACTTCCATCACTAGAATTTTGCAAAGGAAAACTAGCTTTCCACCAACAGTCTAGGTGTTCAAATTGTAAGACTCAAGGACGACCCTATATTATGACCATTATAATCTTCTACACAAGCAACAGCTTTGACTTCAACATGCATATCCTGCACAAATAATTGATTTCCAGTCCTGCCTCGTTTTTTATGAATCCTACATGCCCTAACAAAACTGGAAAGAAAATTGCTCAAGAAAATTTGGGAAAATTTCATGGATATCTCTGAAGTTTGCAATATTTACATAGATACCCCTGCTTTTTCAGAAATTACACAAATACCCTTGGAGACCATAACTATGAGGCATTTATTTTGTTCTGCTTGTACTTCCTTCATGATCAATGTTGAAGAAGGGAATGTAATGAAACAAAAAAGAAGCAATATGCACACAAAGGAAGGAGGGAAGTGGCATACACAACAAAACAAACACCTGAAAATTTTGGTCCGAGGGTATTTATGCAATTTCTGAAAAACCAGGGATATCTATGCAAATATGGCAAACTTCAGGGGTATCCATGAAATTTTCCCAAAAAGTTTCTAATTCAGTTCCAAATTGAAGCAGTGTTTTTTTTTTTTTGGCGATTTGGAGCAAAAAAGCACCAATTTTTTTTGACTGGCACCAAGCGTATAGAAAAAAACACAATTACTTGGATGAAATCGACAAAAAAACCTCAAATTAAAAAAAAAAGAAAACTTTGATGAAATTGCCAAATTATGAAGGAAACCCAAATTATAGATATGTATTATGTGCTAATGTGATATTTTCTATCCAATATGTGGATGAATGTTGAAATTTGGAGCACCACTATAACATTTTAAATCGCCACTTTGGCACTTCTTAAAAAAATGAAAAAAAAAAACCCTGAATTGAAGATAAGAAAGACCTAATTCGCACCTTTGTTGCCATAGTCTTCATAAGCGGCGAATCAATGGCACCCTGGCTTGCAGCCTTGACAGTAATCGACCTCTGCCGCTCTGTTCTCAAACTAAACCCCTTCTCCTCATCACGAACTCCATGCGACCGCAAACCACGCTCCACAGAAGTGGCAACAGAGAATTTGACATGAGAAGAAGAGTGCAATGTAGCCCGAAACAAACTGATGCAGGTGCTGGAACGCCGGCCCGCGAGCGGCGTCAAGCACGACAGAGCAGCCATGGCCATTTCAACTGGCTATGGCGAGAATGCTCCAAACCCTAATTAACAAAAAAAAAAACGCCACCCATTAGATCAATAACAATTTACTTGATATTGCAAATGCCGTGTAGCTCTCAGATTAAAACCACAAACTCTGAGGATGCCATTTCTTATCGAAACCAAAGCGTAATGGAATGTTGACAACCTGTGAATTGAGACTCGCAGGAGTCGAGTGAACTAAAAAATTCAGCAGAATTTGTCGGAGAATAGCAAGCTCAAGACTTTGGATTGTTTCAATTCCTAAGAACTCTGAAAAAGAAGAAAACAATCTAATGCACAGAAAGAAACCTTCTTCGGATTCTCGGAGATGAAGGGAATCAAACTCTGAGTTGAAATAGTTTCGGAAACAATAGTTTAGTGGGGTTGTAGTTAATCCTGAGCTGGTCACCGGAAGAGCAACAAACGTAGCACTCTTGTTGCTAACCCTAAAAGCTCCACGGAAAGACAAATGGATGGATGATTTCATACGAGTAAAAATGGATGAAGAACTGACTGAGATCATCGATTCATTCGAAGCAGTGTTTTTTTTTTATTTTTCGGCGATTTGGAGCAGAAAAGCACCAATTTTTTTGACTGGCACCAAACATGATTACTATGATGAAATCACCAAAAAGCTTAAAACTAAAATAAACTTGGCTAAAATCGCCAAATTGTGAATGAAAACCAAATTATAGACATGGATTATGTGCTAATGTGATATTTTCTATCCAATATGTGGATGAATGTTGAAATTTGGAGCACCACTATAACATTTTAAATCGCCACTTTGGCACTTCTTTAAAAATGAAAAAAAAACCTTGATTTGAAGCAATCATTCATCTGATGCATTTGTTCATCCAACATTTTAAGGGTTCTATCTAGGGCTTCTTTTTGTTGGCTCTTTGGTGCCAGATTGCACCCAAACAAATATTTTGGCTAAATATTGTCAACAAAAATGCCAAAAAACTTGGATAAAATTGCCAAAAGGCTTCAAATTTTTTTAAATGGATGAAATTGTCAAATTGTGGATGAAACCCAAATTATAGACATGCAATATGTACTAATGTGATATTCAATATCTAATGAATGTTGAAATTTGGAGCACCACTATAACATTTTATTTTGCCACTTTCACACTTCTTAAAAAATGAAAAAGAAAAACTTTTGGCTTCTATCATTCTATGGGTAGGGTGGCTTGCAAACTCGCTTGCAAATTGTATGAGACAAACACCTTTTGTACTTTTCTAACAAACAAGGACTTGATCTATGAATGTGGATGTAGCCAATTGGATAGAGATGGCCTCTTAACCCCTAAAGGACCAAGGGCCCTTTTGGGGAATAAATGGGATTTTGGGCATGTACCTATGGCTAAACTACTTTGCGTGATTTTCTGAAACTTTTATTGGAGGTGAGGAATTCAAAGATCTACGTGGGAATGTAAATTTTTCTTCATTCCAACATTTATTGAAGAAGTGAAAAATGAAAATTTGGAAAATGATGCTCCCTAGGCAACCAAAACTTCTTTAAAAATTGCTTTTTTTTTTAATATAAATATGAAATAGGTTCTTTAGACTTAAATAGATGTGTGGAGCTTAGAAACCACACCTACCCGCAAACTAAAACTTCTCATAACTTTTATCTCATCTATCAAAATTGAATGATTCAAAGCTTTGCCCATCTATGTAAGTCTAAAGAACCTATTTCAGATTTTTATTTGAAAAAAATGCAATTTTTAAAGAAGTTTTTGGCTGCCCAAGGAGCATGATTTTCCAAATTTTCATTTTTAACTTCTTCAATAAATGTTGGAATGAAGAAAAAATTACATTCCCACGTAGATTTTTGAATTCCTCACCTTCAATAAAAGTTTCAAAAAATCATGCAAAGTAGTTTAGTCATAGGTACATGCCCAAAATCCCATTTATCCCCAAAAGGACCCTCGATCCTTTAGGGGTTAAGAGGCTATGAGTGGGGTGACCCTTCTTCCCTAACTTGCAAACTAGATTGACAAGTTTTCAAATTGGCTTGCATTTTGGAGGACAGGTGATGATGCTCTTAAGACGTTATTGATTTCCTTGCAAAAGAAGATACTAAGAAAATTGGATGATAAGTAATGCCTTTCAAGAAATATTTCGGCAATTTGTATCTTGTTATTTTAAATTTCAACTTTAGCTAAAACAACGATCTTTTCGGAAATTGGTTTCATCTAATGAAATGAAGTAAAATGAATCTGCTTCCTATTCCAACTTGAAATTTTGAATATTTTGTGAAACTTAGGGGTGAAACTGAACTCTTATGTATATTGAAAATAACTTGGGAAAGTGCAATGGATACCCCTAAACTTTGTGATATTTGTATAGATGTCCCTAATTTTTTGGAAACTGCACAAACACTTTTGACATATTTTCATAATTGCAAAAATATTCTTACACAATTATTAAAGGTGCATGTCACCTAATTTTGAGCAAGACTTGTACTAAAATTAGCTTTTCAACATCCTAATAAAACATTTGAGTGATATGTACAACTAAACAAATGCCCTAAAATTATGGTTTGAGGGTGTTTTATGCAATTTCTAAAAAACCCAAAGGCATCTATATATATATCGCAAGCTTTAGATATATTTATCAAATTTCCCCTTTAAACTCCAGGCGTACGGCCACAATATGCACTAGAAGAAAAACAAGGATAAACGACTGCCACGAATCACAATGACTAAGTCACCAGAACTGCCTTGCAATTGCACAAACAATTGCACAACAACTGCTTGACTAGTGCACAACTACAATTTAGTTGTGCAATTGTTTGTGCAGTTGCAATGTAGTTTTGGTGACCTAGTTGTTGTGATTTGTGGCAGTTGTTTATCCTTATTTTTCTTCTAGTGATGTTAGTTTTTAGTTATAAAATTATACAAGAATTTGGATTGCATCATGATGTTTCACACTATAATGTACATCCATGATGAATTTAAGAAAAAAAATCCCATAATTTTATAAGATGTTTTGTTTCTTCAAATTTAGTCTCAAAATTGTGTTGTTTGCTTATACAATAGTGCCTCCCTAAGATGAACCTTTGTAAGGAAAAATGCTTGACTAAGATGAAAGAGATGATTGTTCCTGGTGATTGGGGAATTACAAAAACTTGTTTAACTACAATAAATGTTTTCCTTACATGAAAAGAACATGTTGTCCGAATATCTTCATCGTATCCAGGCACTACTGTAGTATTTTCCTTACTCAAATGACGTTGGTATTTGAGACCTTGTGACAAGGGGTCTCCACTATGATGACAATGAGACCTCGGAAGAAACTAACAAGAATTGCCATCTCGTTGATTTTCATTAATTGATTGATCTTCCAAGTGCCATAGGTCCAATTGGTTTCACTTTAGTCACATCCCACCAAATTTTGCATTTTATTTTTCTGAAAAAAAATTGTTAAAGAAGGGAAAATCCTTGTTGAGTGTATCTCAAAAACTTGATACCATCCAATTTGACAAGTGACACGTTTCCATCTCGAAACTAATTAACTCTTAAAGGTTCACGCATTCAAAAAGTGGATGCGCCTTGGTCAACCCTGATTGTAATTTTCAAAATATCAATTTTTGGTTTGTGATTCAAACTAAGAAAATGAAGCTTGACAAGTTTCCTTTCTATTCCATTTAATTTTTTTGAAAAATGTCAAAAATCAAAAAAGTTATTGTCATTGAAAGCTGCACGTGTTAGAATCCAAATAACACAATATGATGTGTTTTTCAATTATATTTTCTACTCTTTAAATGTATTTTAAATTTGAACTACAAAACTATGTTTCTCATTCTTCCATTCATTTATGGTAGAAATTACATATTTTTTTAATATAAATAATAAATGATATGATTTTATTTCCACATTTTGCTTTAAAAAATCACAATAATTCAAAATTTTCATCAAATTTATTGAAAATTTAAAGTAAATAAAAAATGAATGTGTCTTTCAACAAAAACTATCAAATTTCTATATATTGATTGAAATAAGGATAAACTTGGCTTGATAGTCAAATTTGACTTTAAATTCTTTGTAGTGGTTGTTTTGGATGTAAAAAATTAAAAAACCAACTAAGATTTTTTCACACTAATCATTAATGCTTCTTGTACCTCTTGAAGAAAATTTAAGTAATTTGGAGTTTTTTTGCTATTTTAACTTACTTATGTTCATTTTTTGAAAAAAAATGATAACAATTACAATTCTTCATGAAACAAATTTAAATTTCTTGCAATGATATGTCATTCATAGTTTCAAGAAATAAAAATATAAAATTGTTGTTTGAACATACTTTAAAAGACAAAATTGAGCTTAGACATGAAGTTTGACCATTTCAAAATGGATCAAGTCCTTTAGGGGTTAATCTGGTGTTCACTTTCTTTATAGCACAATAAAATATATTAACCAAAGTTAAGCTAATTTTAGCCACTCTAAAATTTGAAATGGAGGTTGCGAGAGTCATAATTTAGCTGTCAAATGTTAAAAAAAATCTCAAAGTTTTATAAAATATAGCTGCATTTTATTTATCATTATTTTGAAGCATTTATATATTGTATGTCCACATCATCAAATTAAAACTAAGTCATATAAGTCATTCTTTGGTTTTTGGTGAGGCACTATCTTTTTAGTGATTTTTTTTTACTTTAGAACTTGTTAAGTGCTTTATTTCTCATTTTTTATTTTAAAATTAGCGGTTGGTGCTTGCTATGCTATGCATTCACCATTAAAATTGTTGTGAAATCCAAAATTGAGTAAAGATATGACATTATAGAGGTCATTGTGATTTTAATAATATGATGGTTTATATTTCTTATAAATTATCTTCACATTTTCTCAAATTTCAATATAATTAGGAATCTTGAAAATAAATAAGGTTTTTGTTTAACTTATCATGACATTCATTGTGAGGGCTATAAGCTTTTCATATCAAAACCCAAGCAATAAACGTTCTTTTATTGGCAAAAGCTAAAAAGCCCATTCATTTAATCAAAGGAAAATTTGGAATTCATAGGTAATTTTTAGTAAGAAGAATCAAAGCAAGACCAACAAAGAGTTCAGTAGGAAGCCTTTAAGTCATTTTTTCCTCTTTATGGACTTGAATGATATTTGGCTCCTCTATAGAAAACAAGTGTTTTCTCTTATTTGCAAAACTGTGATTTTTTTATAAAGTCAAATTTGGTGAATGATGTAATTGAAGTTGGACTACATAATCATTGGCTCAATCTTTTAAAGCTTTACTTAAACTAATGATTTTAGAAATGTAAGAAACCCAAGCCAACCTTTTCTTGAGGTAATTATCATTAGGTTTCAACAAATTCTTTGAACTTCAATCTCGTAGACTTTTGAGGAAAGTAATGCAATCATTTAACCAACTTTCCACATAAAGCTGTCGAGAATTGCTAAATTTTTGTTGTTGTAGCTACAGAGTATTCACTAATATTGGAATTTGATTGTGATTAATTAGATATAAGGTTATCATCATGATAAAACAAAACTTGTTGTGAAAATATGATTTTGTAACATATTTAATCTTCTGAACCTTAGGACAACAATTTGTTGTAAGTCATAACTACGCATGTTTACAATTCCTCACCCTCAAAGAACTAGATCGCATCAATAGGCTCACAAATTATAGCAAGCACTTTTCCTCACCTACAGTAAGTGAAGATAAGTAGACAATATTAGATCATTGAGATTAAGTTAACAAGCTATCATGACAACAAAATGGGCATTTTCTGATTTTGAGTTATGATTGTGGTGAGTCATTTATAATCTAAATGACTTGTGATAGTCATAGTTTAGAGTCATAAAATGTCTATTTTGTTGTAATGTGTGTTATACCATGTAAGAAATAGGTGTTTTTTTATGAAATTTGTTTAAAACAACTAAGCTTTTTCATCCTACCTTAGACAACATTTTACAGAGTGAGTTATAACAAGTCACATTTCAACAACAATCGTTTTGATAAAATGGTGATATAGGCAATTTATTCTATTATCACCAGGCCTTAATTCAAAAGATAATTACAAAAGCTACAATTCATCAGATGTCATGGTTATGGTATCATCTAAAAGATAATTGAGTTAAGATTTTGTATCAAGTTTCAAATTCCTATATGAGTGAAGTATGTGTTGGTTATCATGATTTCCATGAGGTAATGTGAAGGTTGTTAACCTTGAATTTTGACCAATGTGGAGTTGTATGTTATGCATATAGTGTATCTAGACATTGCATTGGTCAAGATACACTCCATATATAACATACAACTTCACATTGATTGAAATTCATGTTTTAAGCTCAAATATGAAATTGCCCTATTATCACTTCCTTAGATATTTTGGTTGTCAAACATGATCATGTCTTGCCATTTTCATCTCCTTTGTGGTCATCCATGAGTGCTAGCTATGTTGACAAATTTCAATTTTTTTTGGTAGTTTGCAATTGAAATTGCTGTAGCTAAGGCGTTGGGGGAATAAAGTGTATATTTAACTCAAGTAATAGGCTATGTTGGAAAAAATTACATTATAAGCAATAAAATTTGAGAGTTTGAAACCTTTCTTACAATATCCAGAAATCCAAATTTGAAGCAAATACCTAAAAGATATGAATTTTTGAAGATAGAGAAGTTATAATAGGAGCAAAGTGGTATTTGGGTAAACTACTTGTATGCCATTATTGTGGTGCAATTTAAATCACACGGTCTAAACCAATGTATGGGGAGAGTCAAAAAAACAATACAAAGTCAGTTAAATGAAATGTGCATAAACCAATTAAAATTTACAAAAACCAGCTAAAAATTAAGTAAATTTTTGAAAAAATCTAAATATAGTGTAAGTGTATAGGAAATAGCCAATACATCCACTAAAAAAACTGGTTGAAAACAAGAAATCTAGGCTTTTTGCCAAAGAAGCTCAAAATCTCCCTACACACTGGTCTAAACTCAAAATCTAGACCCATCTTAGTTTTTCAACTAAAATTAGACCTTTGTAAATACTACGTCTCTACTTTTGGCTCATAAATACAGCCATTTGAACAAATTTGACATGTATCTTTTTGATTGATCAAATTTTGATGCCAATGTCATACAAACCAAAATTACCTATTTGAAAAGAATGAAGAAATATATTGTATTTTTGAAAAATTGGGGGACAATCGCTATGCTCAAGGTTTCATTTGTTGTTGTATTAAAGATAACCTCTCCACCATTGTAAGAATGCAAGGCACTCAGAATTGCCAATTTGGATCTAACCAAAAAGATGGGCGTAAAAATTCAAGTAATATACTTTTACACAAAGAAGTAATTGCCATCACTTGTTCTTTTACAAAAGACCGTTTTGAGAAGCATGTTTCTTTTTGTGCGGATTGGCTTTGAGAGGTTTGTGGAATTTGAAACTCACAAGTCACAACATACTCTACTCATAACTAGGGTTTTTTTTGCTTAAGAAAATTTTGCAAAAATCTTACTTCAATTTGACAGTGACTACCAGTACACCAAGAAAAATGGGTGGAAAAGTGGATGTGACTTCACCAAATCCCTCCTCAAACAAACACCAAATTTGTCAATATGCTGATGGAAATAATTAATACTAACCATTTCTATGAATGAATGTGCATGCATTGTTGATTCAAGGGAAAATTTTATGGATACCCCTAAAATTTGTGATATCTATATAATTGCCCTTAATTTTTCAGAAATTGCACAAATACCCTTGAATCATAATTTGTAAATGTTTATTTTGTTGTGCATATCACTTCCTCCCTTTGTGCGTATGCGAAATGAAGCAACGCACACACAAAAGGAGATGGAAGTGGCATGAACAGCAAATCAAACACCTGAAAAATTATGGTCCAAGGGTAATTGTGCAATTTCTGAAAAACCAAGGACATTTGTATAGATATCACAGACTTCAGGGGTATCCATAAAATTTTCTATCCAATTTTATCAAAATTTTCCTTATCTGCTTGATTTCTTGGATACGGGTCGCTCTGCCCTGACCCAAAAAAAAGAGAAAAAAACCTGCTGGTAACCGGCTAACCGCCCACTAATATCACGGTCTCAGTGGTCGGTTTCCTCGGTTTCCCAGGTAGCAACCAGCCTAAATTCCACTGTAGCCCACAACTTTATAATCATAGCTTTACAATGATAACTCTACAATAAAAGCAAGCTTTGCAAAGATGCCAAAAGTAGGACCGAAAAGAGGGCTAAAAAGCCGATCCAAAAGCAGGTCAGAAAGTGAGAAAGCTGAAGTTAAAAAAGCTGGCTCAAGAGGCAGGCCTTTTTCTTACAATTTTTGTTTAAGCTTACTTTGAATCAGAAAGTGGGTGTCTGGATTTTCCTCATCCTGCACGTAGATTTTGGTCTCACAAGAACCAGCCTTATTTAATTCAAGTTTTTTTATTTTGTTTATTTTTTCAAATTTCAGAGAGTGCTAGAAATGGCAAAACAAATATAATGGTGAAGCCACATACTTGCGTCAGTATGTATATTTTGACTCGACTATCATTAATCCATTTATATGTTATATTATTTCTATCTCAGCCTAATCCAACACTTTATCCAATATGGAAATTTATAAAGCAATATTTTTCTCAAATTTTGGTTCATTTATAGCCTATGACCTTATCATACTTAACCCCTAAAGGACTAAGGAGCCCACTTTGGGCTTTTTGGATATTTGGGCAAGCATTTTCCATGTAAATGTTTGAGAAAATACTATGAAAATAAGGGTGTATGTGCTTATATTGAAAAGTTTGCTTTCTTCTCAAAAAAATTGGAATTGAGTAATTTTCAAGTGAGATATGGTACCATATGTGATTTAGGTGTGAACAGAGGCATCCCTAAAAACATAAAAATAAAAAGATTGGGAAGGGTGTTGCCCATAAAGCATTTACAAAATTTTGAACTCTCCAAGAGGCCCTTAAGAAGTCTCAAAAAGGATCCCAAGACATGTACTTATTGCAATAAACAAATCACTAATCCCCTATTTCACCCATAACGCCGTATTAGGTAATTTGGGAAAAAGGGTACCTTTGGGAACTTTTGAAGGTTTTAGGTGATCACCTAAAACCGAGCTCCAACTAGATTTGGGTACACGTGCCCTCACTAGAGAGGAGGAAATTGCAAGGGAAAAAATCTTAGTGGCTCATACTGAATCTGAAACCTTCAAATCTGGTTTAAGGTGACTTTCTGGGTTTAAGGGGACTTTCTGGGTTTAAGGGGACTTTCTGGGTTTAAGGTGGAATATAAAATGGTACCTACCTTTTTCCCAGTTTAACAAATATGGTGTTCCATCCTTTGAGTTCAATGCAATCGTGAAAATTATGTTGTTGTGCCATCTCAATAGGACCAATAGAACCATAAATTCTATTTTACTCTATTTGTATACATGAGTGAAGTACTTGGATAGTGACTAGTGAGTTTATCTACATATTTGATCAATACAAAGCCTTTTTGTATTACTTTAGATTGTGCATGTGGATAAGGTCCTTCATACAAGGACTAGCTTACCATTTTATATACATGATATTTGTGATGTACTATACAGTACCCTAAAGAAAGAGTACACAAGTCCCTTCTATAAGATTCAAAGAAGTTTGTACTATAAATTAATTAATTTTTGGCAAAATAAACATATCATCATGTTTAAAGGTACAAACAATGTATGAGTCAAATAACAAAAAACTAGTTTCCATAAAGAAATAGATATTTTACTAAATTTGGTCATAATCACCCTAACATTAAAATCTTTATAGAATTCTTTTTGAATTTTTTTGGAAATATTTGTTTGAAACAAAAATGTGCATATGGATGTCTCCTACATATTCATGCAACCAAATCTCAAAAATTCATCACCAATGTTTTTTAATCTATTTTCTTGTAAAACCATGATTTTCACACAAAACAATTTACCAAAAATAGGATTTTGGTTTTTAGTAACTAAAATTTGGTATGCTTGATCATGATTGCACAAGGTTCACATACAAAAAATCTGAGGATAAAATGCCAATTATATTGTTTGTTATATCAACTTTTATGGATCCATGACAGGGTGTTACGTACTCTTTCTTTCGGGTATTGTATAGTACCAAAAAGAAAGAGTACATAACATCCTTTTATTTCATCCGAAGAAGTATGCATAACAAAGGATAAACCTGACATTTCATTCTCACATTTTTAATATGCAATCCTCATGCAACCTTGATCAAGCACACCAAATTTTAGTTACCAAAACCCAAAATCCTATTTTTGGTAAATTGTTTTGTGTCAAAATCATGGTTTTACAAGAAAGTTGATTAATAAATAGTGGTGATGAACTTTTGAGATTTGATTGCATGGATATGTAGGAGACATCCATATGCACATCTTCCTTTCAAACAAACAATTCCAAAAAAATTCAATATTCCTTTTGTAGAGATTTTAATGTCAGAGCAATTATGACCAAATTCAGTAAAATACACATTTTTTCATGGAAATTAGTTTTTGGCAAAAAAATCATATCATCATGTTTAAAGGTACAAACTTAATCACAATGTATGAGTCAAGTAACAAAAATTAATTTCCATGAAGAAATATGTATTTCACTAAATTTGGTCATAATCACTCTAACATTAAAATCTCTACAAAAGGAATATTGAATTTTTTTGGAATTATTTGTTTGAAAGGAAGATGTGCATATGGATGTCTCCTACATATCCATGCAATCAAATCTCAAAAACTCATCACCACTACTTATCAATCAACTTTCTTGTAAAACCATGATTTTGACACAAAACCCTTTTACCAAAAATAGAATTTTAGGTTTTAGTAACTGAAATTTGATGTGCTTAATCAAGGTTGCATGAGGATTGCATATTAAAAATGTGAGAATGAAATGTGAGTTATATTCTTTGTTATACATACTTCTTTGAATGCCATAAAAGGGTGTTATGTACTCTTTCTTTTGAGTATTGCACAATATGAAAGTCATACAAGGTAGAGGCACTTCACACACTTTCTAATGTATCCGGCCTAGGCTCAATAAATGTTAAGAGTGTCAAATCTTAAGGGCCTCGTGGAGGGTTCAAATTTTTGCTAATGGTGTTCAAAAGCACTTTACAATGGCTTTAGTCAAGTCTCCTTGACTACATCATAACTTCTATTTTATTTTTTATTTTTAGAAGAAAATTCCTTTGGCAAGACTCTACATGATGTTCTAGGTTTACATTGTATGGATTTGTAATTGAGATTTATGACTATTGTAACCTAGTAGCAGATTTGGCACTACTCATCCATTGCTTCAACTACCAATAGTCGAGGCAGTGGATGAATAGTGCCAAATCTGCTACCAGGCTACAGTATTAAGAATCTTTTCAATGAGGTTTTCTTAGTGTAATACTGTAATGATAATTTCAACAAAGTAGTTCTTGCTTCCAATTTTTTTCCCACTATGTTTTAAGCATTGGAGGATGCTGATCATGAAATTTGTGAGAGCATATAGCCAACTTCATGTTCTATAAGAAATTCAAATTGCGCAAGAAATTCATGAAGTGAAAAATATGATTTTGGATGACTAAAATAAAAATTGACTCTTTACAAAAGCTTCAAAAAAAGTTTTGATCCTACGTTGAGTGTTATTATGTAGTGAAATATGCCTTTACAAAGTCTGAAATTTTGAGAGGGTGTACGTAAGTAAGCAAAAAAGTAGATCTTATGTTGAATTACTGAAAAAGTTTCAAACATTTAATCCATTTTATTGAGAGAGGTCAATTTGAAGCCATTTGAGCATGTAAACACAAAGGAATTATGCAGGTTAACGGGTGTATTCTAACACCCAAAATATTAGGACTTAGTATGGTCATATGAGTCATATGATGGGGAAGAGTTGTTTAGAGGATTGAGTTGAGATTGATAATAGTATGATTTCTTAGTGTTAACTAGAAAGAAATGATAATTTAAAGTTACACGATATTCATTAGATTGGGAAAAAAAGTACATTTTGAGACTTCTGAATGGTTAAGGTGATCACCTTAACCCCTGAAGGATCAAGCAAAGTTTTCACCAAAACTCTTCAAAACTGCCATTTTTAGAGCATCAACCAAATTTGAGAACAAAAACCATTTTGTGCATATGTGAACGTAGGATCTTGTAGAAGGATGGTTGCAGAAGATGTAGAAAAATTTTCAGAGTTTTCCACCATGTGGATTGGAATTTTGAATGGTTTGAATACTAAAAAACGTCTTGTGAAAAATTGGGTAGCTACCCTTTAGAAGGTGAAATTCCTAAGGAAAAAAGGCCATGTGGGTGGTGCTTTTCTAAATTCCTTATTCCACCTAAGTAAAGTACATGTCAAAAAAGTTTCAAATCATTTGGAGTTGTACAACATATGGAAAAAAATTAGTAAGTAAAACAAAGTAGAGAATGATTCAAAACACTAAATTGTTAAGAATTTAATTATGGAAATGAAAAGTGCCAATCCTAATGGTTGTAATGTTGTAATAAACAATTCACATCCTTTGGTTTTGTTTTTTCCCCAAAATAATGAAAATTAAGTAAAATAAAGGATTTCAAAGTTTATTTTAGTGTAGTGAATCCGTAACTGCTAGGAAACTAAAAATTCTCATAACTTTCATCTTGTTGATCAATATGGAACGATTTAAAGCTTCCTACACTCACATAAATCTCCTAAACCAATTTTAAAATTTTGATTTTGAAAAAAGCGATTTTGAAAAATTTGCCTAGGCTGCCCAATGAACGTAAAAAACAACACATTAGGCCATAATTGTTTACTCATAATTCCAAATGTCATGAAATGTATTGCATATGAAAGATAAACCTTGTCCCCACATTTTGTTAAAATTTTAGCCTAAACTATGAAAAACTCCAATCACAAGTACCTGCCCAAAATCGCTATGTTTCTAAAAAAAAGGTCTGGTCCTTTAGGGGTTAAACTAAGCTCTAGCATTTTTTTGGTACACATGCCCTCACTTGAGAGGAGGAGTTTGCGAGGGAAAAATCTTAGTGGCTCAGATTGAATCTGGTACCTTCAAATTTGGTTTAAGGTGAATTTTTTGATTTCAAGTGAAGTACAACTTGGGAATTGCATTTTCCCAATCTAATGAATATCATGATACTACGTTAAACACCATATTCATAATTTGGGAAAAATAGGTGTCCCACTTTGTACTTCACCTTAAACCCATAAAGTTACCTTAAACCAAATTTGAGGGTATCAGATTTAGTCTAAGCCACTAAGATTTTTTCCCTCACAAATTCCTCCTCTTAAGTGAGGACACGTGTACAAAAAAAATGCTAAATACAGTTTTAGGAGGCCTCCTAAAACTTTTAATCAAAATTTAAAAGTCCCAAAATGTACCGTTTTTCCCAAATTAACAAATATGACGTTGTTATTGATTGTGCACATAGCCCAATAGAGACCTATAATAGTATAGAACTTAGGAATCTAAAACACTTGCTAGTTTTTGATTCTTTCAATCCTTAACCAATTTTACACCATTTTCTTCAAACTGCCAATTTGATCATTTTCAATATTTCACATTCAATTGAAACCAGTTAGCATTCACAAACATGACAAAATTTAGCAGAAGAATTGAATAGGTAGGAGCACCCCATAAGCGTGAGTTAAAGGGTTTTGAATATGATGACTATTAGTAAACATCTAGGAACTCATAAGATCCTGGTAGCAACAGAAAAATAATGAGTTTGCACTTTTGAATTTATTATTTGGATACTGTGAGAATAAGTTGTGAATTTTTAAAGAGCAAAGTGCCATTGTACCCATAACCACTATTAAGATTTTCTGTTCACATGTTGTACATCCTTATCATTACATCTATCTACTTCCACAGATCTTTCAAGATTTGAGAGGTCACGCTTATGGAGACCCTCACGAGGATGGGTGCTCCTACCTTATACTGTTCCTAGAGTTAGAGCTAAATAGTTATTATAGGTGTATTAAAAGAAAAAGTGAACATTGTAGTGATAAGTTTGAATTATTAGCACATTGAGTAGTATTTTTAACCACTTTGAGCTAATTACCAAAACCACATTTGAGACACTAAGGCAATAATCAATGCGTGTTACTTTCTTTGATGATTCTGAATGTTGTTTTATAACAATCCTAAGAAAACCATACCTGTGCCTTTGTTCCAATGTTTGGGGAGAACTGGCATTTAGTGTATTGAATGCAGCATTTGTTAATTTGTAAAAAAATCTTAATTTTGGGATTTTTGAATTTTCATTTTTAAGATTTTTTAGGTGATTTAGAATGAATTTTATGATGATTTCTTGGGCAATGGCACAATCAGGGTACCCCCTAAAGGGCTTGCCAGACCTCCCGGAAAGGACTTTTTCTTGAGGAGTTTAGATTATTTTTGTTTAGGTAAAAGTTTGAACTTGCAAGTGATGAAACATTTCTCTTAAGCTTTCCTTACGTTAAGACATTCATTTAGAAAGTGTTCCTTCCATCAAAAAGACTTTCTTGATCTATTTTCGCACCATAAAAGTGATTAGAACCCAAATGTCTTGATTCGGACTTTTTTTGACTCGTAATTTGTGATGGCTCCCTAAAATGAATCATTGACATTTTAATGATTTTGACCATATGTGCACCTAGAAACAAGTATATATCCATGCTTTTGCCACTTTAAAAAAAAGATTACAAATTTTTAGTGTTCTTTATTGGACGTGGAAAAAGTTGCATGAAAGTGTCCCTAAAAGAATTCATAACAACTAGTTTTAATAATGTATGGACTAATACACTTCAAATTCATGAACCATAGAAGCTTGCACAACTATAAATGCATTAACCTAATTCCTACTAACCAATTTTGTTGTCCGGATGAGTCTTTTACTTCATTTTTATGAGATGAGACAGTTCCGGAACTTCTCACATAATTGCTCATTTAGTCATGATAACATTCATCATTTGAAAAAATGTATTTTTTTTTTTTACTAATCTACAAGTATAAGCAACTTCTTGCCAAAAAATAAATAGCAAAGCACTATCTAGTACGACGTAATAAACAGCAAAAGTATCATGGGTATGACCAAATCAAAGTTAAGGAGTCTTTTTGGGTACCATGATCGTGCCATTGCCCTCTTCAAGATCTTAAAACAGTTTGACTTCAGGAATTATTAAAAATAAATAAATAAAATCACTATAAATCATCAAAATATTCCCACAAATGCAAAATTTAATCTCCCAAAGTCTGTTTTGTAAAAGTATTTTTCCCTAATTAACTAATATCATCATGATATTGTCAACCGAATAAATTTGCAAAAAAGCTGGACCACCGACCAAAAAACCTGTCAAACTTTACAAGGAAAACTAATTATATAGTATATTACACGCAATTCATGCAATGGAAAATGAGAAATGCCGGATTTTAGCGGGTGATGTCAAAAAATAATAATCCGAAAGCTGCTTCGTTCAAGTGCGAGAGGGTGAGCGAGGAACCTCCCCTTGAAAGCCACAGATCAGACTCCGAAGAAGACTGAGGAATTGTGGACCCTACACACCTCGGCCCTCGCCGGCCTCTGGTCTCTTTATATGCCCGCTCTGCATCCAATCCTCTCGCATTCTCACATCCTCAGGCGCAAGTTTGTCGATCTCTCTACAGCGGGCCGTCTGATTCCTTAGCATTAAGCTTAGTCCTCGCGCTTCTCTCACACGCAGCTGCTGCCACTGACATTCGCAGTTTGCAACATTAGCACCTCGTTGTTACAGTCCTTTGCTTTGCAAGTACTTCAGCACCATGCTGTAACCAGCTGTTGCTTGCTTGCTTGATTGCTTTGAGGCTTCTGTATAGAACCAGCAAGACTTGCACTTCGTTACAGATCTTTGCTTATGCGTATAGTACTGCGACACTTGCTGTATCTAGTTGTTGCTTGTGTTCGGGGCTGCTGTGCAGTACCAGAGATCACCAGTTCGTGCAGGAGCCCGTGCAGGAGTCACACTACTCGTTTCTCAAATATATATCCCTGCTATGCCAGTAGTTCGAACTCCCTACACGCTTGAGACCTTGAATTCAGTATTAACTGTCTATCTGCTCATGTTTGAATTCGATCGATTTACCGCACTATTGCGATACCGGCGGGTACGGTGTTGCTTACTCCTGATTTTATATATTCTAGATCCTTGCTGCGGCACTGAACCACCATTTAGACATGGTCACTCACTGGGTGATACGGTTACGAAGCTCAGGAGGGATAGCGCCTCATCTGTAAACCTGCATGGAAATGACACAGGCATGTGACAGTGTGGCGTTATCCATTCCGAGCTTTGCAATCGTGTCGTCCTAATCTCTTCAACGACAGTACTGAGCAGTCCAGGACTCCAGGTTTCAGGTGAAGTTTCATCTGTTGATGTTGTTGTTGTGGTTGTAATTACCAGTTGCTGAATATCTCTAGTTTTCAAATAGTTCTGCTAACAACGTGTGTGTTCCAGGCGTTATCCAGTACAGCGTTACCTGGTAATTGGCAACAACGTGATTTTGAATGACGTTCTCGATAGTGGTGATTGGTTCGGTGCAAGAGATTCTTGTCAACGTAGTGTGCCATGTTTAGTTATAATTTGACCCTGGTTTTTAAACCGTGAGTGTTTCAATTAACCATGACGTTGGCTTGGTGTACATGCTGCGTTCAAACTGGGTGTTGGATATGGATCTAGATTGAGCTTGAGAAATTCCGATAACCGTCACATGGTGGGGGTGGATCCAACACTATATTCGTTAAAATGGTACCATTTTTACAAATTGGAACTTCTGGTTTTTTTTTTTTTTTTTTCTCTGAGAATTCCATAATCATCGAATTGGGAATCTGTATATCATCCAAAAATACACTCTTTTTGGACAGAAAGTCTGAAATTTGAATAAAAAGTTTGGAATTGTAGATAGAAGTTCCATTAAAGCAAGTTTCAGGTGACCTACTTAATTAAATTAAATGGGACTTTTTGGATTCAGGTGAAAAACAAATGGGACCTATGGTTTTCCCCTTTTAACGAATATAGTGTTATCCCTGGTTGGTGTAAAAACAGTATGTGCTTGACAACGATTCACTACCCATGTATTGATTTCAGTAAATGCAATTATTACACTCAGATTGAGGACCAATTGACATTTGTACCCAAGACGGAGATCTGGTTTGCCACAAAGGTGTGTACTCAAGGAATCAGAGAACTTAGCCAGCGCACCATCTGGCATAGGTAACTTACGAGCTAGAAGGTCAGAAACTAGTAGTAACTTACTAGGAAAGGCTAGAAATTAGTATTAGTAGACTAGGCAAAGAGAGTTTAGTCAAATTGGCAATATTCCATTACTTTTGTACAATTCAAGTTGCATAGCTTAAATCCATTACCTTGCGACCTTAAGACCTTCGTAGACTGATTATAACTCTTGTGAAGATATATGTCACAACTTTTGACTCATGATTATAGTAAATGAAATGCAATGATGCACAAATGAATACAATACACCTAATACTCCCTAATTTTTATGGGTGTGTAGAGAATTTTCTAAGTTATATATAGCAACATTCTACTGCTACTAGAATACAGTTGACACATCTGTATTGTCATGATATCCAGTATCTCGCTTCTGTTGTTTGGTGATGAATTACACTTACTCTCACAAGCTTGTGTTCTTCTATCTTAAGCCTTTGTAAAACTATCAACATTTCACACAGACCATGGCTACTCAAAACTCTAGATGAGAAACTCTAAAAGAACAGAATTTTCATGAAAAACCGAGTCAATACTATTTGGTTTTGTAGATTTAAAAAATAGTATTCTCTTTTCCAGTCCTCCCTGCAATGATTGTTTTCTTATTTCTCTTGGACTATTTGTGAGGAAATAGAATGTATCCTTTTTTGTCAAAATCAAAAGTTTAGATTCCGTTTCACTTGGAATACTCTACTCTTTTTTAATGTGACGTTTCTTCCTTGTCAGGAGCTTTGTAAATTTTGCTATTATCTCTGTCGATTGATCAAAGTATCAATGGTTTACATACCTGAATTGGTACAAACCCGACTGTTGAATTCCAGCTGAAGGTCTCTCTTTTCTTTGTTTTTGACGTTAACACCATATTCATTAAATTGGAAAAAAGTGTATATTTTGGGACTTTGAGGTGATCACCTCAAACCGAGCTAACTTTTTTTTGACACGTGCCCTCATTTGAGAGGAGTAATTTGCAATGGAAAAAATCTTAGTGGCTCTAACGAAATCTAATACCTTTGAGTCTATTTTAAAATAACTTTTTGGGTTTGAGGGGAAAACAAAGTGGGACACCTCTTTTTCCCAAATTAATGAATATGGTGTTTGTTACCTTAGGAAAATTTTCTCATTTAAATCTTTCTTTTGTATATAGTGAAAAGAAAATCCCATTGTCCAGCCCATTCCAAATATCTTAATGATTCCAGAAACTCAACCCCTCCCTCTTAGTCTAGCCACTCCTTACATTTTCTAAGAACATAGGAGATAACATCTTTGATGATATAATTGGTTATCCAAGATTTGAGCACTTCTTCAATTCTAGCTCCTTAGATTTCAAAACCTAGAAGATGGGTGTCTTTGATGGCATGGCCACGTGGTTGGTTGTCCAAAAATATTTTAGGCTTGCCTTTTGAATGATAACTTCAAAAAAACTAGTTATGAGTCTTGTGACATTCCAAAATCAATACTTTCTATTTAAACATGATTTTTTACAAATTTAATTTGCACATCAAAAAATCTATGGCAAAAAATGCAAAAGCGGGTAGTTGCAAGAAACACTTCATAGTTTTGTCTCAAACACCCTTAGTACTAGTAGTACTAGGTAGTACTATGAGCTTTTGGAATAATCTTTTTTAAATAAAATAAAATATGGACAATTTGTAAAGCACTTAAAATAGTATACTTGTGAAAATTCAGACCTAGAAATTTTTTATTCTAAAAGTTATGCACAAAACAAAATTACCAACAAAAATCCAATTTCTTTCTTGATTTTTAGAAAATAGTAAAATAATTCAAAAAAATAAAATAAAAGTTAGGCATTTGAGAACCCATTAAACCCATTCACATGGTACAACTATTTTGATGAGGAATTTTTTGATATTTTGCCAATGAAGAGAGATAGGATGCCCACTTTGAGACAATGTAGATGCCATGAAATTTATAATTTTGCAAAACCCTTTTACAAATGCATGTAAGCATGCTCCATAAACAACATTTTTGATTTATAGCCCTAGAAAAGCTTTTTTGGACCCAAAATAGTACTATAAACCCCCAAAATGGCGAAGGTAGACACCTATTTGGGGGCTGTTCAAAAATAGTAAAATTATTTTAAAAAAACCACAAAACCTAAAGAAGGTCTGTAATTATGACATGTGCCTTACTTTGAAATTTCAACTCAAAAGACCTTACTGCGCAAAAGTTACAAGCCAAAAAGCACTTGCGAGAGGTGAAAGGGACAAAAAATAGTACAAGTGTTTCTTGCAATCACCCAAGTATTGTTTACTATGCCTACAACTTGTACATATGTCATGTGATGTTTTTTACTAATATTGTTAGAAGAATAGATTGATATACCAATAAGTAGTATAGGAGCTCCTTTTTAAGTCCTTAAAAGGCCATCACCACCTTTCTTTGCTAGGCCGTCAACAACTATTTGCAAGTCTCTCCATCCCTAGGGCAGACATGGTTTCTAGGATTATTGGTGTGCTTGTGCCTCTTGCAAAATTACACCTCTAGGATTAAGAGCGTCTTCAACTAAAGATTGAATAAAGCCCTTAACACCACTTCGCTAGCTTGCACTCTGTAGAGCGCCCACACAATTGTTGCTCCAGGCCTCCAACTCCAATTTTGAGCCACGGGTAACCAAAGTTTGTCATTCATAATCAAATGTTCAAGGCTTGAGCATTATGTGAGCTTGCTCAACATCCATTTTATTTTTATTTTTAGTCAATTTCTTGACATGATCAACAATGGCAAGCCGGGTTATGATTTATGATGGAGAGTTGAGGTTTGAGAGAGAATTATCAAAGGAAGCCAAGCCGGATGCTAGGGGTGATACAGCCAATCATCCAAATTTTTGTTAATTTCCCTATGTCAATTTCAGGAAATTTCCACATTTTCCTTGTGAGTATTCACAAATTTGTGGTGTGTCCTATGATTGTGCTACTGTTAACTTCAAAGGGACTGCTAAAGATTTTTGTCATGTTACAAAATACTTTCCCTGCTTTCTGTATAATACACATGCAAATCCCTGCAGGGAAATGGAAAAGAGTTTGTTGTGAATTCAAGGGCAATTATGAGGGGCCTCAAAATGACTAAATGGCAAAACTTTTGCCGTGAAATTCTGTCTTTCAGCGTTTGCTTTTCTGTGGTAGGGTGCAGATGCTCCAAGGACAGACATCCCCTAGGCCGGCAACAAAAAAAACCCCATGTTTTTTTTATGCAAACCCGTGGACAGAAAGTACAGAAATTCAACTGCCATGTCTGTCCGCACCCGGGCTGGGCAGCATGGCCTTAATCCTGAGCGCCCAGGCCATATTCACTCAAATTCATACCCTTGTATACTTAGTCCAATAAAAGTATTACTTAAGTAGAGCCAAATAGATTGAATTTTTTTATAGTGGTAGTAGACACATGCCTAGAGATACATGAAAAAGTACAAGTCCTTTTACTATACCATTAAGAAGAGAATAAAAGTCAAACATGGACATTTTTCAAAGCTGAGCGCTCAGGGGTTAAGTTCAAATCCCCCTAGTCGGGGGTTCCTTACCCACTACGTAAAGTCCGCCGAGGTTGGAACGGAGTCAGTTCGGAGCTCACTGCCCTCAGTGTCCTATACTGTACTTGAGGAGTTGAGGGCTGTTAGTAGTGTTGCACTTGAGGGGAGGAAAGTGGAAGAAAATCTCAGTGGAAATCTGGGAAAAAATTCCTGGCAAACCATGCCAGCTCTCCTCTCGATAATCATGCAATAACTGCAAAACCATGTTATAACACTAGCAAGTCAGAGACACTCACAGAGACAGAAACAGAGACAGAGAGAACTCCTCAGTTCTGCACTAACTTAACTTTCGGTTTAATAGGGGAAAAAGGTTTCGGTGATTGTGAGAGGGAAATGGTGGAGGCAGCGGTTGCGCCTCTGCCTCTGCACCAGCCTCAGAAACCAGAGATACGTTACGACAGAGAACTTGGAAAGCAACAACCTGCCAGTGAGGGCTGCCAGCAGGGGCCAAGTCCTGACCAGGTCGACTGAATATCAAGTCTGATCAGGTCTAAGCTTAACTTAATTTACATCGATGATTTTCCATGTGGAACAAACTTACTGCACCGCAACTCCGCAACCTCTGCATGGGACTGACATCTCTGAGCTACGTGCCTCTTGTACCACACGGAGGGTCCATGCAGTGCAACATTCCCTTGGGCCCGCTGCTTTTTGTTGATTCTACAGTGCAAGGCATGCAGCATAAAGCAGCAAACACATAACAGTCATATGAGCTGTTCCTATCACTCCTCATTAAGTTGAAACTCTTTGTAACTATAAGCAAGACTGAAGGTCTTAGGATAAAAAGTTACATAGTTAAAAAGTTACATAGTTAGATTGAGGTTATTGTTTGTATGTTAATGAAAGTTTTTGACATTTGAAATTGGTAATTTTTTGACATTTTAAGCCTAAAATTTGGTGGTTCATGGTGTCTTGCACTAAATGAGCACCTCTCATTTACATTTCTTTCATCTAAGATGGTTTTTCATTTCTTGATTCACAAGATGACAACTTCAATACTGTTTTCTTTAGATCCTAACGCCATATTTGTTAATTTGGGAACTATATTTGAATTTGGGACTTTTGCAGGTTTAAGGTGATCACCTTAAACCTAGTTTTAGGTTTAAGCAACATTTCCTTGGTACACGTGCCCTCACCTAAGAGGAGTTTGGGATGGAAAAAATCTTAGTGGCTCAAATTGAATCTGATATCTTCGAATTTGGTTTAAGGTAACTTTTTAGGTTTAAGGTGAAGTTCAATTTGAGATCCGCATTTTCCCAATTTAATGGACATGGCATTTACTACTTTACATTGAGAACGGCTTGAGAAAGGCTTCCAAATAGGGACAATGCATATTCCCTAGTAAACATAATAGGGGTAGTCACACCTTCTTCACCCCATTCTCAATTTTCAAAGAACAGGGATATGACAAAATTTTATTAATTTGTCAAGGTTCCATTCTTTGATGATTGAGAAGTTTTCTTCTTCACCTCCAAAGGAGAAGAACATGTGTGAAGACATTTCTTACCCAAAGTTTCTACCAATGCATGTTTCTTTTTCATCTTGCTCTCCACCACATGTTCCTATTCAATGAGAATGTAGCATTCTTATTGCATCTAGAAGTTATGTTCTATTTTTCATTACTTACAAAAAGAGAGCCACACTTTTTTTTGTGGAAAAGTACTCCCACTAACTCCTATTTCCACTCCGCAACTTCTTATCTTTCAAGAATGTGTGACTACCAATGTCCAAGGAGGTTTTTTTTTAAAAACTAGGTACATTTCCTAGTCTTATCTGGTCCACTTGGGGGTTTTTTTTTTTTAATCGGTCATGGCCTAGACATGTATTTTTTGGTTAGCAAATAGCCTTTGCTTTTTTTTTTTTCACTCGGTTGATTTTCTAAGTTTAGGAAAATAGTTTGGTTGAAATTTGAATTTCAATGTATTATATCAAATTTTTTTTCTTACAAATGTTGCAAACAAATCAATCTTTTGTTACCATGCGCATGGCATAGCACAGCAAGACAATGATCAAGACATCAAAAACTTGTCAAGTTACCCCCAACTAATGCAATTTTTTTATACTTTAAAAGGATTTGTTGTTGACTTTTGTTACTTAAGCATCTTTGGCTGGATTTGAACTAGGTCAAGTCCCACCATTTTGGGATTGAGCACCATGTTTCCTTTAAGGATTGGTGCACCAAGTGCACCTCTTATCCCATTAACCATCAAGTGCACCGTTTCTCCCATTAACCATCACATAGTCACCCACTCACCCTCTCATTTCCTCACCCACTCACCCTCTCATTTCCTCACCCACTCACCCTCTCATTTCCTCACCCACTCACCCTCTCATTTCCTCACCCACTCACCCTCTCATTTCCTCACCCACTCACCCTCTCATTTACTCACCCACTCACCCACTCACTTGCTCACCCACTCACCCACATGGCCACCTCACCCATGTTTCTTGTTTTTAAAATTTCTAAACTTTTAGCACCCTGTAATTGCTTGTGAAACATTAAAAAATTTGGTTTTTGTTTAGAAGGGCGGAAAATTTCCTTATTGTGGAAAAGTTCATAGGTTGATTTCCCATAGCTTCAAATTTCATTCGACCCATCGACCCATTTCCGCATCTACAAGTGCACCTTCAGCTAAATTTCCTAAAGATGAAATTGTAACTCAGTTGATTTCCTAAAACCATGATTTTATGATCAAAAGCAAATCTGACAATTTTTTTTTTTGGCAATCTTCAAAAAAAAGTCGGCTGACTTGTAACTAAAACTCCGTTCTCTCCGGACACTGGTGACCACCCGAATGCGTATGATGAACAGGTGAACATTTCTTCAGGTCAAACATTAATGTTGTACACCACAAACACAAGGGCTAGTAAAGGAAACTTAGCAAAAGCATCTCATCAAAAATTTAATGTCCTTCAAGTTTGTTGTAAGAGGATCATTGGATGGTTTTGTCGTGTAGGTAATTGTTAATACAAACGCCATTATTTTGACTTTGCTCCACATTAGCTTTTCAAAGAAACTTCCACAAATTAGAATCCACTAGAAAAGTCCATCGTAAGGAAAAATGCATTAATTTGGCTGGTTTTTGGAGTTGAAAATTCAACAAACAAGTGTAAGAGCAAGAATTTAGCTGTTTTGACTTTTGAGTGAATACGCTGAAGGGCAAACTTTCATGTGCCGGCCAGGTTGGCAAATAGCCAAAGGAGTTTCTAATGTTAACCCATAAAGGGTCAAGTGGCTGTTCAATAGTCACTTGAGGATTTGGTAGGATTATATGGAGTCAATTTTTGTTGGATGTTCTTGAAATTGTTACACAAGGTGTGAATATGTATCCCGTAAGTGGAAATGTAATTTTTTCCCCAATTGGATGCCCAATTCAAAAGTTATGTTACCCAAAAGAATTTGGGCAGCTCGGGCAGCTCGGGCATCTTTGGAATATCTTATGCTAAAACTCTCATCAACTTTTGAAATTCGGCCGATATGTAACTAAAACAATAGGGTATACAATGTCAAAAAAAGACAAAAAAATTGAACTCTCACATCACATTTAGGAGTCAAACTTTGTTAACTTTGTTTGGGCAATTTCAAGAAAAAAAAATAAATAAATAAAATCCTCTAACTTCAAGCCCTATTATCTTTCAATCTACAAATCCAAAACTCTTGAAATTTTTTTTCACATGTTTCAAATGATTGTCTCTAAGTTTTCACTGTTCAAATTTCAAATAAAAGACTTCCTCATTGCATAAGAAATTATGAAAGAATGACTATTGTATTGCCAATTCACTTAACCTCCTTGCATTGCAGGGTGATTTAGAATAAGCTAGATTCTATCTTTGCATCTAAAAATTTTCAGGAGTGAACCTAACATCATATACTTGTGAATGGTCAAAAAGCTCAAATTTGTGTAAAGCAAAAATTTTACTCTAGGAAGGCTCAAAGTTTGCTGACCTTGTTTTGCAAGAATGAAAAAAAGCTATATTTCTCACTTCAAACGTTATAACCTTACAATCCACGAGGTCAAATGGGCTGAATTTTTTTACATATGTTAACTAATTTGTTTGACACACTTTTGTAAGGTTGATATTGAAAAAAAAGGTTTTTATTTTTAATTTCGGACAATGCACCAAAAGTTGACAGTTTCTGAGATTTTTTCTCAAAAACACCCTTGGTCCTTTAGGGGTTAATAAAACAAATTTCTACATTGGCAAACAAAAATATTGCAAATCACTTTCATGTGGGTAAGGAGGAAACAAGTGAACAAGTAGGGTTGCCTTGTTGTCAAACAAAATCTGAAATTTGTTGAAATCCAAAATGTACTGCCAGTTTGCCATCATGTTTTCAACAAAGTCTTACAAGTGGATTTTTTATCCAAATGAGATGCATGCTATATGATATTATTACTGACAAACTCGTGACAACACTTTTTTGAGAATAATTTATGTGACCCATTTGGTACAAAATTTGCAATATTCAATACAAAAATGTGGTAACTTTCTACAACGAGTCAAAATCTTACCAAATTTGGCCATTTTACAGCAAACAAAACTCCTAAAAATTAATACTTCTAAAAAAATGACGACAAGTTTGCAAATTGCTCTTTTGCAAATAATCCCCACTTCCATACATGGGTATTAGTTTACTATACACCTTTTGTAGACTTCATAAAAAATCGTCCTCAAATGGAAGTCCATCCTAAGAAAAGGCAATGAGAAGAAATGATTGTCATTAATGAGTTAGGTAGGCTTAGCAAAAAGCTAAGCCTACCTACCTCATTAATGACAATCATAGATATTTCTTGTAAAATGTCAGAAGTTCCTATAGCTGATTTGAATTAGAAACTGATTGGAATTAGAACCTTTGACCTTAGTAAGAGTCAAGTATAGATCTTTCCTACCTCACTATACTTTGGTGTTAGTAAAAAGAGGTGGCTTTCCTTCATGAGTACTTTTGAGTTCTATTGTAAGTGATATAAGTTAGTCACCTCAAGTGTATACCATTACTTTAACCCGATTGTACTCACTAATTTTCACTACTAAGGGCGGCTTCACAATATGGCCAAAGGTTGAGAGGTCGTGAGTTTGCACCAATCTGATTGCATGAAATTGAGAGTCTGGCCGCTCAAGCCTTCACAGTAGAGGCCAAACTCCAAAAGTCATCATTCGCCATTTGTTTACATGGCAGCACTTTATCATTCAAGATTGACGACCTCTCAAAGGGAAGTTTGGGTTTAGCAAAAATGGAGACCCAAACTATGAGCGAGAGGCCATCCATTTCAACATTTATTGTTATAAGTTTCAACATTTATTGTTATAAATTTCAACATTTATTATCTATTTTCAACAAATTTTCTTGACCTCTTGGCAAAGTTTGGCCACCCAATTTGAAGGCCTCTCGACTTGACTGGTCACGATATGAAGCGGCCCTAATACAAACATGGCCGGTCCAAGGACGTGGCCCCAAAAGCCCTGAAAAGGTATTCAATCATAGTCCTCAAGGAAGCATAACTTTGTTGAGCATAAGAGCTTAGATGACATGATTAGGCAATTATGGGTTTTCTACATTTTTGAAAATATGAAGATCTCATCATGTTTTGAATATATTTCTTGGTGTTTTTCGAATTCTAGTTTTGCATGTGTCTTCTAATGTTTTACAAAACAATGCAATCAAGGTTGTTCTTTAATTGATATTTATAAATTTTGGATATGTTTATGAATGTTTCATGCAAAGAAACCTAGTGAAGTTCCTTACAATAATCGCACCAACAAAGTGGCGTGTGAATATGGTTTTTTTTGTAAGGTTGGTCATTTTCAACTAAGTAGACAATGAATTTGGTTGTTCACACGTAGAAAAATTGTTGTTTATGACAATATATAATTCAATGTAAACGTTTTTTTAGAAGTTTTTATGTATTGTATATTTATCACAATATGCAACTTGCCTTCCTTGAACTTGCAAGATTGTAATTTATGACAGTTTCATATGTCATATGACTTTTTAATATCATTTATATTATGAATCGATTCTTATTTATTTACTCAAATATGGAGAAATTTATCATTTTGCCTTCAATAATCAAGAACCACTCTTGGAGTTTTGGATATTCCACGCACAACGCCAAATGTAAGCAATGGAGTCACCTTTTTGTTTTTACCTAACTAGGTAAGAGAATCTTACTACCTCAAATAAATTCTTTTACTCGATGTGAGCCCTATGGTCAATCAAAAATCACATTTTGAAGGTTTGAACATCTAAGAAAATTACTAGGCAATAAGAGCAAGCTTTCATGCTAGTAAGCAATTACAAAACTTAGGAACAAAAACAATAAACAAGATTGATATTACTTGTGATTTTTAATAACCACAAGGAAACGGACATTTTATGACTTTGAGTTATGACTATTGTGAGTCATTCATAATTATAAATGACTCACAATAGGCATAATTTAAAGTCATAAAATGTTCATTTTCTTGTAGTGTTTGTTGGATTTCAATACTAGGACTAGCATAGATATTTGCTCTAAGTCCAATGTCCAATGATATTACCCACCAAATTTTGTTTGATTGGTTTGAAAAAAACTCAAAAATCAGAAAAAATCTGCAGTACTTCCTCTAGTTTAAAAAAAAGTTCTATGGAACAAGTAAATGAATATTATTGTTAAAAAGTTGAATTTTCTAACACATTTAATAGTATTTATTACACCACATAGAGCTACTTATGAAATTTGTATTTGGGGTCATTGGTTAACCCGTGAAGGGCCCTTGGGCTTTAGAGATACGGTACCAAATATGGTCGCAATTAATATTCAGAAGTTTGAATCAACTGAAATTAAGTGTTACAACCATACATATTGAAGGGTTGTATGATGGTGGGTGCATAAAAAAATCGAAAAACCCTCAGAGCAGCTCAAACACGCCTGTACATACAGCTGCAAAGGACTTTCAAACCATTCAGGGGTTAATGCCACCCACAAGTCATAGGGTTTAAATTGTTGGCAAATGACTGTTGAGTTGTCCACTGTATATTGGAGAATTTCCGAAGGGAAGGGCAAGCAGTGGACGAATTCTGTCAGAATTCGCCAGCAATTTAAACCCTGCCACAACATTCTAGATATTTCTGCACCTCTTGACTCCATTGCAAAGTCTTGTCTGTAACACACGTAATGGAAGAAGATTGGTGTTCCCCTCCTGCTTGCTGAGGAGTACCACGTGTCAGATATAGTTGGTGGTACCGTAGGAGCATTCATTCTACTCTTTTGTTTTTGCTTAATTCTATAATTCTGACTAATTTGCAGTATTGCACCAAGGGGTTTAATTTTAACCCAAACTAATGTGGCATATGATGTGGCGAGTGAGTTTATATCTCTAAACTTGTGAGGGCTATAGTTTACTCTCATAAGATTATAATCATCGAAAATTTAGATGTTGGGAGGGAACAATTAAGCCCCATGGAAAGGGTGGAATCTTTTGGTTCCATGCTCACTCCTGAAAGGTAAATTTTCACCCTTTTGAATGAATGCGTTCTCAACTCCGAAGGTATATTTGTTGTATTTTAAATTCCTTTCAAACTTGCAAGATAACTTTTTTTGCTCGCATTTTCATCACCCTAGGTATGAATGTACCCTAGGAGTGTCAATATCTAGATAGTTGACAATGGATGATTTTGAGTGCGTATTGTATGAGCTACTTGAAATGTATGAAGTACATCCAAGTATGGCTAGAAACCAAATTTTTGTTTATTTTTCAAACACGTAAATATTTCTGTCATTGGATGCTTCATGGCTTTCGCGGAGGGTTTTGAATCAATTCATGTAAAGATAGAGAAAAGAAGTAGAACTTGCAAAATGAAGATCTTTGTTTCTATTATCTTCTTGGACCATAATTTTGCCTCAAAAGCTCCATATCGATATGCTACCACCTTCTTGCACTCTTAGAGTTCAAAAGCCTAACAATTTTGTTTTTAGTCAAAGACAATTTCAAGTCTTCTTTCATTTAGAAGTGCTTTACACTATGTCCCACTTCCCATCTTTACAAGTCCCACCTCAAAACCAGAAAAAAATTAATTCCAACTTCATCGAGTCATCAACGGCAATAAGGAGCACCAACAAAAGCCATGAGAATTTTAAAAAAAAGTATTGGTGGGACTTGGGTTAAAAGCTAGATCTAGCATAGCATTCAACTCAAAACTTGAGTGAAATTCCACCATCTCAATGCCAAAGCTTCCAAAAAAGTGTTGCCCATGCCCATGCAAGGTATGTACACTCATAAACGTCAAACTAAGGATTTTGAACATGATAGGTATCAATAAACAAGTAGCAAATTATAGGATCCTATTAGGAACAAAAAAATAATGAGTTTGCACTTTCAAACGTATTATTTGGATACTGTGAGAATAAGTTATGAAATTTTAAAGAGCAAACTGCCATTGCAGCCATAACCACTTTTAAGATTTCATGTTCACATGTTGTACATCCTTGTCATTACATCTATTCGCTTCCACAGATTTTCCAAAATTTTAGAGGTGACGGCTATGGGGACATTGACGCTTATGGGTGTTCCTACCTTATGCAAATTACAGTGAATTGGAACGTGGCTTGTGGGACATAGTGTGAAGTGCCGCCCCTTATAATTGTAAGCATTTTCTAATGTAATCATGGAAGTAGTTTAGTAAAGTAATTTTATTATGTAATAGTTAGATCAAACGTTGCTAGAATGTACATTTTAGTAAAAGTATGGAAATAGAAAGGAATGAGAGTTTTATTAAGTTGATTTTCAATTCAAGTTTCTTTGATTGTAGATTAAAGTAATAGTTTTTATATACAGGAATCACTGCAACCAGATTGATACATTTAACCCTCAAGGCCTAAGCACTATTTCTTGACAACTAGTGATTTTGGGCAGCTTACTACAAGTGGATGTTTCATTTTTTTTCTTTGAAATTTGCACGCATGATGTGCCCAAGGAGTAACTTAAGATCCAACAATTTTCATAAATTTTGACTACATCAAAAGTTATTATATGATATGTTGTTTTTTTTGAACTCCAAGCAGCCTAGGAAGCTCAAAAAACTTCTTTAAAAATGATATTCTTTTGAATTTTTTTTTGGAATTGGTTCTTTAGACTTGTATGTCTGTGGGAAGCTTTGAATCATTTGATTTTGATTAATGAAATGAAAATTATGAGAAGTTTTAGTTTGTGGGTAGGTATGAAGTCTCTCAAAACCATACCTACCAGCAAACTAAAACTTCTTGTAACTTTCATCTCATAATCAAATTCAAATGATTCAAAGCTCCCCACATATATATAAGTAAAAAGAACCAATTCAAAAATATAAATAAAAAGAATGTCATTTTTAAAAAAGTTTTTGAGCTGTCCAAGCTACCAAGAGTTCAAAAAAAAACAACATATCATGCAATAACTTTTGAACCTTGTAGTCAAAAGCTTTGAAAATTGTTGGATCTTAAAGCTACTCCTTGGCACATCATATGTGAAATTTCTCAAAAAAAAAAAAAAAATCCACTTATAGTGAGCTGCCCAAAATCCATTTTGTCCCCCAAAAGGACAAGTGAGCTTTTAGGGGTTAATGTCCATTTTCAACATTTCCACTCTAAACTACTGATTTTCTTGATTATAATTATAAGTGAGTTGCTGGAATTTGAAATTCAGCTTTATGTGAATATATATGTGACTGTATTGGGATATTGGTAGATTCAATCACATGGAAATACTCAAAACTTCAAAACCTACAACTCATGCCCACAAACCACTTCCAAAATATTCCTCCTTGTTGTATTTTATTAACAGATATTTCTGTATTTTTTTTAAACGGAGAGATTTAGTGACCTATTGTGAGTATTTTGGTTAAATTCATTGATACAAAATAATTCGTAGTGATCATCAACAAATCCTGTTGGAATCTGGCTAAACGATTGCATGGTTGTTCTTTCAAAATCATACATGCTCTACATTAATTCCAAAATTTGTTGAAATCTTGCAAATTTTGGTTCAAAAATTAATTTCTACTAGGAAGAGCAGCCTTAGTGAAAGGAATAATAATATTTGTTTGTTTGCTTGCTTACCAGTTTATTTATATATTTAATTTTGAACAAAGATTTATAGCAAAATGAATAAACGCGTACTATTTCATTAGAAGTGCACATGCAGTGTTTCTAAAGTGCTTAGGATGCAAAATTCTTGTAAGAGAAATTAGCTATTGCCACTCCTATTGTAAAAAAAAATTGACCTTGCACACATACAAACCTTGAAAAGAGAATAATATGTTATGATCACATTTATTACAATAAAAAAAAAAAAAAATCTACTACCAATTGAAAAATAATAGCTTATTTCATTTTAGAATACAACAAAAAAACAAAATTGCAACTATCACTGCTTAACCCCTAAATCTCTAAGTGTCCCCTCGAGGGACAAATGAGATTTTGGGCAGGTACCTATGACTAAACTACTTTGTGTGATGTTTTGAAACTGTTCTGGAAGATGGGGAATTTGAAGATCCGTGTGCACTTCTTTTTTTTTTTTTTTTTCATTTTAACATTTTTTGAAAAAGTAAAAAATGAATTTCTGATTTTTTTTGGAGATGGGGCAGTCCGGGCAGCCCAAAACTTTTTTAAAGTTTACATTTTTTTGAAATAAAAATCTGAAATTGGTTCTTTGAGTTTACATATACATGGGAAGCTTTGAATCACTTGTTTCTAGTAAATGAAATGAAAGTTATGAGGACTTTTAGTTAACTGATAGATATGACTCCATATCTACCAGTTAACTAAAAGTCCTCATAACTTTCATTTCATTTACTAGAAACAAGTGATTCAAAGCTTCCCATGTATATGTAAACTCAAAGAACCAATTTCAGGTTTTTATTTCAAAAAAATGTAAACTTTAAAAAAGTTTTGGGCTGCCTGGACTGCCCCATCTCCAAAAAAATCAGAAATTCATTTTTTACTTTTTCAAAAAATGTTAAAATGAAATTTTAAAAAAAAAAAAAAAAATGTGCACACGGATCTTCAAATTCCCCATCTTCCAGAACAGTTTCAAAACATCACACAAAGTAGTTTAATCATAGGTACCTACCGAAATCTCATTTGTCCCCCGAGGGGACACTTAGAGATTTAGGGGTCAAACACATGACCAATTATTAATGTGCTTGATATGTGATTAGTCATTAGCATGTGTTTGATCTGTCACCAGTCATTGACATGTTTACAATAGTTTTGATATTTCTGCATTCAATTTTTTTTCTTCTTGCCCATGCGGAAGTGTGACCAATCTTCTAGAACACAAGTTCATAATAAAAGGTCAAAATTGAAAAATGAATGGTCATTGATATGTTCACAGTAAATTCCTTCACTTGAATTACAAAGACGCACGTGCCTATGAAACAAAATCTAGGACCCAAATGTCTATCAACTTAAGGTCAACGTTTCACGAGGTCCTTTTCAAATATTGGAGGATTTACCTGGAATTCTTAATTGCAAAACCTCATGAATCCAAGTGGCTCAACAATTCTAAGAAAAGAATACAACAATGGTGTTCACAAATCATTGACAGACAAAGGAATACCTGGCTTGTGGACATACCCAAGCCCACTTCTAAATTCATAACCTCTACAATTATCAATATACAATAGACAAAGATCAACATTACAACCCTTCTCATGCCAAGCCATCGAACTTTAATTAAGAACAAATTTCTACGCTAGTCTATAATGGTAAAACTAAAAAATAACAAACAATATTGCACTGTAAAATCATATGACACTTTTGGCTAGCATGAAAGTTCACTCTAAATTTACCAAAATGAATTATTCAAAAATGTTTACAATGGGTACACTAAATATTGCATTTAGTTTGTCTTGACAATTTGGTTGCTTTGACAATTAGATTGCCTTACTTTGGTAAATTACTTCGAGACTCATTACTTGGCCACTTGGAGGTGCATGCAACTCTTTAGATACTTGGGATTTTTCATGGTTTACAACTTCAACAACACTAGTTTGTTTTTTAGTAACTTTGTTCTTGCTACAATGGTGCTTGGTTAGCGTCAATCTTTGTAAGAGCAACAATTGGATAAGATCACAGCCCCATCCCCCTTTTGCTCAAAAGCATGTATTATGAGATTGGTTAACCCCTAAAGGACCGTTGTCCTTGCAGGGGACAAATGAGATTTCGGGCATGTACCTATGGCTAAAGTACTTTGCATGATTTTTTGAAACTTTTATTGAAGGTGAGGAATTCAAAAATCTATGTGGGAATGTAATTTTTTCTTCATTTTGACAATTATTGAAGAAGCTATGCATGAATAACTGAAAAACAGGGGACTATTGGGCAGCCAAAAAAAAATTGAAGTTTTTTTTAATTTTCTTTTGAAATTGGTTCTTTAGATTTTTATGTATTTAGGAAGCTTTGAATCATTCAATTCTAATAAACGAGATGAAAGTTATGAGAAGTTTTAGTTTGCAGGTAGGTATGGGACTCCCAAACCTCCATTCCTTTTCCCCCTTGTAAAACTTTTTGCTTTACTTTTTTGAGCTCTTTGTGTATTTGTTTTTTTACTTTTTTTTTTCCAAGTTGTAGTAGACTAAGATTCCTTGGTTTCTACCTTTTGGATCAAAGTAATTCAGATTTCTAAATTTTACATAAATCCTCCAATTTTGCCTAGTGTATTTGTAATATTCTAGACCTTCCACCATTGCAAGATTTTACAAAGTATGATCCACATGTCCAATTCATCTGAAAATTCTCCCACACATACCTAACTTGGTTTTGGACATGATAAAAAAAATCCTCAACTTTGCATAGAGTAATTTTTTTGGGTTATCAATGGTCAAAGGCTTTTGAAAGTTTTGGGTAGTAAAGTAAAAAACTTTTTTCTTCACTTTGGATGTAAATATCTCACTCCTCAACATTTAGATTGAGCTGATTTTTTCCCAAGAAGTACCTCCCATAGTCTAGGCCAAGATCCTATGGTTGGATTTTCCAAAAAAAAGTTTTTTTTTTTTTTTTTTCTATTCTACTCACTCTCCCAAAAGTGGCAGTTTTACATTGAAATTTACAGAAAAAGGCCACGGTCCTTTAGGGGTTAAGGTCAAGTGCTTGCATATGGTCAACATTTTCTTTTCATCAATTCCCATTTTGACTCTTTAGTTAGAAAGGCGTTTGGTTAGTGTCACAATAGTATGGGTGGAAAAACACCTCCAAAGTTGCAACCCCTAAAATTAGGAAAAATAACACAAATAAAGGATTTGTTTATGATCAATGCTTGGATAAGGTCAACACTTTCTACAAGCCCAAAATGTTGACGCTAACCAAGTACCACTGTATTAGGCCTAACAAGCCCTTTAAAAAATCTGCAGTTTGATGAAATTTATTGTAGCAGTAGTAAGTATTTATATAGTGTGAAATGTTGAGAAATTAGTATGAGGCAACCTAAATGCAATAGTGTACTGAAAATACAAAAAAACCGGACAATCAAACAAACAGATTGCTTTCACACTCAGACAACAACAGGTAAATCCAAGCATGTTCACACAAAAAGGATTAAACTGAAATTGCAAGTAACCAGTCATCACTCCCGGTTTCTCAATTCTGTACACGAAAATCTACGAAAACAAAAGACTTGCCCTCAAGCTAAGTAACACGAGGTCTACAAAACACTAAAAACTCACTCTTTCCATGAACAAAATATGTAACATCTACGGAGGGCAAAGATTCTCATGCACTCTCAACCAGTGCACACTCTTCCTCTCGCCGGCAAAGCAAAAACGGGGCAAGAACTTGCCAATCGCAGTAATATCTCCGTTTTCTTGTAGTTTCTCTAGATTTGTGGTTGTTGTACAGGCCTCGAAGTATGTAAATATTAAGCCTCGCCGTCACCGCCGCAAGCTCACCCTCAACTCAATTCTCAGTCTCAAACTCTGGGATCCAATCCTCAGTCTCAAAACTCTAAGATCCAATTCTCAGGCTCAGACTCAAGTCTGCGCAAATCTCATGCCGAATACTCAACCAAGTTCAGGTCTTTTGTGTGTGATGTATTCTTACCAAAGCTAGAGACATTTTGCAAGGGTTAGGCCTGGAAGATTTGGAGATGGTGCAAAGGAAAAGTGTCGCAAAACTGCAAGAAGGGGTTGGGAGGGTTGAAGCCACGCTGGCATCAGCAAGAGGAGTGGGGGTGTTCACCGATTGAGGACGGCGAATTGGATCTCGTGGGGGATGTGGGGGCGTTGGTAAAAGTACTCGCTGGTGTCGACGTGGTGGAAGTGGCGGGCGCAGTTATGGCGGTGGTGAGGGGCGTAGGACACGACGTGATGATCGCCGGCGGGGTGCTGTGGGGGTGTGGACGAGGGTTGGACGCGCGCCGCGGCCGCTTTGGCCTTCTTCTGGATCTCGACGTGTTCCTGTTCGGGGGAGAGGTTGGCCGGCAAGGGCTCCAGGATGGACGGGGAGTCTTCGAAGTTGTACGTGAGCGACTTCTTCGTGTAAAAGATGCCCGCGTCGAACGCACGCGCCGCCTCCTCCGCGGTTTTGTACGTGCCCAGCCAGATCTTGCGCTTGCGTGGCTGCGCCGGGCGGATCTCGCTGATGTAGCGGTCGAGCTCGGGACGGTACCTGATCCCTTTGAACTTCTCATGTGCCACCGTGTGCACATGCTCCGACCGCCGCGTGAACTTCAGGCTGGGCGCCGTGGGTCCGCCATAGCTGTTGTGGCTCCCCGTGCTGGAACTCAAATATTGCGCTTCGGCAGGCATCTCGTCCGTATCGATCCCTCACCCTCACTCCACTGCAAAAAAAAAGGCCTGTACACCCGACTCTGTCTAGATCTCCAAAATTCACAAAATCTCGGGAGTGCAAAATTTCCCGGGCTCCAGATGTCTAGATCTCCGAACATTCACAGACCTCGGAAGAGCAAAATTTACCTAATAAAACCACCAACAAAAGCGAAGTGCAAAATTCCGCACTGGGCTCTGTCTAGATTTTCGAAACTCGCGAACCTCGGGAGTGCAAAAGTCACCGGGCTCTACATGTCTAGATCTCCAAATATTCACAGATCTCGGGAGAGCAAAATTCACTCGTAACGCAAACAAAAGAGGAGTGCAAAATTCAGCACCGGGCTCTGTCTAGAACTCCGAACATTCAGAGACCTCGGAAGGGCAAATTTCACCCTAACGCATACAAAAGAAAAAGTGCAAAATTTCTAAAGCTTGTTTGCTGGTGCAGCTAGCTAGAGCTTGTTCTAGCAAAATCCCACACTTCGCCGGCAAAACAAGAGCAAGAGCAGGGAATCTGTAAAGCTTGTTGCCGCATCTGCAGGTCGATGAGTGTCTGCTACTAGGATCTGGGACCTGCTCGGAGCAGGATCGAATTGACGAAGGTGGAAGCGTGGATTGAAAGGGCGTTGGACCAGCGTGGGAGGTTTGGAAGATGAGCGCATGAGGGAGACCGTGTGTGCGGAGTGTTTTATAGAAACTCCGACGCTGGCAGCGCCCCACTTGCAGGAGGGCACTCCGACGGATCGGGTTCTTAGTGATCACGTCTTCGTCGGAGATGCAAGTACCGACGGAGTCTGTCAAAGCTATTTAATTTACCTTTTGATAGTCGGTATATGGCGAGCATGTTGTCTGTAACTCTATATAGTATGCTGCACGGGGTGGGCCGTGCGGTGGCCCCGCCGTGGTTGCCGACATGGAGTGGCAGTGCAGTACTGCAGATTGCAGTAGCCATCTTCGATCACAGTCCACTCTCCAGACGTCTTTCCTCTTGGTCCAACCTCCCATCTGCACTGTCTTTCCATGAACCTGAAGAATTTCATAGCATCTAAAGCACACTATTTTTCGTAAGCTAAATACTGCATTCAGGTTGCCTTAACCCCTAAAAACGCGTTATTCATTAACCCGTAAAGGACCAAGCCCTTTTTTCTTCCAAAATCATTAAAAACTGCCACTTCTAGGAGGTTCAGAAAAAAGGATTTTATGTTTTATTTTTGGGAAATCCAACTATAGGATCTTGCCCCAAACTAGAAGAGGTATTTGTGCGAAAAAAATCAGCTCATTTGAGATATTTTCATCTAAAGTGAAAAAAATAAATAAAATAAAAATAAAAATTCCATGCTGCTCAAAAATTTCAGAAGCCTTTGAGCACTCTTATAACAAAAAAATTGCTCTACCCAAAGTTGCGCTTTATATGTTCCATGTAGGAGATCAAGTTAGGTATGTGTGGGAGAATTTTTAAATCAATTGGAAGTTTGGAACTATACAACACATGGGAAAAATAGTAAGTAAAAATAAGTAGAGAATGATTCAAAACACAAAATTGTTAAGAATTTAATTATGGAAATGAAAAATACAAATCCCAACGGTGACAATGTTGTGATGAACAATCTACTTCCTCTAGTTTAATTTTATTTCCAAAATATTGAAAATTGAGTAAAATAAAGGACTCCAAAGTTTATATTAGAGTAGAGATTCCATAACTGCCCGCAAACAAAAACTCCTCATAACTTTCATGTTGTAGATTGAGATTGAATGATTCAAAGCTTCTCATGAATAAAAAAACTCTAAAGTACCAATTTCAAATTTGAGTTTTTTTAAAAAGTAATTTTTAAAGAAGTTTCTAGGCTGCCCGTACGGGCAGTCCTCCCCAAATTTTCTGAACTTCATGCATAACTTCTTTGTCAAATGTCAAAATGAAGAAGAAATTAGATGCCTACGTAGATCTTTGAATTTCCCACCTTCAATAAAAGTTTTAGAAATCACACAAAGTAGTTTAGCCATAGGTACATGCCCAAAGTCTAACCTGTCCCCCAAAGGGACAATGGTCCTTTAGGGGTTAAAGGGAAAATTTCATGGATACCCCTGAAGTTTCCAATAATTTCATAGATAAGGTAGCCACACCCAAAATTGACCCCTCCCCTTGGCCGACCATCATTGTATCTAGCGTGTACATTTCAGTTCTGAAATGTACACCCTCAATGCATATGGTCGGAATTGGGGTGGCCTTGTTAAAGGGTTGGGTATGGGTGTGTCTACCTTATCCTTGCTTTTTCAAAAATTTCACAAATACCCTTAGACCAAAATTGCCAAGTGTATTCTTTGTTGTACATGCCATTTCCCTTCTCCCTTTGTGCATGCACTATTTCTTTCTTGTTATGAGTGCTCACAAAGGAAGAAGGAAAGTGACATGCACAACAAAAAAAAACACCATTAGAGGAAAAATGAGCTCAAGAGAAGGCCCCTATGGGAAGTGGTTGGAGGGGTAAAAAGCATTTAGATTTAATGTCCTTTTTCAAATGAAAAGAGACTAATACCCTATACCCACTTACAGGTACTTTATGAGAGTATTTTTTTTTACAATATCATATGCTTTTTATTTGATGAGTGTCTTTGTTTGATTGGAAATTCTAGTCCTAGTTTACTCTTGTGTCCCACTAAAGGTCCTTGCATTTGTCATTGTCATGTAATAATATTGTTTTCCATCATCAATCTTTTTGTTGTGTACCATGGTACATTTGAGTACTTCATACAAGGTAGAGACACTTGTGTAGGTACCTTACCTATGCTTCTCCTACCTTAATAAATAGAGTGGTTTGTCAAGGTATAGGGGCCTTCTCTTGAGCTTGTTTTTCCTCTAATGTGTAAAATTTTGGTCCAAGGGTATCTGCTAAAAAAGGAGGGGTATCTATGAAATTATTGCAAACTTCAGGGATATCCATGAAATTTTCCCTTCATTAGATTGGGAAAAAGCTTACATATTGGGACTTTTTTCATTTTTCGTTTTTTAGAGTTTTTAGGTGATTTAGATTGAGTACTATGATGATTTCTTCAAGACCTAACATCACTGAGGAAATACCTTATTGGAATTGTATAAACAAATCATTTCAAATCACCAAAATATTCTCACAAATGTAAAATTTAGTATTCTCAAAACACATTTTGGAAAAGTGCTTTTCCTAATTTAATGAAGAACATGTTAAAAGTTTTAAGGCCATTTTGTATTTGTCAAAAACCACTCAAAACTGCCATTTTTGTTGCATTTATCCAAGGAAATAAAAAAAATAGTTTTTACAAAATCCACTGTAGGATGGGTGCTTCATTTTTCAAAAACTGTTTGGTAATATTTTCATCAAGTTTGATCATATGGAAAATAATTGCATTCAAAGTTCAAGGAGAAAATACATTATTCATTACATCCAGAAAAAAGTGACATTTTGGGACTTTTGGGTTTTAAGTTTTTTAAAGAGTATTCAATGAATACTCTCTAAAAAAGATAAAATCCAAAAGTTTCAAAATGTCCCTTTTTCCCAATTTAATGAATAATGCATTATTAAAGTTTCTTTGGGTGCCACCCTAAAATATCTTTGACCACCATTTGCAAAAAACATTTCCACTACAAGTTTTGAATTTTTAATTCCATCATGATGAGGATCATGTTAGTAATATTTAGACCAATTTTATATATCACAAAGGTGGGGAACACCTCCAATGAAATTTCACATTGCATGCATGTGTTTTGAAGTGACAATACATTGGCCATTTTGAAAAATATGAATCCCAATTCATACTTTCACAAATTCAAGATCCAAACTGTAGATTATATACTATACACATTCTTTACTGGTCAAAAATAAAAACAAAAAGCAACCAATTTTTCCATTTCCAAGTAAATGTAGAAGGGTCAATGCTTTCACCAACATCTCTAAAACTTTGGGTAGTTTCTAGAAAATGAAGGTATTGTTTACCATTTGTGTTCCAACATACATAAATAAATAATAATAACACTAATAATAATAATGATATTAATAATAATAGAAAGTTTCATGCATATCCCCAAAATTTGCAATATTTCCATCAATACCCATGTTTTTTCAGAAATTATGCAAATACCCTTGGATCAAAATTTTCAAGCGTTTGCTTTGTGGTGCATGCTACTTCCCTTGACCCTTTGTGCTCACATTGCTTCTTTTTTGTTTCATTTTATTTTGTTCTTCAACATTGATCAAGAAGGAAGTACAAGCACAACAAATAAACGCTTGAAATTATGGTCCAAGGATATTTGTGTAATTTCTGAAAAAGCAACGGTATCTATGTAAATATTGCAAACTCCAAGGGTATCCATGAAATTTCCCTTAATAATAACCCTCAAAATTTGAGAGTTTTGAAAAAACATACATCTATGACATTTTCTTTTGTTTTTTGTTTTTTTTTTTATGTATTTTTACTTGGACCCATTGCCCCCACTATGTTGCTCCAACTCAAAGTCAAGGAGTTTTGTCATGCCCGCCTTGCCCCCTAAACTAAAATTTGAGGTTTTTCCACTTTAATTTCTAAATTGTAAGTTGAATTACTGTAAAAATTATATGCATACAAAGCTCTCTGTATTTTGCATCTTCACAAAAATTTCAAAAATGACAACAAATTTTGGAAATATATGAGCCAACCCAAAATCCATTTTATCCCCCATAGGGACAATGGGGCTTTAGGGATTGATAATTGGGTTGCTTTAAATGTGAAAGTTAAATCATGGTTCATTAATTAACAACTTAAAGGCACATGCAATTTTCTAGATACTAGAATTTCACATGATATATGACTTGAGCAAATCTAGTTTGTTTTCTTGCAACTTTGTTGTTGTTGCCCTTAAAAATTTGTTTATAGCAATAATTATTGATTATGATTATTTTTGTATCAGTGAATGTTTACATAATGTACAATGTCAAGGAATTAGTATGTGACAATCTAAATGCAATATTTAGTGTAGGTAACTCTACTTTGGAGGAGAAACAGGTTCACGTCCTTCCAGTTTTTGTTGCTCACTCCGAATGTCAACCGTATAAGTAACTCCAGGTAAATGTTCTCAAAAAGATGTTCATTCTTCTTCATCAATGAAAGTAAGGCAACCTATTTTGAAATCCAACCTAAGGAGTTGTATTGGGTGGAGAAGAGGACCCCAAGGGTTTGGAATACCATCGTCACGAACACGTTCAACACGATTACCGGCCACGTGGGGGGCTGCGAATGGGCCCTGCTTGCTTGCTTTCTCCCCACTCTCGTGATATTCCGTCCTCGTTCCCAGTTAGCATTATTGGAACGCAAGCTCGCCGGGCTTGGCGTAATCACCACTCATCACTGGCTCCTCCTGTGGAATCAACAAATCAACAAGTGATGGAGGCGCCGGAGTCAATCCGAAGGTAACTTAACCCCTAAGCGTCTTGGGGGTCACCGTGTATACGTTGCATCAGTGTATTCGTTGGGACAAAAAAAACGTCCTCCTGAATATTTAGGGGTTAAGGTAGACATATCTTATTCTACTCCCTTCTCCAATCTTGTGCATATGTATGTTGTGCAGGTATTTTATCCTAGAATTTAGAGAGACTATAAATGCTCTATTTAAAAATAGGGCATCTATAACCTCCCTAAATTCTCGGGTAAAATACCCGCAATACGTACATATGCATGAGATTGGAGCATGGGACGGAATAAGGTACGTGTGCCTTAAGCTTATGTTTTTAAAGACTTAAAGTAAACAAAGGGTCTGCTTTCATCTTTCTCCAAGAATCTTCTTTTTCTTTATCATTGCACTCAAGTTGAAAAAGTCTAGACCTTCATCCTTGGGGAAAACGTTGAAACTAGATTCTTTTCTTATATCAAAGTAGGCCACCATTAAAAAAAATTGAGTATTGTGTTTGGATTCAAAAGAATCCTAAATAAGGTTCCTAAGGTTAAATTAGTTAAGGTTGAATAACCACAAAACAGGGGATAGATTTTAATTTCACGCCTCTAGATTGCCTATGGTGTACGGCCATGAAATTTGACTTTCGTGTATTGCAAAAATACATTGGTGGGTCCTAAGTGGAAATGTTCAGATTTTTCACGTTGCAGGAAAATGCTAGATTATAGACTTTTACCGCCAAGAGGATTGAATAACAGGAAACTCAAATTCAAATTCATGATTGGATTCATAAACCTTGTTTGCATCATGTGCCATGGAAGGAGGTAAAATTGACAACTTTGACAAATACACATGTGCAGTATACCAGGTTTGTGCAGTAGAGTCAATCTGGAGATGAGCTTCAATTGTAAGCATAAGGTTTGCCTCTATTTCATCCTAATGTTTTCTTCTCCATCCCAAGGTGGAAAATAATCCTTTTTAATAATAAGATAAATAGTAAAAATCTGCTCTTATTTAGTAGACCAAACTTTACCTCCTGGGAAGCAGTGATTGGGGAGAACCAATGGTTAGCGTAGTGGCAGGTGGTTGAAATTACAAAAAACCTGATTGAAACTTGAAACTATTGGCTAAAAACTGGTCCATATTCCAAAAATTCTAAATATAATATGTTTACAGTAGAACTTTAGAAATTTTACAAAAAATAACCGGTGCATGTCAGTGTAAATTTGGTTGAAACTGGGAAATACCGGATTTCAACTGGTGAAGCTAAAATTTCTCCCTGCACATTGCTGGGAAGGATGACATGCTAATTGAGGTGTGGAGTGAATTGACCCCTTGTTGAGCTCCATCTTGATGAATGGGGCCAGAGGGCTCAATCTATTGCACACTTGTGACTGTGGGGCTAGGGTGGACAAGCTAAGTTTCTTTTTAAACAAGGGTAAAAACAAGAGTTTGCTCCTATTTTGGAGTAGGTCAAAATTTTCCCCTTTTTGAGGTTCTACATTTTACCAAAGTCTTTGAATCCAATTTTGAATTCAAATTCCTAAATTCATTCTTTAAATGATAAGTTTCTAAATCCTCAAATCTTTTGGCATGTGAAAAATTAGAGATTTTTCACCCAAGCCCCCACAAACTTGTCCAACACTAGACTGAGCCCTTGGCCCTATTCATCTAGGTGGGGGCAACAAGGAGGTCAATCCTCCCCAACCCGAGTCTTTAGGGCCACGCACATGTCGCTGCCATCGCTAGATGCAGTCGCGGTACTGCATTAAACGGGATGCTAGTGAACAATATTCTTGTCGCCTGGCTGCAAGAAACGGCTGTGCTCAGACCACCTCCCAAATCCTACCACGGCTATGGCTAGCCTTGCAGCCAAATTTCTTTTTACCTACAAGTCCACAGAAAACGCCCAAAGCAACCACCATCTCCTCTCCTCAAAACACACTCTCTTCACAGCGGCACTCACTTGCATGTGCAACCACCTTGGCTGCAGCAACCGGCTGCACACCGCAGCTGCATGTGCATGGCCCTTTTGAAACTACATGCAAATTCAAGATGTTCAAATTGGCTCACTATGCTATATTTCTTGGCTTTCAAAGTCTTCTCCGGATAGAAATTTTGAAATCTTGAAAAATTTGAACTTTTTCTCGTCCACACAATATCCGGGGAGATTTTGAGCTCTATTGGTAAAAATCCAACATTTCTCATTTTTAGCCAGTTTTTAGTACATGCACTAGCTATTGTTTACATATAACACCATATCAGGTAAATTGGGAAAAATGGAGGGACCCTTTTGTACTCCACCTTAATCTTTCATACAGTAGATGCAGGCCTAGCTATATTTCAAAGTTGTAATTATTTGAAATTTTTGGAGGCGAGCACTAAGACTTCACTATTGTACAAAAGATTGCAAGCTTGTTGTTTCATAATATGCTAAACTATACATGATGAGAAATATAGTGAAAACCCCAAAATATATTGTTTTTCCCAATTTACCTAATATGGTGTTGTATTTATTTTATATATTGATAAATTCAAATTGATCAATTTTTTTGACATTTTGTTAAGCTGACCTTCTATTATTTTTTTTGAATTTCCCTGTTCATTGGGTTCACATTATAAAAAAAAAAAAGGAATTTTGGAAAGGATGGACGGGCAAACATTTCACTCACCAAAAAAACATAAGGTAACCTTCCCCATACACAAGCGGTCCCCAAAGCCAACCCTACTTTTGAGGTGTTCACCACTCACTATGAACCCAAAGTGGAGTAGTAAATGTCATTTGCACAAGCAAATCTTGCCACATGTCAGCTTAGGAGCTAGTTTGGGAGGGTTGGGATTGGGACTGTCAAGTACATGTATAGGAACACATCCAAGCAATTTTAAGGGTAGTCTAGAGTTGCTTTTAGAAACCCTATGAGTTGCAACTTTGCCCTTTAATATAAATTATTCCACAATAGTTTTTTTCACAAAAATAACTTTCCATGATAGCTTTTTGAAAGGCTAACCCTAAGAAAAAAACTTTTGAATTTTCCAAGACCTTGAACTACTCTAAACCCTTAACCCCTAAATCCCTGAGTGTCCCCTCGAGGGACAAATGGGGTTTTGGGGAGGTGCCTATGGTCTCAATTTGTGTCTTGATTTTTTGAAACTTTTTTTGTAGATAGAAAAACACATTAGCTTTTGGGAAATATAATTTTTATTCCAATCTATGACCAAAAGCAAAAGTTATGCCTAGATAAGCAAAAATTTATGGAGATTGGGCAAAAAATTTTCTTACAATCTTTTTTTTTTTTTTTTTTTTTCTTCTCATAGGTTATAGTTTTTTCCACATCTGAAGCTTTGATTCATTCCATTTGGACTAGTTATGAGAAAGTTATTGACAATCTTGTTTTTTGGGCACCTCAAGCATCTTCTTGAAAAAATAACTTATAAACTTCAATATTGAATGCAATTCTAACATTTTTTCAAAAAAAAATTGTTGGAAAAGGTGAAGTTTGCTTTCTAGAACAACCTCACCATTGGGATTATTGCATTTCAATTCCATTGCAAGGTTATTAACAATTGAAGTTTTTGTTCAATCTCATACCTTCTTCCACCTAATGTTTTTTTAAAGAATGAAAATGAAGTATTTTTTGTTTTGATTTTTTTCCAAAGATTCTCAACTCAAATTTTCACTTTTGAAAAATAAACCCCAAAACTCTATGGTGCAAAAATTTGAAGTTAAAAAAGATCAAAGTCAAATAATCTACTCATTCAAGGTGCAAAAAAGTTTGTTTTTGACATTTTAAACGCAATATCTTGCAATCTACGCGGTCAGAGTTTTCGAATTTTTGTTTCCACATTCTTATACTAGTCTAGTACAAGATCCTACGGTTAGATATGCTAAAAGACCAATTTTCAAATTTTTTTACTCTTTGCAATAAAAGTGGCAAGTTTGAGTGTCTTTTGACAAAATAAAGGCCACAGGGATTTAGAGGTTAAACGCTCAAGTATGGGGAAGGTTAAGGTAGGAGCACCCATAAACGTCAAAGTAAGGGTTTTGAACATGATGACTATTAATAACCAACTAGCAAATTATAGGATCCTATTAGGAACAGAAAAAGAATGAGTTTGCATTTTCAAATGTATTATTTGGATACTGTGAGAATAAGTTGTGAATTTTTAAATAGCAAATTGCCGTTGGACCCATAACCACTTTCAAGATTTCAAGTTCACGTGTTGTACATCCTTCTCATTACATCTATTCACTTCCACAAATTTTCCAAGATTTCAGAGGTGACGGTTATGGGGACACTGACGCTTATGGGGTGCTCCTACCTTACCTTATGTTACCTCCGGATTGACTATGGTGCACATTTGTGGGAATTCTGCACGAGTCACGAGGTTCTCAAAATACAGACACTTGTGTACGGGGCCGCCTCGGGAAGCGCTCCTCCGCATCCGGAATAGAATATAGAAAGATTTGAAGAGTGTTTGAAAGTTTGAAATGATGGCATTGGCGACGCTGCGCAGTTGCGGAATGCCGACAATGACTGGGTCGAGTCCGACGGTGTGTCACGGCAGCCAATCCCAGTGCTCTGCTGCCCCATCCTCACCATCGTGGCTTCCGCCATTTGTACAGTCCAGTTCCGTCCTAGCATCTCCATCCGACTTCTAGAATGTCATCTCTGGGAATCGCAGTGATTTCTGTTTCCTGTGTTGAGTGTTGACCACTCCTTTCCCCAACTCATCCAATTAGGTAAGAGCATATTCATCACACCAGTAGTTTCTCATCTTGGAGAAATGTCCGTGAATTTTCTTCTGTAATTTTCCTCATTCATGTAGTTAGGTAAAATAGTGCTCAACCAATAACAAGACTCTTTGCTTGAAAAAGTAGATAGAATCTTTACATTGCTTATTCAACCTATTGATTGACCAAGGAAAAGAGGTATTTAATTAGAAGAGTTCTTGTGCAATGGGGAAAATGCAAGTTTTGCAGTGCAAAAGAGAATATTTTGTCAAGTCCAAGCATTAATTGCTCTCTTTTCACCCAAAAGTGGTCTAAACATGGTGTTTTGCAAGACGGGTGGAGATGCTCTAATATAACATTCATCTGATGACAAAGTCTTCTTGTTTGCAAAAGCAATCAGATTCTCCATTACTAACTACTTCCACTTATTTCTGTACGAGAAAAAGTAGTATTTGAAGGAGTTATTGAGCATTGTGAAAACATAAATTTTGTTATGTAAATAAGATTATTTTGGTGAGTTCATGAATTAATTGCTCCTTTTTCATCCAAAAATCTCCCTAACCCAATGTTTTACAATAAAAGTGGAGATCCTCTAACATCACACTACCCTTGCTTCCAATTTTAAAACCTTAAAGCCCTAACCTTAATATGATGTCTATAAAATGTTCCTTACACAAAAGACGTGCAATATTCTATATTTTTTTGTTAGGAGCTAAATTACCTTAGGGGCGTTCATACCTGTGTTGCAAAACACTGGGTTGGGGGGCTTGTGGATTAAAAGGTAGCAATTAATGCATAAACACGTTAAAATATCCTATTAAGCACGGTGAAAATTGAAATTTCCATGTGCAAGGCAACTGCTTCAAAAATTACCTTATCTTTGACAATTTATAGGTTGAATAATCAGTGATGGAGAATTTATTTGCTTATGTTAGTAAAGAGACTTGTCATTGTTTGAAAGTTTGCGTATCTAGTTAAATGATGCGAGAAACATGTGGTCAATATTGGAAATAAGATTTTTCAGTGACGGAGCTTTTGAGCTCGAGCAGAGATATCCTAACAAATTAGTTCAAAGCAATGATTGTGGAGAATTGTTTAACAATACAAAGTCATTTGGTTATCATTACAAGTTAGGCAATTGAAATGGCAAAAATATAGTTGAATACTGAAACTATTGGATAAAACACGGCTATATTTCCAAAAGAGTATGATTATAGTACATCACAATGTAAGTATAGAAAATATTTGATGTACATCCTTGAAAAAATGGTTGAAAATAGGAAAGGCTAGGATTTAGGCTGTGCATAACATTCAGTAGCACTGGTAAAGGTTGTCCTCTCTCCAAGAGAATGGTGAGAGAATGGTGTGGAATATTCCACACCATTCTTTAGCTATAGGGACACTTGGCTGAATTTGTTAAAGAGTTTATGAGAGGGAGGTCCAATCCAATGCATATATGTTGATGTGCAGGTCCAAACATGTGAGGGCTTTTTTTTTTGTCAAGATGAAGTTCATGGATGATACTTAAAGAGAGGGAGAGGCAACCTCTCTACAGGCTACTTAATGTTACGTGAAGTTCAAACCCCTTTGCAAGTGCTGCTTCAAAGGGACAAAACAGTTAGCATCTTCAAAGTGAATACAATTAAGGGCAAATTTCCATATGTTGGCAAAGTTGGCAAAAATTTGGTGTGTTTTATTGTGGTTAATGAAGCATATTTTCACAATGCCAAACAAAAGATTTTTTCAATTACTTCCATGAGATTAGGGAGGAAACCAATTAGCAAGTAGGATTGCTTTATCATCAACACAATTTGAAATTTGCTAAAATCCACAATGTATTGTCATTAAATACTATAAACTAACAGCATGTGTGAGTACCACATTTTAAGAAAAAATCATTTTTTGACAAATGTAACCGTAAAGTCTTGTACTACACTAGTATCCAAAGATGTGAAAAAAATTGGAAACTTTCACCATGTAGATTGTAAGATATTTGAGTTTGAATCGATAAAAAACAATTTTTTGACCATGCAAAAATCTATGGAGTTGCATTTCACAAGGTCATATTTGAATGAAAAGATTTCCAAAATAGTTGTAATTTTTTGGATTTGTTCTTCAAAGAAAGTTGGGTACCAAGTTGGGTACACACTTGAAAACTTTCAAATCATTCAAAATAATACAGCATATGAGGAATAAATAGTAAGTAAAAAGAAGTAGAGAATGATTTAAACCACTAAATTGTTAAGAACTTAACTATGGAAATGAAAAATTCCAATCCTAATGATGGTAATGTTGTGATAAACAATATACATCCTTAGGTTTTGTTTTTTTTTTCCAAAATATTGAAAATTGAGTAAAATAAAGCACTTTGAAGTTTATTTTAGAGTAGAGAGTCCATAACTGTCCAAAAACAAAATCTCCTCATAATTTTCATCTCAATGATCAAAATTGAACAAATCAAAACTTTCCATGTATATGTAAATCTAAAGAATCATTTATTTTTATTTTTTAAGTAATTCAAAAAAAAATCTGAACTACCTAAGTTGCTTGACTAGCAAAAAAAAACAACATGTCATGCAATAACTTTTGAACCATGAAGTCAAAAGCTATGAAATTTGTTGGATCTTAAAATTACTCCTTAGACACATTATATGTGAAAATTTCAAAAAAAAAAAAAGAAAACCCCATTTGTAGTGAGCTGCCCAAAATTGCCATTTTGCCAAAAAAAGGTGTTCAAAAATTTAGGATTAAGATTAGTTAAAATGTAGCATATATGAGATTGAGGCTAATTTGGAGGCCAAGAAGGTTTCTAATCCTAACTTCTGATTGATTGAATGTTTCAAATTATTTTTCAAAGCTTTAATACTAGGAGTGATTGAGTGAAGGCATAAATATTTAAAAATAAAAAATGAAAATTTAATGCTCAAGAGACAAGATGTATTTACATCCAAATCTTAAAAAAAATACGGGTGTATTGAAAATGGAAGTGCACTTTTGCTCTTGTCTAGTTGTTGCATTTCATAAAAATAATGCAGGCTTATTTTTTTTTATACCCATCATCTTTTAATAATCCACATTGTTAGATGGAGAAAAGATCCCAAATGTTTGACCTATTCTCTTTCTTTGTTCTTTTCCTTTCAAAAGTTGAAAAGCTTGTAGTTGTGGTCTCACCTTTTTCTTCTATAACCCTTTTGACATGAGAATTGTTTTTGTTTCACACTTATCATACTGAAATCCTAAACCATTTTTGGGAATTCACTTCCTACAAAACTCGTTCAAGTAATGGCCAAGTTTAAATGGACTTAATTCTTAATGGGTGATTGCAAGAATGACATGTCCTGTTTTTTGTCCCCTTCACCTCTTGTGAGTGGTTTTTGGGTCTTATTATTTGCGGTTTTAGTCATTTTGACTTGAAATTTCAGAGTAAGGTGAACATGAAAGTTATTAACATTCAATAATTTTTTTGGTTTTTTCAAAATTATTTTATTATTTTTAAGTGGACCCCAATTGCATGTCTACCTTTGTGGTTTTGGTGGTTTTCAGTACTATTTTGGGTCCAAAAAAGCAAATCCAAAGCCACAAATTAGGGAAGTGGTTTAGGAAGCATCATTGCACAGATTTATTGACCCGTTTTACTAAACTCAAAAATAATTGCCCTGCACATTGTTTCAAAGTGGGCATCCTTTCTCCCTCCATAGGTGAAAAACAAAAACCTTCCTCCAAAAAGCACTTGCATTAGTTCAAGCTAATGAGAGAGATGAGAAATGGCCATTTTTATTTTTTTTTATTTTTTTTTATTATTTAACCATTTTCTGAAATGCAAAAAGGAAATTGTCTTTTTGTTGATAATTTCTGTCCCTCTATTTTTGTGCATAACTTTTAGGATGAATTTTTTCTAGGGCTGAATTTTCACAAGTATGCTATTTTAAGTGCTTTACAAATTGTCCATATTTTATTTTATCTTGAAAAAGTATATTTCAAAAGCTCACAATACTACCTAGTACTACTAGTTTTAAGGGTGTTTGAGACAAAACTGGCAGGTCATTCTTGCAACTACCCTAATGTAGATTGGCTTGCCTTTAGCATAGTACATAGTAAAAAGATTATGCTACCTTTTATTAACTTGCACTTGGTAGCAATAACACCAATAGAAAAGATGGGCTTAGGGCACCAAGCTTTAACGCTATAGCTTGTTATCCCAATACCATATCTTTACTAGTGTAGCAAGACAACTAGCTTTGTTAGTAGCAATGTGTTAGCTTAGAGACATTTGGCTTATGATCAGGGAATTGCTAAGTTTACCACACCTTTTTGCTGATCCACTACATTGCACCATGTTTAGGATTTCCATAAAGAATAAAAGGGCAAATTTCAGATATATCGGATGACCACTTAATGATAATGGCACTTATGGCAAATATACTTATTCCATGATTATATTTATTTAAAGTTATGGAAATTAAGCCAAGACAAAGAAAGAAGAAAGGGAAGAGTAGACAAAGTTATGGAACATAAGTTACACATGCTTGCACAACATATTTCAACAATTTGGTTTCTAGCAATCAATTTTGTTTTGGATCCAAGAAGTATGTAATTTTCTCTTCTTTTCTTCATAGAACTCCTACACATGATGCATTGTGGTGGATTTAGTTATTCTCTATAATTATGACACTCTTTTGCTCTTGAGAACAAACAAAATGATAAGGCAAAACAAGTGGGTGCTACATTTAAAATTAGTTTTGTCCATCTTGTGAGCATCTAGCATAAGATCTTGGAGCAACAAGTGCCCTTTTCCTCTTCTTATAAATGCCATGATAATAAAACTATGTCTATAAGCAAGAAAGATTAATGCAAATCACAAGTGCACACTTATTGTGAACTCAAAATCGAGTTTTAAAAAATCAAGATTTAGTGGCTAGCTTTGTTTTATATCCAACCATTAGTCACTAAGAAAAACTCAAATTTTGCACAATGGTTTCAAGGCTAGTTTTTTGTCCTTGTTTTTCTGGTACGAGAAAGAGCCTATGCTTGCACTTTTTAGCACCTAGCTAGGTGCACAAAAGTTTTAGGTTTCTCACAAAAAAGCTGCAATTTTTGTGCACAAAAAACTTCAAAATTTCCTCCTACAAAAGCCTTTCAAATTTTGCTTAGTTTTCCCAAGGTTTGAAATCCCTTAAAATAAAGAGTATAGACAATAGTGTTCGCTAAAAACACCACATTTTCGTAGACGAACAAGGCGTCCGTTAAAAGTAAGCCGAGGTTTTTACTTGACCTTAATCCTTAGACAACATATTTAGCTCCACTCCACCCCCAAGGGCTTAGTGTCCACAAAATATTTCTTTGTATAAGGGTTCCACTCAACGTGGCAGCGTAGGCACATGCCCTTCAATTCAATGTCAACCAATTGTGTTTATTTGCAACACCAAAATATTCCATGTTGGCATGCAATACATACATAGGAGGTTTGAAGATCATTCCATCCTGCCCAAATCTTCAAAGTAATTCCCCAAGTGCTTGTTTCTTTGCTTAGTCTGCCTCTATATATTTTTTCTAATTCTTTCTCTAATCTTTGAGGCTACCCCACCTAAAATGTAATCTAAGGTTTCAAATCTGCAAAGAATTGGCATTTAGTGTATTGTAAGTTGGTTCAAATTGCAAAAAAGCTGGTTGAATTTGAACTTCATGCTAAAACCAATCTAAGTGACCAAAATTTAAATATAGTATATTACAATGTAAATATAAAGAATATGTGGTGCAATCCAGCAAAAACTCAGTTGAATATGGGAAATGTCAGATTTTAGCCGATGAAGTGAAAATTACTCCCCAAATGCTTTCAACAACACCAAGTAGAGCATTTAGGTTGCCTTACCTTAGCAACATTACCTTATTATTCACCCTTGACTACTTAGAGGGGCATGCAACCCTCTTTGTGTTATAATAATTCCTGATTATGTTTAAAGTTCCAACTTCCTTGCTCCCCAACTTTGGCACTTGTCACTGCACCCAAATCTTGCTTGCTTCCTCCATTGTTTATCATAATAGTTATTGACAAAAGTTATTGTAGTCATGGAAAATATTTTAATAGTGTGAAATGTCAAGAAATTAGTATGAGGCAACTAATTGCACTATTTGATGCATATGGAATCAAGAGAACATCTAAGGGTTTCCTTCCATGTGAGATTGGTAGCTACACTGAATATTGCATTTAGGTTGCCTTACCCTGGTAAATTACCTCGTAACTCATCACTTGGCCACTTGGAGGCACATGTAACACACAAAATGTTTAGATTTCACATGGTTTATGATTTGGAAGCCACAAGTTTGTCTTTTTGTTGCATCATTGTTGTCTAAAAAATATTTATTACAGTAATTTTTGATGAAGAACATTGTAGCAACAGTAAGTATTTATATAGTGTAAAGTGTCAAAAAATAAGTGTGGGGCAATCTAAACGCAATATTCAGTGTAGTGAGGCTCATAGTAGCTCGCAGATGATCGATCAGATGAAAATTCCTATTTTTTTGAAATCCTATCTAACCAATTAGCTATAAGCTTCACCATCCACCAGTCTCACATGGAAGAATGCCCTAACAACCTTCTAGAGGGTCAAAGGGCCTTGGGAAGGGGGTTCCTGGTTTTGGGTGCCGACTTTCGCCGACTGAAGAGGGATAATGATTTTGTGTTGAAAATTGGCATCCCAAGACTAAAATTTGATTGGATAAAATCCTTTCTAACACGTCACTCCTTGTTTAAATCGTCGATATTCTGGGTTCTGGCCCAGCAGCTAATATTTGCCAGAATCTCCTCTGGCTACAGAAAGGAAAGAAAGAAGACAAAAAGGGAGAAGACTCTCCAAATTTCCTCCTCATCAGGTACGCGGGTAGCCGGGTACGCCCACATTTGGATGAAAGTTATCACTGATGATATATTTCATGGATGAAAGTGTACATGTGGATGAATCTACCCAGTTTTTTTCATCCTTGCATGTGGGTGCGTGTTTCTTGACCCATGAAACTATTTGTTTGTTTTTTCAATGGTGAAGTAACACCCTAGATTGCATAGCCAAAAATGGACAGAAATATCCATTGTGCATTTTTATTCTTCAATTCAATTATTGTTGGTAACTTTCATCCATACTTTTGGTTCATCCAATGTGATCCGTACATCTTCCTTTTTTATGGTATTTTGAAGTGGTCGACGGCAGCGTTATTTTTTGTTTTTGTCAAGGTAGAGCGTCTAGCACCCCAAAATGCATGCAGGTAAGCAAAAGTTGGCTAAAATTGGAATGAATGAACATGTGCACGTTCAATCAACATGTTTATTAATGTAACCTATATTCATCCAAAATCTAACAAACCACATGCTTGCGTAAGGAGGGAGGTGGTGATTTCATCTTGTTTTTCACCCAAATTTCCTAGTGTAAGGTAGGAGCACCCATAAGCGTCAGTGTCCCCATAACCATCACCTCTGAAATCTTGAAAAACCTGTGGAAATGAATAGATGTAATTACAAGGATGTACAAGATGTGAACATGAAATCTTGATAGTGGTTATGGGTGCAATGGCAATTTGCTCTTTAAAAATTCACAACTTATTCTCATAGTATCCAAATAATACATTCGAAAATGCAAACTTTTTTTTTTTTTTTTTTTTTTTTTTTTCTGTTCCTAATAGGATCCTACAATTTGCTAATTGTTTGTTAATAGTCATAATGTTCAAAATCCTTAGTTTGACGCTTATGGGTGCTACTACCTTAATGGTTGCCAATTGGGTTTGGGGAGAAATTTTAGCTTCACCGTTTGAAATCCAAAAGTGTCCAATTTCAACCGGCTTTTCACTATCATGGACCGGTTATTTTTTGTAAAACTTCTAAATTTCTATTGTAAAAGTACTATATTTAGGTTTTTTTGGAAAATGGACTAGTTTTTTAGCCGATGGTTTCAAGTTTCAACTGGGTTTTTTGCAGTTTCAACCAGCTGCCACTACACTAACCGTCGGTTCTCCCCAAACCTTGGTTGCCAGTGTCATTTTGAGGTAAGATTAGGCAATAATTTTTCAAGAAAAAAAAGTACTTGTCTAGGACGTATATTGTCCAAAAGATTCTGCAAAAGCCGAAAGTCTTCATGTTTACATTTGAATCAAAAATTAAGGTGAACTGCATGGGGTAGGAGCACTCATAAGCGTCAGGGTTCCCATAACCGTTGTCATGATATAAATCACGGCATGTAGTAAATATGTGAAATTTGATTAAATTATAATTTGTGTGAGGTGTTGTACTCTTTTCCCTTTACCTGCATCTTTATCCTTGATTAACAAGGTTTTCCCGGATAAGGTTTTGATGAGGCAATAACCATTTAGAAGTGTTAGTTAAGTGGAGTCACTAGAGTTTATTTTAAAAAAATAATTTAAGAACCAATAGTAGAGAATGACTTTTACTTTATATCTTCTCTCTTTAATATATAGATGAAACCTTATTTGGAAGAGGATGTCTTGTCTTTTTGAGACCAATTCTTATTTGATATTTGATACATAATTATGTTCCTTGAAACCATTTTTTTTTTCTATACCTTGGAAATTATTTCAATTTGTTTTGTTCTCTTACATTTTGATCATCTTGGAGTGTTATTTTCAGTGAGATTGTGTGCATACTGTCTTTCATTTGATTTTTTGAGACTGTTGCAGCCAAATACCCTACATGTTTCCAAAGCGCGCTCCTCTCTATCTAACATTTGGTGCTTCCACTGAGAGTTGAACTCAGAACCTCCTGCTTACCAAACAAGTGCTCTTTTGAAATCTTGGAAAATCTATGGAAGTGAATAGATGTAATGACAATAATGTACAACATGTGAACATAAATTTTTAAAAGTGGTCATGGGTGCAATGGCAATTTGCTTTTTAAAAACTCACAACTTATTCTCACAATTTCCAAATAATACATTTGAAAGTGCAAACTCATCTTTTTTTTGTTCTTAATAGGATCCCGTAATTTGCTAGTTGTTTATTAATACTATAGGTTGGTAGCAGATTCGGCATAAAATAATTCCGCAAAATTTTGCCAAATTATTCTATAAATTATTCTCCAAAAGTGCTCAATGTCAAACAAATCAAAAAATTGAAATGTCAAATATTATAAAAGTCATTAAGCTTACTAACAATGAAAGGTCAAGGTTGATTCCAAGAAGGCTCAATCTACTGCAAATTTTATACCAAGGGCTAATTTTAGAAAGTGAAAGATGCTTAGAAAAAGGCTTAATTCTACTAAAAAATTGGTTGAATGCCAAATAATAACAACTCTTTTTGAAAGTGCCTAATATTGTTTAATTATGAAATCAGATGCCTAATTGGGTTTTTCTCAAAAAATAATTGATTTGGTAGAGACCTGCCAAATCTGTTCCCAACCTACAGTAGTCATCATGTTCAAAACCCTTGGTTTGACGTTTATGGGTGCTCCTACCTTAGTTGTTGCCACTTTTAGTTTAGATTTTGTGATATATGAAAAACAAAAACAAAAACTGAACTCACATGAAGAATTTGCTGTTTGTGGAAGAAGGCATTTCATGTAATGTAGAGAAATACTATACTAAAAAACCCTAACTTGGGCTCATGTTTGCATTTTAAAACAAACATAGTGATTGAGTGATATGGGAAAATGGAGGCTGGGTATAGCTTCCTACTACGATGTGCAATCCACAAAATTAGGTGTTTAGGGTTGACAAAGTCATTGTGTACACTATTTTCTTACATTGGCCCCTTCCATGTGTATAGAGATTTCTTTGACGTAGACAACAACGTCCAAAAAAATTATGAACTTTCCCACATTGTGCAAGGGAGCCATTTTTTGCTACAATTAAAAAAAATGTGATAATTGGAGTTTTGAACTTTGTATGCAAATCTTTGTTTTCAAGGTACTGCTTAATATACAACAAGAAGCAAAATGTTTTGCATCTGGCTTAGTGATCAAGGTTGCCAATATAAAAACAAGGTCAGGTTTTTTTTGGCAAAAAATTGCCCAAAAGTATTTTCCTGGCTTGACGATCTCAATGAAAAATAAAAAATAAAAACCTTGGTGACTTGGTGATTGGACTGAAATTGCCTTTGACAAGTCCGAGGGGTACTGTAGCAATGGTGCTTCCAAGTTCCAATGCAGAAAAGCTCTAAAAAGGAGAACTCGGGGAACAGAGGGAACTCGGGAACAAGGGGAACACGGGGAACAAAGGGAACGAGAATTTATAGCAATGTAGAACTGACTGTTCCCCCACACTAAAATCCTGGAGGTTGGAATGTTTTACTGTGAGCCCAAATTTCAAACATGTTGAAAAGAAAAAGGGAAGAATGTGGTGATGGGTTGGGGAAAGACTTTCCAATATTCTCATCGTACTATTAAAATCACAGTGACCTCTGTAATATCACATTTTGATCTTTGTGATGTCACATTTTCAATCTCTGCAATATTATAGAAAATGAGGAGATAGATGTTGACGTTGAGGTGATACTAGAGAGCACTGTTTTTTTGAGCCTCATGATGTCACCCTGTCACAAATTAAACCAATGCGCATCTCTCCCTCCCAGAATACTCCATTCTTGGGAGGGCAAGCCGCATGTGGTAGGTGAAAAAAAAACACACTGCTAGAGAGTGTACATAGTGGTGTTAAAGAGGTTGCAATTTTACTGCTTCCCTTTGCTTCACACTTCATTGCTTTTTAGAATTTTGTGATTTTGGGGAGCTTGGACTTTCAAATTTCACTTTTCCATTGCTATTACCAAATGATTTAAAATATTTGTTACATTGAAGTAATTTTGGATTACACAACAATTTTAATGATGAATGCGTAGCATAACAAGCGCCAATGGCTAATCATCCTACTGAAATCACAATGACCTCATCCTATTAACTCTTAAACATTTTGATGACCTCATCCTATTGACTCTTAAACGTTGTGATGACCTTTGACCATCAATTGATCAAGGTGTCAAAGCTCACAACTCTTGCTCCAAGAATTTGTTCAAGATTCTTTTGGTTTGTTTCTAAACTCAACCTTGGGGCAATTCAAAGCTCAAGGATTTTGTCCGGCTTTGAAATTATATTGCTTAACAAACCTTCCTTGGGACGCAAGTTGTTTACATTTATGCTAATTAATTGGCTTGCATACCATAGCAACTCTATTGTATATGGAATTAACACTTTCCATGGACAGTCTTATGACTATGAACTAAATTGTGACACATGTAAAAGTTTTGTTTGTTTTCATTTTAAAATCTTAGAGTAGGCACGGATTTGTAGATTAGTATTACAATTGAATATTCTTACTTTGGGTTTGTTGCTTGTAAAGATCAAATTAGAAAGGCTGAAAAATCCACTTGGCTACTGTAAAATAGGACTTCTAGAATCCACAACTTGGTCGCTAATAGACAGAATTTTGAATGAAAATTTGTTCAAATTCTTCAAGTTGGCAATGTGACTCGGAAATGATGATAGTCACTCTATGCAAAAACTAGCTAACCCAAACAAAAAAAGAAACTCATAAAATATCTAAATTGCAAATAATAGACCCTACATTGACCCAAAAAAGTGTCAATATTCTCATCAATCAACAGCTCTTTCTATGAAAAACAAATATCACTTCAAAAAGTTTCGTTGCAATAAACATTCAAGATCCATTTTCTTCCTTTTTCTGAAGCAGTAGTCTCATTTCAGCAAATTTATACTGCAATAGAAGAAATGGCTTACAATACTGAAAGTTTACATAAGACTCTACTTACAAATTTCAATCAAACCAAAGAAGCTCTCTTTCGTATGTTACCAATTAGATAAGTAACATGCATACTAAATCTTGAACAAATTCGCCATGCGTGAAGAATTACAAAAAGAAAGCCATAACAAGATATTAGAACTTTTCTAATTTGATTCCGGATCACATTGACACGGTTTACAGCTATTCACAAAATAGTGAATGTTAATACGTTAATGTGTTCATATATAAGGGCCTTTAGCAGGAACTGTTAGACTTTTTATAGGAGGAACTAGACTCAATTTTCTGAAAGAATCAAATCAGCCCCAACCTTGTATTGTTGGAGGTGCATTTCAGACAGACTATAAAAATGTTCTCTACAAAGCACCGAGCAAAAAAAGTATAATAATTTTTTGGAACTATTCGGATATCAGCACTCAGTTCGATCACGAGCTTGAAACCTAGCTTGTTCACTAAGATCCTCGACACAATCAACAACGTACCTCATCTTTGAAACAACTTCGATCAATAGAGACGCAAACTTGACTAAAGAGAGAGCCGAGATTCTCTCCAAAGTACCGTCCCAGTGTGGTCCTAAGCTGGACTTCCTGTGAAGAAAAGTATTTTGCCATGATTTGTTCGCACTCCCTCTGCCTGCTGAGGCTTTATCGTCTTGATCAAAAATACCTCGTTGTGAACTCGGAGGCTCAAACTCAAAAGTACTGCCCAAAATCACGTCCGTGTTTTTATGTATTTTGTATTGTAACTCCAGAGCTGCTTCTTCAGCTCGCGTCATGATGTGTTCTGAGGAAAACGTGTTCATGTTCTTTATACTATCTCCAAGTATGCGAAGAACGGTTGCACATGCAGTCGCAATTGTTGCCATTTCCTGTACATCACGTTTTGCTTTAGAAAATGAAGAAGTTCTCTAGCCCCAAATCCATTGTAAATAATGAGAAGTTCTACTAGCAAATCCCCATGGCCCTAGATACCAAGTGCCATCTTTGATCCCTTCTTTTAGAGTGGTAGACTTTTCTTCATTAAAAGAAAACCCTAATAAATTCCAAATACATAAGAATTCACTAAATGATGAAACGATATAATTAAGACACCGAAGGCAAAAGGAGACAACGACCAAATTATAACATCCAAACCTGGGCAAAAATATCTCGGAGTTGCTTGGGTGCTTGGATATTTGCGCGGAGACACAAGTCAAGAGCTATGACATCATAAAGAGTGTAACGAAGGCAGTCCGCAATGTCATCGTACAAGTGCCATGGATAACCTCTGAAGAAACTTCCATGTGGAGGTTCCCAAAGCACTGCGCCCAGCTGAGGTAAGGCAACATGCAAAGTATCAATATTTGTTAGAAGAAAATGAACAAATTCTTGACAATCTTAAAATTCAGCAACTATTTTGAATTTGGATGAAAAGTACACTCATGAATAGCTTAAAAATCCAACCGCACGTACCAATTTGTCAATGTCTGAATCTGACATCACTATCTCATGATAGCTTTGGTGGATTTTATCGTCCACACAGCGCCCGCTCAAGATGTCTGGAACATGATCTAGCTTCGTGTCTTTAATATACTCCTCAACACATCTGCAAACACAGGAAACTTAAAACCTAAGCACCCAAACATTGCGCTAGAACGCATACTATAGTGCATGACACTTATAACCAACAACTATTGGCCAAACAAGAAATACTAAAGCACAACACATATACTCATTAGCTCAGAAGTAATTCCACCACCAAGCGGGACAAACCCTAAGCTTCATCTTGGTGGACTCAAATTTTTGATAACTTTTTTTTTGAAAAAGCCTTTGGCTAACCACTTGAATTGGGAGTTGTTGGTTATAAGTGTCATAAACCATAGTTCTACAAACAATGTGCCATTTACTAGTTTGCAAAATACTCTGAGATGATGTACTCATTTAATTATAAGCAAATGAAGTTCTACTTTTACATCGGGAAAACATCGATATTCATAGAGACGGCTTCATAGCAACAAAAAAATCAAGGTGTGAACAGGGATATAGAATTGGTACATCTCAAAGACACTGGCGGCAGTCTCGAAGTTTTTCGCCACAAGCTTGTGCAGCGTGTCTCCAGCATAAATAGGCCGAAAAGCTATGTTAACAATCGATGACATGCCGAATCCCAACAAGATCATGGAAAACCTAAGCATCGGCAATGTCCATCTTTCGGGATCCAAGTCCGCATTGATAATAAAAAAATGAAACGCAATAGTCGCCACAGTAAAAGCATAGCCCCACTGATCTTTTAAAGGCGGTATTCCTTTCAAGAATCTACATATGCTACCACCCATTATTACACAGAAGACCTGCACAATCATGGAATGAAACCTTAATCAGATCCTCAAGAACAGTTCAATCCAATGTTTCAAGCCACTCTCGGGCAGATAAAAGCACTTCTATTCGCATCGACGACAGAATGATACTACACAATAAAATGGGCATCATAATGTTGAAAAACATGAAAAAGAATATAAGGAGATTTACCACAAAGTAAGGGTACCCTGGTCCAAGTCCTGGCCCTAATTGATTTAGACCAAACCCTAAGCAACCAGCAGCCAAGGTTCCCAAAACGCGATTGAAGCCTTTGCTAATAGAGAGTCCAATGTTCCCCTCATATAGCAGATCGGTGGTGATAACGGCCCACAACGCGATCGATGAGAGCTGTGTGAAAGGCTCAGGAAGTTTGAGAACACATAGAATAGAAGCCAGGCCAGCACAGAATCCTGCAAACAATCATAATAATCCCACCTTATTTCACATGAACATTGGCAAAGTGCCAAGAGCTAATTCACCATGGAATTTCCATATTATAGGAATGACAGCGGTCTTGGAAAAACATCCACGTCTAGCAGAAAAGAGTCAAGCTGATTGGAAATGCTCAAAGACGGCAAAGTCTCGTAGTACACTAAAGTCAATGGCTATCAAACTTGGTGGTTTCTCGTGAAAGAATTTTGGCAAGATGTGTAATAAAGGGATCCACGTAAAATTTACACTCGATGAATAGGAATGTGAATATACTAGAGTAGTTTTGCACAACCTTAGTTCCGTTGCATTCAATGGACCCCAAGTGTATGCCTTCCATGAAAGATGGGTGCTGTAAATATACCTTGCTTGGCAGCCAGAATCGTGAGACTGGAATTCTTCTTCATCGCATCCCAACTCCATTTGGGCCACATGTACAACCCAATCATGAAATTGAACAAGAAATTCCATGTGTCCGTCTTTGCACTATGAGCAGCTCTTGCCACTAATGACTTCTTTTGTATTGGGTTGCGGACTTTACGGCGTCTGCCCTTTGGTTCGCTTCTTGAGTAAAAACTGGAGCGCGTTCGATTCAAAGCGTGTATTTGCTGAAATGTGTTCCTGCTCTGACTTGCAAGAAAATCATCAGCAACTCCACCATTTTGCAATTCATTCGGACCTATAACCACCACCTCGTCAAGATGTGAACCGGGTGAACCGGGTGAACCGGAGTTTTGGTTTTTGTCATTACCATCCCCCAACAATGGGGAATGGAGCGAACCGCCTCTGTTGGCCACCATTGTTCAATCCACATCACCCTTGGCCCAATGCCCTGCAAAAATAGAATAAACAACACTCACATACTCAACACCTAAAAAATAAGTTGTAGAAATAAAAAAATTCATACTAAATTGATCATTGCTAGCACTAATGCTGCAGGCCATAGGCATTTCAAAACAGAGACTACGCAGGCACTACAAGGAAACTATGGTTGAATCTACAAAAAGTTGACGAAGATTGTGACCTAATCTACAGTATATTGTAGATTAGGTCACAATCTTTGTCAACTTTTTGTAGATTCTACTATAGTTTCCAAGAACCTGCAGGTTCTTGGAGTAACAACAACTATTTTTCTCTAAGAAAAAATGATAATCAGTAGCGTCCCTTTGTGCCCTAATACATCACAAACCAAATTAATGGAACTAAAATCCAAAACTTATGAACCAACCAGTACACTTTGGAAGCAAATTCCAGTCACGCTTGTTATGACATTTCACATATATGCGGGTTTGAAGCTTGCCTGGTTGTTTAGTTGGGACTGCCGATATCAAGCACTGTGGTCACTGCACTCGTTATAGCACCTGCATAGAGCTCAAATTCTCAGCATCCATAACAAGGGAAAGAAACAATATAAAAAACTTCTACACATATCTTTTCCTTTGATCCTAAGAATGTAAAGGGTAAACTTTACGACTCTGAAGGTGGTTTTTCTACAATATGCAGAAAGAGACCAATAGAAGGACAAAAATTGAGAGGTTTAGAACAAAATAGCAATACAGGCAATTCTAGGAGAGAACAGGAACAAGTGCGATCATACCTCTTGCTGTAGCCGGCTTCTCAGCTGCTCCAGTTTTAGGCTACAGTCCTTTTGAATGTCTCAGCCAACTCCTCAGCCTGCAAGGCAATCATTCCTCTTAAGATAACGAGGTAACAGCCCTAGCAGGGATCATCAGAGACCAACATTCTCCGTGCACGGATTGTGAATTGCATCGTAAAAAACGATTTAATAACAAACTCAAAGATGATGCCTGTTTTTAGGATACAAATTCATCTCATTAACCAAATTTGAATTGCGCACCATATCAACAGTTATTAGCTAAGGCCTTTTGGTGGACCTAACTCTTACAATCTCTGTCCTTCTCCAGGCTCAAGTTCATAACCTGAAAAAGTGAAAAAAAAAATAGAAGTTCTACTCTTAGTGATATCTTCACCACATATGAAGAGAGCCTTTCTGTTCGTTTGTGATAAAATCATAAACGAGCAAAACAAAATATAAGCCCTAAAGCTTCGAAACACCACTTTCCTTTGGTTTTTAAGTAGCTTATCCTGCACTTCAGGGTTTTGTATCTAAAAAGGGAAATCAAAAGCAAAAAGCAGAATGAACAAAGTGCACACCAAGAATACAATCGCATAACCTGATAAAATCCACACTCCATCCAGTTAATTAGGCAAACCGTAATTGTTACGCCGTACAACATCTTCGATAACAGGGCATAAATTTACAGAGAGAAAGCCACCCTAAACCTCCAGCGTAAAATTAGTCGTAAAAAACTGCAAATATAGCAACACCACGAACATATCCACCAAAAAGACGTTTTCATCAACAAATCAAAGAGAACGCTACCATGATAATCTCAAAATGTTCAGAACTCACTGGAAGAGGCCAGCAAATCTCAGACCAAACCTCTCGAAAACATGGTTCGCATAACTTAGATCTAGGCCAGGCACTAAAGTCACACCAGAAAATCTGTGCCGGTGCAACTCCTTAAAAGGCCAACAAACTCTCTACCTCAACAACAATAAAAACACAAACAAACACGTAATTTCAAACCCGCCGCTTCCAAAAACCTTCTCACACGACAAGTCATTTCTTGATCACCAACTCCAAAACTCTAAAGAAGAGGACATCGGGAAAATCAGAGGAACGTTCTCTCTCAAAGACACCGTCCAATCACTCGTCGCCGCGCTCGCTTAAAATCACGACAAAGTCTGCAATTCGGATGAAACCTAACTCAATCGCGCCACGTACTCTCGCTCTCTCTCTCGAGAAGGGCGCAATTTTGAATCGTCCCTCAAGTAAATCGTATAACCTCCACGTGCGATTCTCAAGTTTCAGCAAAGTTCAGCAACGATGAAAGCGAAGCTAACTTACTAATTAAGAATACAATAAAAAAAACAAAAAACATCGAACAATTGGAAAGACGAGGTAGGATTATAACGAAATGAATTTAGTATACTACAAGATAAGAACGTACCACGAGAATCCGAGAATCAAATCTTGCAGGTTCTTTGGAAGTCTCGTTCTTAGTCAAAATCAAGCAAAAATCAGAGGAACGTTCTCTCTCTCAAAGACACCCTCCAATCAGTCGTTGCGCTCACTTAATATTCTCTCCACAAAGTCCGCACTTCAGATGAAACCTAACCTAACTCAATCTCTCCACCTACTCTCGCTCTCTCTCTCGAGAAATACGCAATTTGAATCCCTCGAGTAGTAAACCGTAAAACCTCCACCTGCACGTGTGATTTCAAGTCAAGTTTCACGAAATTTCAGCAACGATGAAAACGAAGCTAACTTACTAATTAAGAATACAATAAAAAAAAAACACCTAACGATTGCGAAGACAACGGAATGAATTTAGTATACCACAAGATAAGAACGTACGACGACAATCCATCCGAGAATCAAAATCTTGCAGGTTCTTTGGAAGTCTCGTTCTCACTCAAAATCAAACGGATGCAAGTTCTGAGAACTATAACCTGAATCTGCATGCTATAATTGTTGCAAGAAGCGCACTTAGCGCCGTGATTCGCCACTTGCACGTCGTATTTTCTGCTCGAGAATGCACGCAAAGCGCTGTTGAGGAAAGAAAATGCAACGGGAGCGCTTACGGCATGTGAGGGAGACACCAAACTCCCGCAAATCTTGCTAAGTTAGGTAATATTCGTAGATTCTTCACTGTAGACGCACGCCGGACATTCCTGCCTATAGGACGGGTCCAACTCAGCTGCGAGGTCGGCCACGTGAGACGGACCCGTCGGGAATTGTCCGATGTGGCGTTCCCTGTCAGCACTGTTTCCTCACCGGAACATCACTGTAGATATTTCCCAGGAAAATGAGAGTGTTCTGCTCTTAGGGGTACCTACCCATTTTCTGCAACTCATACTATTGGCTCTTTATTGCCTTTCGATCTCCGTTGCCTTCCAATCTTCTTGGCGAAAGAGAGACCTTTATACGGTTCTTTGATTATTTTTTAAGGCTCTGAAAGTGTCCACCTCAAGACCAGGGTCAATCATGAGATATCATGCTCGGTGTACCTGCATGTACAGGTTTGTGGGGCCCGGGTGGAAAATATCAGTCCTTTTTTTTTATAAAGAAGGATAAAAATCCATGATTTACTCCCTTTGTTGGAGTTGGTAAATTATATCCTCTTTCGAGGGACGGCTCATGCAATATCTCAAGTTCCACTAAAACTTAAGACTTTGATGAGTCTAAGGTTAAAAGTTGGGACTTGATGCTTTACAATACATTCAAAGTCCCACGTCGAGGTTCATTGCATTTTGCTTACATGGAAGTGCATTTTAGAAGTTTGGGCTCCATAGAAGGGGGGTTTCACTCAAGGTTTAGGTCAACCATTTACTAGGCCCAACTTTCAACCCAAGTTCCACCAATATTTTTGCATAAAAAATCCATAGGTTTCTTTAGGAAACTTTTTAGATGAAAAATTAGGACTTTTCCACCTTGGTCTTACAAACACGTATGTATATTAAACCAAGCCATGATATCATGGCCTTTGTCTTCTTCTCTTTTTATATGTGGAAAGTTGTTATAAGTGGATAATAAGGTTGCACACTAGAAGCAATCTTGAGGTGAATGTTTTTGTGTAATTCAATGCTTCCCTCTATTGTTCCCCAAATTCTCTCTTTTCCTTCACATCAATCCAATCCAATGGTGGAAAAACTCCACTTTTTATATTGACAAGGATAAGAATAATTATTTGTCCCTATTTTGTAGTTGTTCATGCTTACTTGACGTGATCCAATTATACTAACTGAGGGTCTTGCATCCAAATATGAAATAATCAAAATTTCCAAATTTGACCTACCAGTGTGATAAATTTCTAAATTCCAGAATTTCTTCCTTGGAGTAATTTTATGGATTTTCATTGCAGGATCCACGTGAAGGATTTGAAGGGATTTGAAGAAAAACGAAAGCAAACCATGCCTCTACGAAAAAAAACCTTACTTGGATTGCTTATAGTGAATAGTTGATGAAAGATACCATTTCATTAATTTTCAATAATTGATCAGCCTTCAAAGTGCAAATGGATCCAAATGGTGTCACTTTGAGTAGATACCTCCAAACTTTACTTTTACTCACTCAAAAAATAATCAAATAAGTGAAGTAGTAGAAGAAGGGACAATTTTTGTGGGATACATCTTAACCCCTCACGGTCCATGGTATTTTTGAGTATCTCAAAATTTGCTTGAAAGTGAACAAAATGCAAGCATTTTGATCAATTTTATCAATTTTTCTAAAGCACAATCACATAGATCCAAAGTAGACATGTTATAGATCACATAGGAAAAGAAATCACAAAAATATCACTTACGGATTGAAAGATTATAATGTTTAATCATGAGGGTGTTAAAACTGTGAAAGTGATTTTAAGTCTTTCAATCCTTTTTTTGCATTTGAAACCTAAAACTGAGGGTACCAAAAAAATACAAGTATGCCGTAAAGTATAACATGCATAACCCCAATCAATTTATGGCTTCTCAAAATCTATTCTACAATTTTTTAGTTGAATTTTTAATGTGATTTTTTTTTCCAAGTTCTAGTGTATGTGAGGCTCATTTCCAAGAGCCTTCAACACTAGAAAGTGAAGATTTACAATGGACACCCTTGCACAAAATCTTGAATAGACAAATCACTTTGATTCATTTTCAAAATCGGATTCCTAGTGCTGAAACAAAACTTTAAGAAGAATTTAAATATAATAATAATCACTAAAAAAAATCTTGAAAAAAGGTTGGATGTCTTTGAATAAAATTTGGAGAGACCCAATTTGGGCCCCTTGGGCGGTGAGGGGTTAAGAACATGATATCACTAAAGTCTAATATGCAACACTCTTACACCTCTAGGTGACTAATCTACTATAAGATTAAAATAGAGAAACTTCCTAGTTTGTTTATATCTCCTCAAGGCTCTTTGTAAATTCCTCCAAAACCACCCCAAAAAAGTTATACAAAATAGTGAAATTAGGTTACCTTACCCTAGAAAGTTACCTCATGATCCTAGCTTAGCCATATAGAGGCGCATGTGATTTTATAGATATTACTATTTCACATGGTTTATAGCTTGGATGCTGCTAGTTTTCTTTTCCGCGACATTGTTGTTGTTGTCAAGCCCTTCAAAAAAAATTTATTGCAATAGATTCCCGGACATAAAGGAGCACTCTTCATTGAAACCCCTCCCACACACTCAATTTTCATCAAATCTAAAAAGTAATTACATATTTGAAAAGCCTGCTAAAGAGGTTAAATTTAAGAATTTGAAAAGTAGATTATTCCTAATATCATGTTTTTTATCCATGTCAAATGCAATTTTGCACAAATGAGTATGCCATATTTATCAACTTTTATCAACATAATCAACATCTTTGTGGTTTTTAACCACTTTTTAGAATTTGAAATTGTCTCGTAAACAAGCTTGTCTGTTGTACATTGAGAATAGATTGAGAATATATTAGTGATAAATGGTTGACAAACTTGTAGTGATTTTAAAAGCATTTAAACCATGACTTGATGCTTTTTTCAAATGTTTTTTTTCTAACAATTCCTTTTTCTAACACTTCCCCTTACTAGATTTATGTCCAACTTGTAATTTGTTGCTTTTTCTAAGCTTGTCAAACATATAATTAGTTTTAGATTTGATTAATTATTGATTGCGGGAGAAAATTTCTAAAAAAAGGACTATTTCTAAAAAAAGGACTACCACTTTGTGTCCAAGACTCTATTATTGATGAACATTATTGAAGTATTAGTAAGTATTTATATAGTGTAACATGTCAATAAATTAGTGTGGGTAACCTAATTTCACTATTTAGTGTAAGATTCTAGCAGTGCACAAAGGACAAGGTTTATGTAATGCAATGATTTAAGTGGACGATATAGGAATGTCCATTTCAGCTGCCACGTCAGCTGTAATAGTACACTAACGACCCCTCAGAGGCTCAGAGATGCCTTACGTGGCGCTTCCAGTTAATGCCGGTCTATATAAGCTTCTGCAGCAATGGTACGGTACCGTGGGCCGACGACAGAAGTAATTTTTCAAAATAAGATTTAAGGGGAATTCAAAGGGGTGAACCGAATATTTTGGAAAATATTGACTATTTGTTTTGGATATGGTGGAGCTACGATTCAAATGCAATATGCCCATTTTTACTATCGAATTTCCCATACGTTCATCCTACTCACAAGTTTGTTCACACAGAGTGTTATTCAAAATTATTCAAATGCAATGTGTGGTGGGTGTGTGCTTTATTGACCCCTTGTGGTGACATGGTTGCTTTTGTTAAAAGTAGGAGTTGAAACAAAGTATTTAAAAAGCTTCAATAAAGTCGCTCACGTACTTTGGCATTTAGGAGATAAGAAGTGTTGTAACGTTGGAGATGTATATATGGCTTTCGTATCTTTTAAATAAAAAGAGGTGCAAGCTGGTTTGGACTAAAATTAGGACTTCATTGTGTGTTTTGAGCTATTTTTTGAATTTCAATTATATTTTAAGTTTGTTTGAAAATACAAAGCGTATTAACTCAAGTTCTTCATCCAATCAAGAGATTTGAAGAAGTAACAAACTAAAGCATTAGAAAACTCTTTAAAATTTGCAATTTAGGTGAACACTTTAATAACTTTTACTGTAATGGTAAAATCATTTCATTAGACTTCAACAAAGATCACCTTGGTGTTTGTCACAAAGTTTTACATTGTTTGAACCTATATGTCCCTTTGGTAATCGGCACGAATTTTGTTGGTCCAAATACGTTCAAATACTAAAACTTGCTACTGAAATGAGCACTTCCACACTGAAATAACATATGTGTGTTGAATTGGTGACTTCAACAATTATTTTGATTTTTTTCCCTCAGAACTAATTATGTTCTAAGAGATGAAATGACTTTTAACCCCTAAAGGCCCAAGTGGCCCCTTAGGGGCCAAGTGGGGTTTCTGGCATGTACGTACAACTAAGCTACCTCGTGTGGCTTTTTGAAACTTTTATTGAAGATGGGGATTTCAAAGATTTGTGGGGGCATCTAATTTTTCCTTCATTTTGACATTTATTGAAAAAGTTAAAAATGAATTTCAAGAAAACAAGGGAAGGCGGGCAGCCCAAAATTTTCTTTAAGAAACCACACCTATCCGCAATCCAAAACTTCTCATAACTTTCATCTCATCTCTTAAAATTGAATGATTCAAAGCCCCTCACATATATAGAAGTCTAAAGAACCTATCTCAGATTTTTATTTATAAAAAATGCAAGTTTTAAAGAAATTTTTGGGCTGCCCGCCTTCCCTCATTTTCTTGAAATTCATTTTTAACTTTTTCTATAAATGTTGGAATGAAGAAAAAATTAGATGCCCTCACAGATCTTTGGCATCCCCATCTTTCATAAAAGTTTCAAAAAAGCCACACAAAGTAGTTTAGCTGTAAGTACATGCCCAAAACCCCACATGGCCCCCAAGGGACCCCTTGGGCCTTTAGGGGTTAAAATAAACAATAATTCAACTTATGTTCTTGAAATGTTGGATAGATTAACCCCTCAAGGATTGAATTAACTTTTCACCAAAACCTCTCTAGATTTGCCATTTCTAGTACAAGTATCAAATTTTAGAAAAACATAATAATTTTGGAAACAAATCATTTTAAAATCTTATAGTACACTAGTTTCAAAAGATTTTAAAAATTTCACAAAAAAATTCACCATGTAGATTGTAAAATATTTGAGTTTGGATTGACAAAAAGCCATTTTTTATCCGTGCAAAAACTCAAGTAATTTCACTTCACAAGGTCACATTTGTATATAAGAACTTCCAAAATGGTTGTAACTTTTTAAATTCATTCTTCAAGGCAAGTTGGAAACATATTTGGAAATTTTCAAATCATTTGGAATTGTACAACACATGGGGAAAAAATAGTAAGTAAAAAGAAGTAGAGAATGAGTCAAAACACTAAAGTGTTGAGAATTTAATTATTGAAATGAAAAATAAAAATACCAATGGTTGCAGTGTTGTAATAAACAATCTATTCCTTTAATTTATTTTTTTATAATCTTGAAAATTGAGTAAATTAAAGGACTTCAAAGTTTATTTTAGAATAGAGAATCCACAACTGCCCGTTAACAAAAACTCCTCATCACTTTCATCTTGTTGATTGAAAGTGAATGATTCAAAACTTACCATGTATCATTCTTTTTACAAAACCAATTCCAAATTTTTATTTTAAAAAATATAATTTTTGAAGAAGTTTTTTGGGCTGCCCAAATAACCCCTCCTCCCCTAGTTTTGATAAATTCTTGCATAACTTTTTTGTCAAATGTCAGAATGAAGAAAAAAATAGATGCGCACTTAGATCTCTAGATTCTCCATCTTCAATAAAGGTTTTAAAAAATCACACAAAGTAACTTATCCAAAGGTACATGCCCAAAATCCCATTTTTTCCCTAAAGGGATAATGGTACTTTAGGGATTAAAATTTTTAAAAATGGAGTTGACAATAAAAAGAAAAAAAAGAAAAAACGATGATGGAAATGAAGAGAAAAGTGAAGATGTTAAAACGAGGTTGAAGAGAACAGAATACAAGTAGGGTGCAATTTTTGAAAGATAGTTGTTATCTTTTTGAAATTATTGCTTCTTCTTTGTAATCTCTTTCTCTATTCCTTTTATTTTTGCTCTCTTGTAAGTATAAATTAGTCAAAATTAAGAACTACTTAAAAGTGTTTGTGCATACTTGTAAGAAAGTTAACGTAGAATAAAACAAATTAATGTAGACTAAAAAGATTAAAATAGTAATAACAGACCCTATTCTTTCACCACGAACCATTATTGTTATCTATCTATCTTCACGTCCATGAGTTTTTATTCACGGGGTTGATGTTTTTTCCATATGCCTCGAGTTGAGCTATTTCCATGAGTACCTACGCCATCACATTAAAAATGTTGGTGAAAGTTTAGTAGTGTTTTCAGTTGATCTTTTAAAACATAGAATAAATTCAATATCTAAAATCTTACTAGCAATTTTTTTCCATTACGTTACAAAGTTCTGATTTCAAAATTTTGTATTCTTCTTAAGTTTTTCTTAATTTTTAGTTTTTAATTTAAGTTTTTTGTAAATAATCTTGCTACGTTTAGATTTATATTTTGTCTTATGTGAATTTCTAAAATTTAATCCCTAAAGGACCATTACCCCCTTAGGGGACAAATGGGATTTTGAGAATGTTCCTACAATTAAACTACTTTGTGTGATTTTTTGAAACTTTTATGGAAGATGAGAAATTCAAAAATCTACTTAGGCTTCTATTTTTTTTTTCATTCTAACATTTATTGAAGAGGTTAATTATGCAAGAATTTATTGAACCTAGGGGAGGAGGGACAATTCAGGCATGGTCTCTCCTTTGTAAGTGGGTGTTGACTCCAAAGAGGGTCACTCCTTGTGGGCACAAGGTGTGAACACTTGGGCAAAGAGGAGTGGAGTGCAAGGTGCCCATCTTGGGGTACTCTCAAGCCTCCATTCCTTTTGCCCCTTGTAAAATTTGGTACTTTGATAATTTAAGTAGTTTGTGTTTTTGTTATTGTTTTTATTATCTTTCCAAATTGTAGTGGGTTGAGAGCCCTTGAATTTCACCATTTAGATTAATGTAATTCAGATTTTGGAATTTTACATAAATCCTCCAATTTTGCCTAGTGTACTCGCAAATTTCAGGATCTTTTGGCATTCAAAGATTTTTTGAAGTATGTTATACATCTCTAATTTATGTGAAATTCTCTCACACATACCTAACTTGGTCTTCTACATGAATAAAATAAACCTCAACTTTATGTAGAGTAATTTTTTACTATAAGAGTGGTCAAAGGCTTCTAAAATTTTTTGGCAGCGTGAAAAAAAACTTGTATGTGCATAAATGAGTGCAAATTTGAAGATGTACATTATTACTTAGTTAATTTTAAATTCTCCTCTAATTATTTCTTATTTAAAAACTCTTAGCTTACTTTTTCATTTTCTTAAATTAGTAATTCTTTTTACCTTTACAGCTTCTCTACTGTTTGGCATTCGTTATGATACAATAGCTTTATAAATTTAGAATTTTATTTGTAAGTGCTTAGAATGGGCTCCCATTTGCAAGTAATAAATGATGTGCACTAAAACTATTAGAGACTCTTGAATATCAAGTAAGGTACCTTCACAAGCTTCCTCTAGCTAACTTACCTTGATGCAAAACGTCCTCCCTTGCAATCAAGAACCAATAAATATATTCTTTCTTTTGTAATCACAAAATTAATTAAGTAATTAAGGGATCTTCAAGACAATTTATTTGCACCCACTATAAAAAGGTCTATGAAGATCTAACAAGATCAGTATGATTTAGAATCAAAGGTGGTCAAAATAAATTTTGTTCAAAACCAACGTGACTAAGATTAGTATGATCAAAGCTAATCAAAATCGAAATCGTTAACGTGACAAAAGAAATTCCATTTTTTTTAAACATGTTCAAAAAACATGAAACTAAATAAGAAACCTCAAACACATGAAACTAAAAATAAGAAAACTTGGAATGAATTAGAGCCACATTAAGAAAATTGAAGGAAGCCTCAACGAAGGGTTATAGTATGCCTTCTAAGGGTACATTCACACTAGGGGTGATGAAAATGTGAGATTTGAAAACAACCTTGTAGGTTCTGGAGGAGTTTGAAGTAAATTCATATGTCAATAAATATATACTTCCACAATTGATTGAGAGCTCATTCATACAAAAGGGAGAAAGATAACCTTCAAGAGGTGAGCACTAAACAAAAAGATTCCACCTTCTCCATGGAGTTTAAACACCCTCAATACTCCCTTCCAACATCTAAATATACTTCAAAGTTTATAATCCCAAAGGAGCAAATTACAACCCTTGCAAGTTCTATATACAACCCATCCATCATGTTGTATGCCACATTGGAAGAAGGTTACAATTAAATCCCTTGGTGCAAACACTTAACCCATTAACAAGGCAACCACTTTCTAGTCAATTCCTAGTATATTCTCAAAACCCTTAACATCAAGAGGTTAATGAGACGGTTAGAAACATTAAAATAATAAATTTTGTGTTCCCCCTTTACTCTTAACATTAACCCCCTAAAGGCCCAAGCCCTTTTTTTTGTGACAGTCATTGAAAACTGCCACTTTTGGGAGAATGAGTAGAAAGGTAGGAAAAGAAAGTTTTCTTTGAAAATCCAACCTACGGATCTTGCCCTAAACTATGGGAAGTACTTATGGGGAAAAAGTCAGCTCATGCTAGATGTAAGCTTAGAGGACTGAGAAATTGACATCTAAAGAGAAAAAAAAAAAAAACCATGCTGCCAAAACATTTTAGAAGCCTTTGACCACTATTATAGCAAAAAAATTGCTCTACACAAAGTTGAGGTTTATTTTATCCATGTAGAAGACCAGGTTAGGTATGTGTGGAAGAATTTTCACATAAAGTGGAGATGTATAACATACTTCAAAAAATCTTTGAATGCCAAAAGATCCTGAAATTTGCGAGTACACTAGGCAAAATTGGAGGATTTATGTAAAATTCAAAAATCTAAATTACTTTGATCCAAATGGTGAAAACCAAGTAGTCTTAGTCTACTACAACTGGGAAAAAAAAGGAGTAAAAAAACAAATACACAAAGAGTTCAAAAAATTAAAGCACCAAATTTTACAAATGACAAAAGGAATGGAGGTTTGGGATTCTCCCAAGGTGGGCACCTTTCTCTCCACTCCCCTTTGCCCAATTGTCCACACCTTGTGCCCACAAGGGTTGACCCTCTTTGGAGTCAACACCCACTTACAAAGGAGAGGCTCTAACCAAGCTACCCTTGCTCGCTTAGTTTTAGGAAATTCTTGATAACTTCTTCATCAAATGTTGGAATGAAGAAAAAACTTAGATGCCTGAGTAGGTCTTGAAAATCCCTACTTTCAATAAAAATTTCAAAAAATCACACAAGCTAGTTTAAACATAGGTACGTGCCTGAAATCCATTTGTTCCCAAAGGAGACAGTTGGGCCTTTAGGGGTTAAGAGGATAATGAGAGTTAGAAACATTAAAATCTTAAATTTCATGTTTCCCCTTTTATGTGAATGTATCTTAACCCCCAAAGGACCAAGCCCTTTTTTGTGTGAAAATCATTGAAAGCTGCCACTTTTGGAGGAATGAGTAGAAAAGTAGGAACAAAAGTTTTTTTTAAAAACTAATATGTAAGATGTTGCTCCAAACTATGGGAGGTACTTGTTGGAGAAAAATGAGGTCATTTCAAAAGGTCAAGGGTGAGATATCAACATTTGAAGTAAAAAAAAAGGTTTCTTTTCCATGTTGCCAAAAAATTTTAGAAGCCTTTGACCACTCTTATAGTAAAAAATTACTCTACATAAAGTTGAGGTTTATTTTATTCATGTAGAAGACCAAGTTAGGTATGTGTGAGAGAATTTCACATAAATTAGAGATGTATAACATACTTCAAAAAATCTTTGAATGCCAAAAGATCCTGAAATTTGCGAGTACACTAGGCAAAATTGGAGGATTTATGTAAAATTCCAAAATCTGAATTACATTAATCTAAATGGTGAAATTCAAGGGCTCTCAACCCACTACAATTTGGAAAGATAATAAAAACAATAACAAAAACACAAACTACTTAAATTATCAAAGTACCAAATTTTACAAGGGGCAAAAGGAATGGAGGCTTGAGAGTACCCCAAGATGGGCACCTTGCACTCCACTCCTCTTTGCCCAAGTGTTCACACCTTGTGCCCACAAGGAGTGACCCTCTTTGGAGTCAACACCCACTTACAAAGGAGAGACCATGCCTGAATTGTCCCTCCTCCCCTAGGTTCAATAAATTCTTGCATAATTAACCTCTTCAATAAATGTTAGAATGAAAAAAAAAATAGAAGCCTAAGTAGATTTTTGAATTTCTCATCTTCCATAAAAGTTTCAAAAAATCACACAAAGTAGTTTAATTGTAGGAACATTCTCAAAATCCCATTTGTCCCCTAAGGGGTAATGGTCCTTTAAGGGTTTAGTGAGGGAAAAAACCTAGGCCAAAGTTTGTTTGAGGACCAAGTATTAGGAGTGCTTCCAAGCTTCACAACAATCATTTGACTACACTTCTGTACATGCCCCACAACAAAACTATTTCCTTGATTTTCAATAGAATATTTCAAAAAATGTTAGAGAATCTTGTTAACCCTTAAATGACCATACGGCATAGTGCATATGCTGCCATATAATTGGCATTTGCTACCAATAAGAAGTTTTAATTTACAATCTCAAGTAGCTCATTAGAACCACTTTGATCTATTCTCCAACTTCTTTGTTGATCTTAACAATATGTGAATCTATTCCAAATAGGAGAAAAACACCTCCACCTCGTATTCTGCTGGTCGGAGCGGCACGCTCACACGTTTAGGGGTTAAAGCAATTGGACCACACCATGAGACATAGATGCTTATCTACTTTCCAAAAACATTCATGCCGTCATGTAAACTTCAAAACACCAAAAACATTCATGGCTTCATGTCAACTTCAAAATACCATGTCACATTAATTTCAGTACTAAAGTAGGACACTTAAATATCAAGCAGCAATAACTCTCTTTTCAAGGAAGGTAATATTCAAACCTCCTCAGGGTAGCTTCTCGATGCAAAGCCTCCCAGTAAAAAGCATTCCTTCTGTGCTACTGAAGAGGAAATCAAAGAAATGAGAAATGCTACTAGCTGCAGTGGAACGTTAGTTGAGCCAGGAACGCAGCACCAGTTTTCATGAAAACTCAAACAAGCTCGGAAACAACAACGACGATAACAACAACTAAGCTTCAACAAAAGGCAAAAAGAAAGCAAGACAGAGAGAGACAGAAACAGAGATCCAAAGCACGCCAACAAAGACAAAACCTGTAAGGGAAATCAACAGAAAGAGCAAAAGAAATGGGAAGAGACATACCAAAACCATACAAAATTGCTTTTATCAATAAGGTGGGAGGACAACCCAAGCCTTTGGCATGTGAGTAACCCATCAGAAATATCGAATCTCTATAATTTCTCTTCTCGTGTGTGGTACCTGCTTCTAGTAACCCAGGCTCCAGAAAATTCTCTTGACACCAGAAAGCAGCAACTCGCTTCGTTGCCAGGGGAGAGGTATGGTCGATGGAGAGACAATACCCATGGCCTGCAAGCATCGATCAACCCCACGAGGGGCTGGAGAAGTGCACGGAGGCGTCGGAGTTTTCAACCCTGACATCCACAGGCCGTGGCCGGGAATCCAAGTCACCATTCTCGCTGACGCCGTTGCTAACGCTCACAGACCCTGCAAGCACATGCCCGATCTTCCGCTTCTTCTCGCCGACCTTGCGGCTTTTGTTGATGGTGCCTGTCCGCACAGGCTGCTTGTGATTGGCATCCGTCTCCATCGCCACTGGAACAGCCATTCCAGATACTAACCTTAACGTTGTTGTTGTCGTCGTTGTCGATGTGGTTGTCTCCAGTGTGGATCCTCCTCTGCCGACCACTCCACCGAACGGGATCGGCTCTCCTGGATTCGCCCGCTGCAGTTTCAGCGAAGTCTTTTTAGTCCTTGCTTTGCCGAGGTGCGATGGCCCCGGCGCAACCTCCTGTAGGTAGGTCGGTAACAACAATCAGAGATCACCAAACCCTAAAACCAAAACACCTTCGATACGACCAATGAAAAGAGCGACGTACGTTTCCTGCCTCGGAAGACGTTGCTGGTGTTGCCGAGGTACCGTTCACTTCCGGAGCGCCACGTTGAGACTCTTGAGGAGCAGCACGGACGAGTGGTTTACTAGATGGCCGGCTATGGTTGACGGCATTGTCGTTGCTCGTGGTTCTGGACGCTGGCACAGCTGCTGCTCGGCTCCGCCGTGGCTGAGCTGTACTTGCATTTGAGTTTGGCTTGAGCCGTGCCTTGCGACCCTGTCACCGAGAAAAGGCAAAGGTAATGTTAACGTCATGGTGATAGTCAAAAGGTTAACCCTTGATCTACCATAGGGCATAGTATATACGCTGACGTATAATTGTCATTTGCTACCAGTAAGAAATTTTAGTTTGGGATCTCAAGTAGCCCACTAGAACCGCATTGATCTATTCTCTAACTTCTTTGTTGGTCTCAAATGTAGTAGAGGTGTGGATCCATTCCAAATACAAGAAAAATACCCCATATTGTACTGGTCACAAAGGGCCTCTCAATCGTTTAAGGGTTAAGATATGGTTGAAGTGTGCATGCAATTCAAAGGAGAAGGAAAAAAGCAAGCAAAATGATTTACCTTTCCCATGCATTTTTCAAGGTGAGGAGCAAAGCGACCAGCGACGATAGGACGCCCGCAATTCATGCAGTCGAACATCTCCTGAGCAATGGTAGGGTGAGTTTGTTCGAACACATCCACGGTGTACTTGCCGCTGTTCTCGGCGACAACCGCGTCGACATCGCCCAAGGCAGCAGCAGCTCGTGCACTAGCGCAAGTGCGTGCTTCGTCTTCCTCCTCGTTTCGCAACCGGTAGTCAAACCCTAGACGAGCAGCTCTGTGCGCCTCCGATGCCACGTCTAAGATGAGGGCGTCCAGCAAATCCGCAAATACATTCTGCAGATCCGGCAGAAAATTCCACAACGTTTAGAACATTGCAATCAGACAAAAACAGGGAATGAGTGATCCTGGTTCACACAACACTTCCTGTGCAGAATCAACCTGCCTGAACTGAAACCTTCGATCCCGCAGCAACCACCATGGTTGCCGTGCCGCGGCGGCAGCTTGGACTCGCTCATCCACAGGTGCAGTGCAGCTCTCCAGTTTGTAGTCGAAAGAGTAAATCACCGAACTCGCTTGTTCTCAACTTCACAAACCCTCACACATCTTCAAGTCCTCTTGGCAGACATCATCCGGACAAAAAACAGAGTTCGAAAATCTCAATGGTAGTAATGCATCAACAAGGCCGCAGCAGTTCATACGCCATATCTCTGTCCCTCGGGGGAGTTCTTTCACAATCGGTACGCCCCAAACCTCATTCTACGACTACAAAACGGCCGACATCGAAATCGAAACCTCCGAAGCTAAAAGACCTGATATTCTCCGCTCACAATCTCACACTCCTACACGATCGCGGAGAATCTCAAAAACTCCGTCAGCCCCGGAATCCAATCAGCTCGGAAAACTATTAGCACAACTTTTGACACACATTACCGATAATTGAGAAACAGATTCAGAAAACGGGATCTGAAAATAATTTAGACCAAAATCGAAGGATAATTTACAACAAAAATTAGGGATTCACGCTTCCCGGAGGCATAGAATCTAGGGAAGGGGTTACGTTTCGAAAAATAAATATTGGATGAGACAGAATCTGAAGAAAGGAAGACGAAGGGAGAAATTCTAGCACCGACGATCAGCAATGAATCATCGCCGAACGAACTAACTTAACTAAGATTCGCCGGGTCGGCGAAACAGAGGAAAAATTAGGGCACCGGTTCTCCAATCCCAGAAACGTCAATCACACCTGCCACCGGATTGTTGTTACTCATCGCAAATCGGTGGCTTCCAACAACAGCAGCCAAATGCCGCTTCCTAATTCCAAATTTCAAATCCTCGCAACCACATCCCACCGACGCGACGCGGTGCCCTAAAAAAACAAAAGCAATGCTGCCGATCAAGGTCGAGAGAGCGAGATTGGTGACCGAAAGAATCACGGGGAATGTACACTCTCGATGGACAGGAAGACGAATCGGATGGCTCTGTGATTCTTCACTCAGGCGATTACAGAGTTGGTGATGGACAATCTGGGGTTCCGGTCTGGACAATATTGTACAGAATTCTTTTTGGATTTGAAAGATGTGGCAAATGAAATTGGGACAACTACGATTGTGCCTGGCAGATTTGGCACCTACGACGAGGGCGCCATGGCCAACAAATTGAATGCGCGACACAACAACCCCACGGGAATGTCGTAGGCGGCGGCTAGGCTTTCAGATTTGCGGGGATGCCACAGACGCTTTTTGCGAAGATTTTCGGTGACGGACTGCCTGCCTGCCTGGGGTCTCGACGAAACTCGTAGATTCTAGATTCGTGGATTTCGGGGACCGAGGAGATTCTGGAGCGGAGATTACATAGATTTTTAGATGATGGAATTGAGGGCCCTTTACACTAAGGGACAGAAGCCGCGGAGAAAATCCTGCATGGGCTATGGTCTTCCTTTGAGAGACCTTCGTTTGGAAGTCGAGGCTTTTTGTTGTAGTGTAAAGTGCAAAGATGTCATAAAGTATAAATATATAGTTTTTTTGAATTTTTTCTTTTTTTAATTTCAAAAAAAATTTAAGTTTTTTATTCTTTCTAAAAATAACTATTTTTGGCAAGGGTCCCTAGAATTATAGTTAGGTCCACCTTTTTAGGTGTGCCTAACTATAATTTTGAGGACCCCAACCTTGTGCTTTTTCATTGCCACGGAGGACAAAAGTGTTGTTCACCTCATTTTCTCCTTTTCTTGTCCCTTGGAAAAAAATTTCCCATCTAAAGTGGAGTTCCTTGGTCTTCTCAATTTTTGAAGTTCTCATTGGCTGAATTTTTCTCTCCATGGTTTCTCTCCCCTAGTGTAAAGGAGGCCTAAGCTTGAGCATCAGGAAAATCTTTCAAGGGTGTGTATGCAACATGTTTGCATCATCTTTTAAGTTAATCTTCATATACTTTTTAATTATAGAAAAAGCAAAGATTTTACGTGTAACTAGCGATTGGCACTTGCTACGCTCTGCGTTCATCACTACAATTTTATTAGGATTTTCATATTTTTGATAGAATGCAAGTTAGAAAGTTTAGTATATATGCGATAAAATTGTAGAGATTGGAAATGTGATATTACATGTGTCATAATGTCATATTACAAAGATCATTGTAGTTTTAGTAGTATGACTAGTTTACCGCCCCATTTAGGAAGGGTGAATGAACAATGATGATTCCATTTAGCATAGATTAAGATTTATATTTAAAAAAAAACCATTTATACAACTTTTACACTTTTACTTTTGTACTCGTCTACTTTATTTTTACGTGGACATTGACCTGAAAATAGATTTATCAAATCAACACACATAATCCTAACTCACATAATAAAATTAAACACCTACTTTCCTACTTTTATACTCATAGTCTACTTTTTATTTTTATTTTTCTAGTCTTTTTATGGAGTTTCATTCTAATTAGACTTAACCGTGTACTTAACCCTAAACTCCAATATACGTCCTTTGGCTCCAAAAAAATATTATAAAGAAAAAGCTATTTTACATTTGATTTTTTTTCAAAAGTGATCATAAACACATGGTTCATCATGGAAGGCAAAAAATCAATCCCTCTGTCCCTCTAAAAACATCCAAATCACACACATTTCTTGTACCACCAAAAAGCTCCCCTTTCTTGATTTCAACTTTGAGAAAGCGTCTACCATGTTCAATGATCTCTTGAGGTCAAGTTAAGTGATTAGAGAGCATTCCTCTCCTAGCAAGTTTGGCCTTGCCCATATGAGGTGCCATTGTTGCTACTAATCTTGAAATCATCAATGATGTTGAGTTGGCAACATCTACATATATGGTACTTTTTGTATGAAATTTGGGTGCCCAAATGGCAACATCACAGCTAGATATTTGCATACATTTAGTAGATGGTATATCGATTCTAAAATGCATGTGTGACTAGCACAATGACTAAAATAATGAGGACCTGGCAACCAATTCCAACAAACTATGTACAAATATGGTACTTTTTGCATGAAAATTGAGTGCCTAAGCAACGATATCAAAACTAGAGAGTTTGCATACATTTGGTAAATGGTATATTGATTCTAGAGTGCATGTGTCACTCAAGGAGATCACAAGCCTATGTTTTAGGAACCACGTGAGTTAAAAGATAGGGTTTATTTAATTCAAAGGTAAAAAAAAATTATATAATATGTAGAGCTACTATAGGATTCATAATACATGTTATCTTTTAGTATATATAAATTAGGGTATGTAAACATATTAGGTAGTAGGGTTTTTTATTGATAAGAGCCTTGACAAATAGGGGTTGTAAAATTTTTTAGTGTTGTTTGTTGTTCTCCATGTTAAATTGTTTTAAATACATACCATAGAATTGAGAAATACTAAAAACTTGTTAATAAAAATCTCCACTTGGACAATAGCCCTTTAATTCATATGCTTGTTATTGGTTCCACAGTGAATACCATGTGTATATATGTAATAGAAAGTAAGAATTTTTTTGATGAATAATGGAGATACAAAAAAATTAGACAAATTATTTTAATATAAAATAGCCCCATTTAAAATTCAAATGAATGAATTTATAAAAAAACATAAAGTACTAGAAATATGACCCTTGCAGCATTTTATATAAACACATGGTTATTTTAAATACCATATTTCAGACAAATAGGCCTCCATCAAATACCCTCTTAACTCACGTGTCTACAAAGATTGCATGGAGTGATCTTCCCCAGATGTGTCACTAGCACAAAGACCAAAAACACAATTAATCCTTTGCAAGGAAGCTTTTTGGACATTTTTAGCGGGACAAAAGGAGTACCTCATTAGATGCACTCATATTTTTAGGTAACCCAAATTGTGAAAAGATTTTGGACTCAATGTTAGGTCCTAAGTTGCCCTTCTTGCAATTTTCATGAGGGCACCATACATTGTTGACTTTTGCAACTTTAAAAAATAATTGTGGGACACTTGCCAATATTTTTGAACATTGTAGAGTATTGTAGCTCAACTGGTCAGAGTGACAAGCCCAGCAATTAAAGGATAATTTGTGTTAATACAACTTTGACTGCTTTTTAATATGTTAACCGTAGTACTACACAAAGACATACACCCCCTCTAAACCTACATATCCTCCATGATGTGCCAAGTTGGTCTAATCTTCAAAATCTTTATACCATTCTTCTCCTAAGTCTCCTTCCCACTACTCTATGCCCTGCCGGAAGTTTTCTTCACAGTTTGAGTTAGTACTTGATTTTTTTATTACTTTATTGAGCCACACACTAAATAGCTGTTGCTTCTTCAACTCTGGCTTCTGCTTGTATTTTTGGGAACGTTGGGCTATAGACTTGAAAAAGAAATCCTCGGTGCCTAGCACGTAAAGTTTCCTACATTTCATGTATGACAGTGCACATGTCACGTATGACACCATGAATGTCTTACATTCTTTTCTAGCCACTAGCCCATTTACAACCTTCGCTTTTGACAAAGCTTGTTTGATTACCACATCTTGTTCTTTCCCTACATACTTCTTCCTCAAAACTCTCTTGATTATAACTTGATTTGTTGTCCTTGTCAGTGATGACTTTATCCCCTCATCGCAAGCTTTCTGAAGAAGCTGACTTTCTAAAGCATTTCTAGAAAAGTTCAGCTCTTTGGGATTTTCCATCATAGGGTTTTTTTTTGCAAAAAGATTGGTAAAAATTAATGAATAATAAATAACAAATAATAAAATAAATTTTTTACTCTCTCATATATATATATATATATATATATATATATATATATATATAATATATATATATATATATATTATATATATATATATATAAATAAATATAAATAAAGTTAAATGAACGCTGGTGATTCCATTTAGCATAGGTTGAGATTTATATACAAAAAATTCTATCTATTTAATTTCTGTACTTTTATTTTTGTACTCTACTCTAACTTTAAATGGACATTGAACTAAAAAATTAACTTTAGACATTGCACTTTTTTTATATATTTTGATTTAACCTATACTCTACTCTATTTTTTAAGTGCATCTTGATCTAAAAATGGATGTGTCAAACCGCCACACTCACAATTTTTTATTTATTTAATGATAGATATCATAGAGAGTGGAAACATGATGTTATAGAGGTCATTGAGATTGTATATGTAGTATCACAAAGACTAAAGATATGATATTATAGAGGTCAAGATGTGATATTACCGAGGTCAGCATATTTTTTTGGATTTTTGCTAGGTAGAGCGACACGCACCCACCATGCAAGCAAGTAAGGAAAATTTAGACAGATTTATCAATGTCTGCTTGTTCATCCATAAATCTACTAATTTTAGTAACTTTCATCCAAAATCTGGCAAATTTATTGCAAACCTTGGGCGGGGTTAGGCAAATTCATCCATTTTTCTAGAGATTTTTTCTAGTGTTGTGTTTGCTAGGCCGGTTTCAAGGTAAGATTTAGGCGACTATTTGCCAAGAAAATTTACGCTGACAGAGATTATTGTGATTTTAGTAGTATGGTGGTATTGGTTTTAATTATATGATTGTATTGGAAAGAAACAACAAGATGTACCGCAACCTCCAATGTAGCTTTGTTCACCTCAAAACATGAACCCGTATTGAGCATTAGTTAATACACTTGTTTGGTGAACAAAGTTACGTTGGAGGCCACTCTACTTACACAAATTCAAAGGATAATAAGCAAGTAATGGTTTTTTGGGTCTCATGAGGCCACTATGCCAAAAATTCAGCCAATACACTTGCGTCCCTCCCAAAACTCTCCATTTCTAGGAGGGCATGCAGGTGGTGCCAGAACAAAAAAAAAAAAAAAACACTGTACTATACATTTACAAATGCAAGAAAAAACTACCTTCAAAACACTACATAACATTCAGTAGCACTAGTAAAGGCTGCCCTCCCTCCAAGAGAATGGTGTGGAATATTTCACACCATTCCATCCACTTGGATGAAATAGTGTGGAATATTCCACACCCTTCTTTAGCTATGGGGACACTTGGTTGAATTTGTCAAAATTTATGAAAGGGAGGTTTAGTTCAATGCACACACGTTGAGGGGGCCAGACGTGTCAAAAAATTTAAAATAATAATAATAATAATAATAATAATAATAATTGTCAAGATGAAGTTCATGGATGATACCTGAAGAGAGGGAAAGGCAGCCTCTCTTCACGCTATTGAATGTTATGTAGGCTTTCAAAATTTTATACTTTCTTATTCCTTAAAAAATCATTGAAGACAGCTAGTTTCTCGTATGAAGCAATCAAGTAAGTGTTTTAAATAAATTTCTAGATAGGATATCTTAAGTGGCGTGATGTTATTTCAACACAGAATTTACATGAAATGAATGAAACATGGATCCTAATCCTAACGCAATTACATAGCCTTTAATTTTTATGTAAGGTAACTGCAAAATTGCTATTGGTATACATGAATAATACGCCATAATATATCTTATTCCTAAAAATGGTATTATAGTTCTATGTAAACTTTGTACTTCAATTTAAACAAATATCCTTTCTACGCATCCCCATGGTATGGTGAATTAACAATGGATGTACCCCTTGAGGAATTGCCCCCTCATGATTCAGTTGCATTATGCGTGGGCAGTAATTTAAAATGTGTTAGAAAATCAATATTGGTGCAAGTGTTGAAGGACATACCAAGTATTTATACTTTAGAAGTTTAAATTGATATGAAGCATTATCTGAACCATTAAACAAGGCGGGGGTTAATGTAAAGGCATCCTAATAATACAATTTTACCATAATATTATTCTTAGGAGTTACAGCACATGCAAGGAAAACAGTACACTCCTCATTTTGTGTGATAACATGATTCAAAAGTATTTCTCCAACACGTAATTGGTTTTGTATTTGCTAAACTCAACTACTGTAGAAAATATCCATTTTTTGACCCAGAATTTCCAAGAAGTGCTTACATTTCTAAGTACATTGAAATTTGGAAAATAGTGTGAATTGCTTTTTACATCCTAGGCCTTGCTTTCACTATTGGATAAGGATAAAAACACAAATATGTATCAACTTCACTCACATAAATTCAAGACACTTTTGTTATACAATAATACAAGATTTCTGGGAGGGCTTGGCGAACAAATCGTACATACAATGTAGTTAGATGTGGTTTATGTTATGTCCTATGTCCTAGCTTAACAAGTCGAAGCAAAATTCCATATTCTAACTATGTTAGGTACATTGTAGGTGCAAAAAGGAGATATAAAAAAGATAGAACATTTTTTTGCCAAAAATTATTGGATTGTACTACTCAAATAGGGTGTCATTAGATTGCCAACTCCAAATTTCAAGCAATTTTTTTATTTATTTGGTTCCAAAACTCTCAAAAATATTAATATGTAGACCCCTAAATGCCTAAGGCCCTTTTTGAGCTTCTAGAATTTTGCTCTAAATTGAAGAAAAAGCTAACATTTTGATAAGTTGTATCAGTTTTATTTCATTGTGACCGTACAAAATCAAACTAGATATCTTAAAGATCATATAAGAAAAGAAAACAGAGCAATGTCACTTACGGATTAAAAGATTATAATGTTTGATCATGAGGGTGTTAAAACTAAGAAAATGACTTGAAGTCTTTTGCTTTTCACATGTTGAATCTAAAAAAATTGGTCATCAAATAAATACAAGGTTTAAGGACATGACATACATAACTCCAATCAATTCACAAATTTTCAAAATCTCTTCTACAATTCTTTAGAATGAATTTCAAGCGTGAAGTTTTCTCCAAATACCTAGTGTATTTGAGGCTCATTTCCAAAAGGGCTCTCAATACTACAAAAATCCAAATTGAAATGGACACCCTTGCACAAAATCTTGAATAGAAAAATCACAATCAGTCATTTTCAAAATCAGGTTTTTGAAACTAAAACCAGACTTTGAAAAGAACACAAAAATTTATAAACTACTAAAATTAACAAAATTTGGATTTGGGGCTTGCATGGAGTTTTTCCAACAATCACAAGAAGAAATTTGAATTTTTTCTTAAAGATTTTTTTGATTGTCCACTAATTTTTATGTTAATAATGACATCAAACACAACATTAAGATGTTAATTTTAACATCACTTGTAACATAAAAATAAGTAGACCTCCAAAAAAATCAATAAAAAAAACCCAAGATTTTTGTAGTGAATGACACCAAGGTGACACTTGCAAGTTGCATTCCATGTCTCAATGGTATAACTAGTAGATCCACCCCAATAATATTACACAACTCATGGGGTAAACACACCTTTTTACAAATCCCTCTTAAAAGTGTGCCAAAATAGTTTAGAATATGAACTAGATTATTGTTCAAAGGTCAATAAACCTCAGAAATAAGAACCAAAACACAATTAGTTAAATCAAATAGATTAGACTTTGAAAATGTATAATCATTTCATATCATATCGAACAAGTGTATAAGAAAGTATTTTTGAATGTTCTCTAAATTGCTAATAAGTTCCAGAAGTATATATGTCAACCCAATAATGACAATTACTCATAACAATTCAAATGCTTAAAACAAATTTACTTGATTTATGTATCGATATCGCGTATGATCCTTAGAATATTGTTGAAAACATGAATGTAGGCTTAAACAAAAGAGTTGTCTTCGAAAAAGTTAATGCACCTTGTCTTTTGAAAAAACATGATTTCTTGGATACTTGAACACCATATTAGGTAAAGTGGGAAATAAGGTATAATTTGGGACTTTTAGATTCGTCTCAAAAGTTTGAGGTGATCACCTCAATTTGAGCTCAAAGTTTTTTTTTTTTTGCACACATGTCCTCACTTGAGAGGAGGGATTTGCAAGGGAAAAAATTTAGTGGCTCAAACTGAATCTAATACCTTTGAATTTAACATTTTGGGTTTGGGGGGGGGAAACAAAGTTGGACACCCTTTTTTCCCACTTTACCTAATATGGTGTTCTTGTGTTCTTTTTTAACTAAAAGAGAATCCATACTAGTGCAATTAGTTGTGCGTGTTATCAATATACTTGTTTGTCCTATAGCAATAATAAAAAACAAAGATGGTCTCACTTTGAGCATGGTTATCTTCCTCAACATGGTGACAACTTGACAAACTTGATGTCACGGATGGACAAGAGACCCTCCGTCCATCTAGTATAGTCAATTTTAAGGTTGACTTTTAAATAAACCACTTCCTATTTTTGATCTTGACATATTAATGTTTTCTTTTATTATAGTATCTCAATTCAATATACACTTATTAAATTCTACATTTTGGGTTATATTTAAAGTAGATTTTAAAATTATCTTAGCTATTAAATAGGGCCTTATTAGACAAAAATGTCACTCATACTTGACATTTCATGCGTGACATTAAACGTTAGACAAACAACACAATGGCTAGATCCCAAAATCTATCTGACAAGACAATGCTCCTAGTCACTAAAGCAAAGGATTTTGTGGTTTGTTTCATTGGGTCTTTGTCTCATGTACCCTCATACTTGTAAACTGCTCTTGTAGAGGCAGTTGTGCAAGGGATTTTCATAGCGTTGACAAACAATGTTGTATAATAAACAACTAGTTGGCTGCGCTAATTAGCAACATACATTACAAGAAAACGCTGTCAATTTGGTCATTTTTTGTAGATTTGAACGTGTCAATTCAAATGTTTTTTTGTCAATTTGAATGTTTTTGTCAATTTGGACAAGTTTTGTCGATTTGTAAATTTTGAACGCATCAATTTGGACATTGTTTTCTTGTAGTTTTCTTGTAGTGTATAGCAAGAAATCAAATAATAGATGTAATTAACATCATCCAACTTCATAACACAAAATCTGCCAAACAAATAAACAAAAAAGAAACAAAACAAAACAAAAAAACAGAAGGGATTATTCCAAAAAACTAAAGTAAAAGATATTGAAATTTTTCTTTTTGAAAATATCATGTTTTCCCTTTTCAAAATATTCATCAAAATATTCTCCAAAGTATTCTCCAAATTATTCTCCAAAAATTCTCTAAACTATTCTCCAAAGTATTCTCCAAAGTATTCTCTAAATTGTAATCTAAAATTCATTAGGAGATTAAGCTGTGCGATATTTTCAAAACACAAACTTTCATTTTCCTCCACATCAAAATTTCAGCTCCATCAGTTTAAATGGAATGTTCCATTTCGTAGACGAATTCCACGTCTAATCCTCAACCGTGGATCTGCGCGGGGTTCTTCGATCGGAGGACACACGCAGCTCGCGATATTTACAGCGAGCTATGGCGAGTAACGCTTGAGCTCGAGAGGCTCTCGGCAGCCGCTCCGCATTCATGTGAGTGAAAAATTCTGTAGCGCCACTCATTTGACTTCTTCTTCTCGATCTACCGCAACGTAGGGCCCTTCAATCCATGGCACTGTAGGAAATCTGCTCAAATTGCTGTTGGAAAGAGCTGCTGCACTTTAATAAGCGGACTGATAAGTCATATCACAGCATGTTTCAAAGATCTTCAACTGCTCGTGAAGAATCAGAACCGAAATTTGCAGTAGAATGAGAGAACGGCGCTAATCTCACGATTGTCTACAACTTCGGCGCAACCGAGACAGCTGCCTTCAACTATGGATTGAGCATGTTTCTGCATGTTTTGGTAGGTCAAGACCAGCAATCAATGTTGCGAAATGCTCAATCCTTTCACCATGACTCAACCTTGGTGTAACAAATAATTCCTTTATTATTAGTTCGTGCTCAATATCATTCATTCGGCTTCTGTTTCCCAACCGATGATCCTGTATATAATCTCCCTCTCAGGGACGTGTATATATAGTCGTCTTGTTCAATACAACAGCTTAAGTCCTGAGATATTCTCGTTGTAGCCACTCCTTATTCTTGTATTCAGTAAAGATTTCTTTAATCGAAGCCACCGGGCCTTGTAGTTTGAACATCAGGCAATGCGAGATGATCTTCATCATATTTTCGATGAAGTGGAAGGAGATGCAGAGGAACTGAGCTCGGGAGCAGTTGGAGAGGGTTTGGTAGAAGAAAGGTGGTGCCAATAATCAGGTTTATTCTTCTTGCATTCCAGCTGCTCTGTTTATCTGAATATTTTCTTGCACTTACTCCGTGAGCTGCTTCTGCTTCGGATGCAGCATTGCTTCTTCAAGGTGAGCTGCTCGTGATATTTTACGAGCAGATTAATTGTTTTCCAGCTGTCAGAAATTGGAAGACTTCGATTGGCTTCGTTGTTGTCTTGGCGCAGTAACTTACTCCGTTGCTAGGGTTTGGATCGGTCCAATCTTCCTCGTGTACATGTCATTGTTAGCATGCTTGCAACTCGTTCAGGATAGTTAGGTCAAAGTAGGTTGTGACCGTTTCTTTCGTGAATCAAGTGCTCTGTATGCTGTAGTTATTGTGATTTTTTAGTTTTATGAGAGGTTAAGAGAGAAAAATGGATGAGAACTTCGTATTTGTTACAATTAGATTGAAATTTAGATTAATTGAGTTGATTTTCTGGCGGGCATACTTAGTACTGGGATTATGTCTACACAGATTCCATTGTGAGGATTCTTTGGAGGCAAATTTAAACTCTGAACCTCACTTTTGTGGCTATTATATATACAGGAGTATCGAAGTTCAAAGAGAACTAGACATGATTTAAACTAGTCAATTGCTGCAGTTAGTAGGAATCTATCTCAAAGCTTTGCGTTGACGACGTACATATCGTTGTAAGAGTTCCTCAACCAACCAAACACCTCGTGTGTGTAGCTCTGGAACAAGCTCGTATGTATCTGCGAGTTTAGTTTTTTTTGAAATCCTTATCATTAGGCTATTTGATGGCAATCACGTCACTATCACTACATTCATTATCCAATGTAAAATAATTATTTACCTTGTCCAATTGCAATAGCATTTAGTGGATTAGCATATGCACCTCACACAAGTTTCTGTCTCATACAAGGGGTTGATAAAAGCTGCAGAGCCAAGCAATTATGAAGAGCTTGGTTTTAACTACGTTTTGAAAAAAATTAGCTGAACTTTTCCTTCAATTGTGAGAAAAAAGAGTGATGATGAGCGGAAGAGAGCCATCTTTTGGCAAGCGTGGACTAGGGAAAAATTTGAGCTTTGGCAGTGGGATTTTGGCGAACTTGAATATGACAGCTTTCTGCTGCAGAATGAGTTATCTTGAGTCATGTGTTTCTGACATCTAATCGCGTTTATTTTCAAGTAGCAGCATCAACCACTAGAAGTAAACAATCCGTTTTCAATGATCAAAGAGTATTTCTTCATGTTTTACCACGTTGTGGATGGTACCATTTCGTTGGAAATTAGTGGAAGTTTCATTGTGTGTTCGATAAGAAATTCTGATCAATTCGTTTGTGTACTGGCAGATTGTGTAAGAACCTTGCGCGAGCGTAAATCGTAGCTCTGGTAGCAATCTTCGTAGTTATGGCCTCCCTTATATGGCGGTGTTGTAATGTCAAGCTTTCCAGGCGGCCGAGGGTAAAGCCAAGGCCATTTAGAGAAGAGAGTGTTTCAGGTTGAATTTCCTTTCTCTAAACTTTCTAACACTCCCATTGATGGTGTTTTCATGCTATGGAGATGTCATTTCAGCTGATCCGATGTACAGTTAAGGTAGAGGATGCTGTTTCCGTCACTTAAAGCATTTTAACTTTTATGTAGGAGTGTGTTTTCATAAGAAGATCACCCGGTAGAGGTCGCTGGAGAGATTGCATTGAGTTCACAGCCAGGTCAAATTATATCACTTGGATGAATTCCTTTTGCAATTATTAAAGTGGGAGGCTGTAGACCATTACAGAGGGCATAACTATTCGACCCGATCTCCATACAAAGATGAGTGACTATGTAGACATTTAGTCTTTAATCAAGTTTTGCATACATTACTTGGAGCTTGAAGGCCAACAAAGTATGAATCCATTACAAAAGTTGAAGCTTCATGAATCGACATTGAAAAACATTGGCTTCAACAGACGTAGAGTTTGTATTGATTTTGATGGTGGTTGTCCATTAGTACAAACATAGTAGTGAAACGATATTGACAGTGACATTGAAATCCATAATCAAAGATGTTGAAATTTCATGTTGCTAAGTCCCAACTAACTGTATCAACATAAATTTAAAAAGGTTGCAAATTTCGCATTGTATCAAGTAATATATTTATCATCCCGGCTGATTCTACGTTGCTTAGGAACAGGTTCAAAATTGAACTTAGATTCAACTCCATGTATACGGATTCTATACTTTTCAACATTGAAGATTTTTATGATGTAGATGGCTTGCTTTTGATAAGAGAGGTCTAAAATCAGAGACAGATTAAGTCCAAAAGGTTCTAAATCTTTCATCAATAGGTCTTTGCTCCTTTTTTTGATGTTTGGTTTATTTCTTGAAAACTGACTGTTGTAGGCCTTGAAAATTGTGATAAAAACAGAGGTACTAGGCGGACCTGATACAACAGCAAAAGTCTTCCTCTATCAAACATTAGCTCAAGCCACCAACGACTTCGACTTAAGAAAAATAGTGGGAGATGGGCGCTTCGGTCTTGTCTTTCAGGTCAGCACCAATTCAACCGGGACACGTGCTCTAGTAGTCTAGTTGCTTACATTATTAAACCCATAGTTAATCCCTGAAGAATCCAGAGGATGATGAACAAAGTGCTTTTGGGGGTGATGCTTTGCTCAAATAATTTCTTGTTCCTTCAAATTAGTGCTTGAAAACTCAAGCTGCCTTTCTATGACGAATGTGATCAAATTGAGGTATGTAATACATTTGTACAACGACAAAAGCAAAGCAATCTATGCAAAGTTAAGAAGGATTTGTCCCTTGAAGAGCTAGTGTTCAAAGATTGCTTTCAAGCCCATGTTAGCAGAGGTGGAATCTATGCTGTAAACGTAATTTTACGTCCTATCACTTAAGTTGAAATGAAGTGGAGTGACAAGGTTAATAAACAGTACGCCATCTCTTCCACAATCTCTGAAGCTGACTGTGACATGGCATGCTTTGTTTGGTGGAGATTGGCAGGGGGAGCTGCCAGATGGACGAGAGGTGGCAGTACGTCGGCTGCCCTTGAATTCAAGGCAAGGCAAGCGAAAATTTGCGAACGGGGTGAAGGTGATGATGGAAGCACAGCACCGGCATGTGGTCAGCCTCCTTGGCTGCTGCTACACTACTTCTCGTTCGTTGATCTACGAGCACCTTCCCAATGGGAACCTCGCCCGCGCTCTTTTCGGTACAATTCCTCGCTGCCACTTCTCAACCCAATGTCATGCTTTAACATTATGTAGCGATTTTGAGAACTCCGTAGCACGCAGTCTAGTGTCTCATGATATACCTTGTGTGTTGCAAGTGGCGTTCTACAACTTTGGAGCGGTTACAGAAGTGACACTGCAATCCCTTTCTGATTGAAGAGAACCCACACATCCAACAAAAGAATGTATATCTTCAAAAGGATGAGTTGGTTTAACAGCCCCTTTCTTAGGCAAGTGAAGCATCTTGGAAAGAATGCTGTACTTGAACTTCAAAGCATCAGTAATTAATTTCCCAAAATCTTGTTTGTGCATTGACATTACTCTAAGTTGATCTCGTAATTTCTTTCACCATTTGTAGAAGGGGCCCTTTAGAAATTGCATAATATCTAGATATCTAACGAAGGGCGTAATTATCAAAAGGATGAGGTGGCCTAACATCCTTTGATGGTAGGTCATAATGGGCAGCTCTTCAACTGTTTTTTGGGGAGCATGCTGAAACTGTTATATTTATCCAGTCTATAAGGCTTGTGTTAATAAGAACGGTTAGGCTTGTTAATCGTTAGATTTTCGTTAATTATCAGCATGGGACTGCATAAGGTTCAATCTCTTGTCCCTCTTACTTTCAGTGACTGATTGATGTTTGCATATCTCAGTGTTTCTTGTGAAGTTTATCTCTAAGTTTTTTCGAGTCCGTTCACAGGCTAAACTGGTAAATAACTGTGATGCATTGCGTCGGAGCAAAATCATACATTGGATTGGCGTAGCCGGGTGGACATCCTGCTGGGAACTGCTAAGGGGCTGGCATATTTGCACGAAGAGTGTGGGTCCCTGTGTGCACACGGTGACATCAAAGCTGTAAACATCATGCTGGACGCCATCATGCAACCGAAGCTGGCCGACTGGGGTCTGGCCGCCCTCTTCCGCAACGACCAAGGCGAGGTCAAGCCCCGCAACATGGCTTCTGTGTGAGTGTCCTCCAGTCCCACATAAGCGGGTTATTTGTTAAGCACTTTTCGTTCCAAAGCAGAACATTTAGCAAGGAACTCTCTGTTTTAGAGGCGGATGAACATCACTGAAATGCTCCCTAATCTTGATATCGTTCTGCTACATTTTGGATAAGTATACGTGTCTTCGGAGATACAACTGATAATACATCCGTATTTGGTATATTTCATCCAAGTTAGTGAATGTAAAGTGCACCTCTTCTTTGAAGATCGCAACTTACACTAACTGAAAATAGTTGATCGAATAAAATAAAATAAAATAAAAGACTCTTCCAAATAGCATAGAAAGAATTTTTGGAAATGCTTTTTTGCAAGTTGGACACAATTTAAACAGTAAGAGCCTGTTCTCAAGCTGACGAACAATTGTCGTTACATACGAAAGTACGTCAAAGCTTTTCGTTTGTGTTTGGTTTGGCTTGACAACTCTCAATTGGGACTATTCCCAAAAGGTGCCGTATCTATTGAACCGAGTACTCACTTTCGACAATAATATTTATTTTTCTGTAAAAAGATGATTTTTAATCTTGCCTATAAAAAAACCTTTTAACTCTTAGAAATTCTCCTCCATTCTTTGCAACCCACTCCGTCCTTGTATTATCTCTACTACCCTCTCCATTATCCCAAATACCTCCACTTAACCATATGCATGGCTTCTTCCACTAGGATTGTCTTTGTAACTATTTTAATGAGTATAGTATAAAATAATATGCCATGTTTGCCGCACAGCAATGTTTAGTCTGTTTCTATTGTAAAAATAGACCTGAAGAGCCTAGTAACTTGTTGATACTCTTGAAATTGCAGAGGTTACATGTCACCAGAGCTAGCATTGGAAGGGCAGCTGTCAGCAAAAGCAGACGTGTTTTCATTCGGCATTCTATGCTTAGAAGTTATCAGTGGGCGCTCCAACACTGATATCAACCTTCTCGGCACCGAGATGGTCAATCTTCTTAGCTGGGTACAAATCCAAAACCTCAACCCCTCTTTCTTCTATTTCCTCACTCAGATAGTTAATGTCAGCACTAACCACACTCACTTTCTTCACCTTCATTTCTTCAAATCCCCTCACCACCTTTTATTTAATGTCAAACGTTCTCCCACTACTGCTCTATTTATTCTCTTTCGTGTATTCTAGGTTTAATTCTAGCTCAAACACCATGCATTAGCGCACCTATAAGGTGAGCTTTGCATCTCAAGTTCGCCACCTGTTAACTAGCCACTTGTTGCTTGGATAGGTACTCACTCAAATGGTAATCAATGGTGGTCCACCAAGACACACTGTTTATCATAATAGGCTACATAATACATCTCTGGTTTCACAAGAAAATTTTGGTGCCAGAACTCCAGTTCTAAGAAATGTAAAGAGGGTGCACTGACTTGGGGGAGTGATTCTGTTTTGCAGGCTTGGTTTCTGCAAGAGAGGCAGCAACCGCTGGCCATACTGGACGGAAGCCTGCAGGACTACATCATCGAAGAGCAAGTGCTGAGAGTAATACACATCGCCCTCTTGTGCACGCAAGACTCGGCGGCAGCGCGCCCGTCCATGTCGCGCGTGGTGTCCATGCTCCGGGACGAGGAGCGCATCCCCAAGCTCCCCGCCAAGCCCGAAGCCACACAATCATTGGGGCTCAACGATCTTAACGTGTCCGGCACCTTCACCAGCTCCTTCGTCACGCCCTCCTTGCCCTACTCCCGAAAGCTCAGCTTGCGATGGGGATCCCGGAGGCAGCGCGGTCCTAGTACCAAACTCAACGACACTCCCTTGTCCCCCATTTTGTAGATTATACTCACTTCCTTCCTCCAAATTGTCTGAGGTATTCCAGATTTTTCACAACAGTCACTGTTCAGCGAGTAAGCAATACCTGCACAGAAAATAGGGATTCAGATGATGATGTCGAGGGGGAAATCACATTTCGTGGTATCCCTGCGAGCTAGCAGTGTAGATTTTTCTACTCAAAGTCCATTACAGCATTTTGACGCAGGTCCAGAAATTTGAGCATAAAAAGAAGGATACATTCATACAGTTGGAGATGTTGGTACCGAGTCTACCAACGTACGTTTCCTGTTACATTTGATTTGCACCAGTCTATAAGCAGAATTTTGAAGATACAGGCCACAGCCGAGGGAGCGATTTTCACCACTGGGAGCTCACACGAACAAGAGATTTGCTCCGGAATTTCACAACGCCACGGCAGCCAAAATTCCTGAGATTTCGTTACAACTACAGAATCCACAACTGAAAATTTAGGGTTGTCTTGAAAGGCTCCCACTCCTTGGACATCTTAAATGGAATTGCCACATCCGAAGCTGGCAAGTTTACAAGTTGCTTGTTAGCTGCATAACACGTGCAATCCTTCACCAGCCTCCGGTTGAGCGTGTGGCACAGAGCTGCTCAGTTGGTGGTGTATAGAAATGAAACTTTCGTGTAGCTTTTCCACCTTCACAGGTCACACAAACTTGGCTTTAGGAACGATGCTTCCAAACACGGAAACAAAAAGCCAACTTGTTTACGTAAGGAAGGCACTTGGCAAGCTTTGCAGAATCTTCACCAACCACTACAAGAAGAAAGTATTTGGATCAAGTTGATAAAAAGGCGATGCTGCTGCAAGTGATTAGGACGACTTACTTGTTTCAACTCCTGCACAAGCTTCGCTCGTTGCTGCTCCAACGCTTGACGAACCTGCTCCAAAAAAAAAAAAAGTGAAATCCTATTAAGGCATGCTGCAACTAGTATAGTTTATGGCTGGAATAGAGAAGCAAAAAATCACCGTGGCTCTAGCAAATATACAGACCTGAGCCACATTAAAGACGTCTACGTCTTCCCGAAAGACCGCCTCCAAGTCTTCTCGCAGTACAGCAGGGAACTTGTCCACCATCGGCATAAGGAAGAAGCAGTTAAACTGCACTTGGAGAAAAATTACCAAAACGAGCAAAAAGCTTAAGAAAACTACCAAGAGGTACAACGTCCAATAAGCCCTAGAAACATGTGAATGTACAGTTTCTCCTTTTAGTTTGCATTTTTTTTCTGCAGCTACAATACATAAACACAATCCCTAAGAGACTGACCTTCATCTCCGCAGAAGCAACGCAATGGTCACGAATTCCTTCGAAGATCTGAGCAACGAGCGCGTTCACAATGTCCTCCAACGTCGGTGCCAGCTTTCGGTTCCACAACGTACTCTCCAGCAGACTCACCAACTTCACATGTGCAGTTTGTGAGGACTCCTGGCACGGCGACGTGGCCTTGTTCTCAGGACGCACTTTGTGATCTTGTTTGAAACTGTGGCTCACGTTTGGAGGCGGGGATCCCTCCATGCCCATGTTCGCCAGATTCGAGGCTCCTGGCTGCTCAGGCGGTGCCACTGATCCAAGGAAATGCCGTAATGCCGATCGACCCTGAAAAAAAAGGTAAAAAAACCATGAAAGAAGAAAACCCTAAACCCTAGATTTTTAATATTAGCAACGTGTTTTGAACAACAAGGGAATTTTATGTTTTGCTTGAGTATGAAGAGATTTATGTGGCAATCCAAGTGTAGTAATACGCTCTTTCTGTTCTACACAGTTTGAGATTTACCTTGTTGTGTAAAGACCATGTGACATATCTCGTCATGCTGCGCAGGTCCTCCATACATCTAAAACAAGCACACAAGAAGTCAACAAGCTCATAAAAGAGGAGAAACAATGTCGTGAATTCAGTAAGTTCTTGCCGAGCACTTGTAACTTTTCCCTGCAAACTTATTGCTTGAAAATAAAGTAGCAGCAAAGAAAAATATATTCACGTACTTGAAAAGACAATCACGTTCAGTAGACTCCACAAATGCCTCAAAAGCTGATGCAATGCGGTTCACAAAATAGACATGGCCACTTAAATAATCTCCGTCCCTCTGCACAGAAGGAGATTCAAAAATTATATAACTAGTACTTGCAGAGAATAACGTAATGTTGCAAAAACATGTGGAATACTTAATTGAGCTTGATACCTCAAAAACAAACACATTTCATTGGATTATGTGAAAGTATTCTCAGGATTGCGAGATTCAAGCAAAAGGAGAGAGAGAAGGTCAAGCCACTTGCCTGTAGCAGGTAGAACCCAATCGGCAAGGACCTCCTCAAAATGTGTGAGAGACGAAATCCTAACTGCACGCCCAGCTCAAATTTTCTGATTTTTCTCAAAGATCTTTACAAATAATTTCGTTTGCACAGTAGCTGTTGCTTCTAATGTTTAGGGCCTTCAAAGGCAAGACTATCACTTTCACTTCAAGGAGAAAACTAGATGCATACCTTCCTATATCAATTTCCCAAACAAAAAAGAAATTAAAAGTCTGCGGTATTTCTACATAGAAGCAAGTATTTCTGGTGCTTCTCTTTTAAGATACAATTGCTAACGACGCACCTGATGCAGCAGGGGCTCGAATACATCTCTCGCCTTCGACGTCGCAATCACACACGCCGCTCTGCAATCAAAATCTCTCAACACCTCAGATTTGCGTAGCAAGCATCTAATTTGCGGAGCATGAGGCACAAAGTTCCCAGCCAGACAAAAACAGGAAACCTCAATAGAAAACCAAGGTGCGTTAAACCCTGCCAATTGTAATGCCAGTCCTAAGGCATCTCTTAACACAAACCCTGCTAAAGGTTTTTTTAAAGCACCTCCAACTAATGAATGCAGCTAATCGAGTACTACTCAAGCTTCATACTCAGCATACTGTAGTATCAAAAAAACTGCAGAAAAAAAGAAAAAAAGAAAAAAAAGGGATAATTGTGTACCTAACGTAGTTAGTTCCATCATGAATGTCTTCGACTCCACATGCATTTACGATCTCCTCACGACTGATCGTCTGGCACTTCAACTTCCCAACGATAAGCCGGAATTCCGCCATAGCTCGGTGATACTGTGCTCCTCCATACAAACGCATATTTGCGTTCTGCTCTCCCAAAAAAAAGCCCCAAAACCAACCCTTGTTAAACAAATATGAAGGAATAATAGTAAGAAAGATCTCAGAGTTGCCTCACAAATAGGGAATCATTTTAAAGAAAGACTTCAAATATCAGCACTTGACACCAAAATGGTAAACATCTCAGTGAAAAAGGCATATATACTGCAGCTTCTTTCTCGTTGCGTTCAACTTTATGGCTTACTGGAACATGTTTGAAGGGCATTTGCAGGCAGTCAGGAGTAACAAACTCTCCCCCTTGAACTCGCTCATCTTGCAGGGACTCTCCTGCACCAATTGATAAAAAAGCGTTAAAAAACAAAGCATACATAAATATACTTACTATGAAAGTAACCCACAAGAAGATTACAAACTGGGAGGAATTTCTAGATGGGTCATCACAGTAGCTTGAAGAAAAACAATAAAATCGGAGAAAAAATTCGTATGAAGGATCCTTCAACCAGACATAGTTTATCATTATAACAAAAGATCTCATAAAAAGGAGGTTAAACTGCAACTTACCGTACTTCTCAGATGGGGCTACAACAGAACCTCTCAACAAGAGCGACAGCTGCTTTTTCAAAAAATAATCCAAACCACAAGTTTGTCAGTTTACAATTACGAAAAATACACAGACCTTTAACAATAATAGCAATCTGAACTACAAGATTCACCTCGACAAAGAGAAACTCAAAATTGCTAAAAAAATCCACAGAAAATGTAAGAACTAGTAACCCAGATATGCAGAAACTTTAAGCACAATCGCAAAAAGGGGGGATGTGAATTTAGGCCAAAACCTTAGATAGAAAGGAATCTCTGAACATCCGCCCCCTTTCTCTCAATTTCATTTCATCAAGTTCTCTGAAAAAATGCTCGCACTCAAAGTTTCTTTTGTTAGATTACAACAAACTTTTGTAACAAGAAAGTGGTCCTTTAAAAACATCTTGAAACTTTTAATGAAATGAAAAATAATAATAAAATAAAAAATATATGACGAGGAAATCACCAGCCTTTTATGACTTACCCAAGGTCCTGAATTGTTTTCCGAAGCTTGATAGTGATTGTGCGCAACTCTTTATTCAACACTGGTACAATCTCTGGCACGCTGTCCAAATACCTGCACACAGGAAAACACCCACCGATGCCTAAAAACAAACCAACACAAGCAAAACAAAGCCACGTAAAAAAACATAAGAAGAAAAAAACAGGAAAATGAAGAATAAAAATGCATGGTAAAAGTAGTGAAAATTTTGTTGACAAAATCTAGCATTGTCCTGATTTTGAAGTTTGGGAAAACTTTGAAATAGCTAGTATACCGGCGCAGCAACAGCTGTTCCAGAAAACCCCGGAGACGGCTGATCCCAATTCTAGAGCATTCCTCCGTGAACAAGGTCCGGTTTAGTTTCTCCTCCAGTAATGCCACATCTTGTGCCTCTCTCGCAGCTACTGCCTGCACAACGAGAGACCCCTTGGGGTTACCATCAAAAAAACACATTTTTCCTTGAGCACTGACGCAAAAGTACTAGAGTTATGTTTGGAAACATTTAAGAGAAAAGCAATAAAAGCACTAGAGAAATGTGTGAATTTTTTTGAGAGAAAAACGGCAAAAGTACTAGAGATATGCTTGAAAACATTTTAAGAGAAAAGCACACAAAAGTAGTGGAGACGTGTTCAAAAACACTTGAGAATAAACCAACAAAAGGATTAGAGGTATGTTTGAAAACATTTAAGAGATAAGCAACAAAGGTACTAGAGATATGTTTGAAACTTTTTGAGAGAAACACGACAAAAGTACTAGAGATATGCCTGATAATATTTAGCGGAAAAGCACATAAAAATGTGTGAAGAAAAGACCTCCTGAAAGTGGATGTTGGAGCGGAAGACCGAGTCCTGGCTGGTGCCGACACGACCTGAGGGCACGGAGGTGAAAAAGGGGGAGCCTCCCAGAATTTCACCATCCAGCAGAGAATTGGGCGGTCTCAGAAATAGCTCCACGTCATCTGGACGAGCAAACTGGGGAATCCGAGTGTCCAGCTTCGTCGACACCAGAACGGTTCTGCTTAACTCTGGGTCAGCCTGCTACACAATCCCACTCACTCCTTCATTTAAGAAACCTTCGTAACATTCTTTATGTAAATCATCAAAGTACCAACTCTAAGAACTTTGTCAAAAGAACAGGCATGTGAAAATCATGGAATTTCTACAGAAAGTTGGCCCATGAAACAAGCTAAAAAAATAGGCATACTTTGTTAGTAAAAAAAGTAGAGGATTTTTGTGGTGTGAGAGGTTTATGTTTGTGGACCTGCATGACTACTCGGCGAGTGGTGGCGTTGCTCCAGTCACTGGAGTCTTCCAAACACAGAATTATGAGCTCCTTCTGTTGCATCTTGAGTTGCACAAGTGCTTCCACCGCCGCTCCTTGAGACTGCCTCACCAAAAAACAGCACTTGTAATCACCACCTAAAACTAACGAAACATGAGGAAACCTTCTTAACAAAAGCAGACGAAGAAAAAAGGTTAGCTTCTAAAGAACCAAGGGATTTGTGGACTGATCGAAATTTAGGACCAAGTTTTGTATCAAAAACGAAGAAGAAAATTGCATGTGTCAGTAGAAAAATGAACTGAAAATCGGCTTAAAAGAGAGGTTCCAGTTTGTGGAAAACAGGAGGAGGCTCAAGATGGGGATATTGAATGGGAATGTGCGTCATTGGAGGAGACACCGACCTGCAAGAGCTGGTTGTGTCGACCGGGTGGAGGGGAAATGAGTCCCGGAGTGTCGATGATGGTGAGGTTGGGGCAGAACTTGTACTCGATCTTCACTACAATCTCCTTGCTGGAGAACTGGCATACCTCCCCCTCCAGTCGCTTGTTCTCTGCTTCGATGTAAGCCTACACAGAAGAAACACAGAGTAAGGCTTACAAAGGAGGATAATTTCAAAGGCCAATTTATAGTAATCCTCAAACGTCTGAAAGACCCTTTGCGGCCAGTACAACAAGGCATTTTTTTTTTCTATTTGGAATAGATCCACACATTTACTACATTTGAGATCACCAAAGAAGTTGGAATATAGATCAATGCGGTTCTAGTGAGCTATTCAAGATCCCAAATTAAAACTAGCAAATGCCAACTATATGGCAACATGTCTATTATGCCCGTGAGGGGTTTAAGGGTTAAGGCATGATTGTTGTTGGCTCAATTTCAGAACCACCAGAATGAACCAATGCAGTTGCTTGAATCCTTGAATCGGGTCACTTGTTAGGAGCTAAGGTTTTGTACTGAAAGTTGGCCCAATGACGCTAAAGTCTTTCACTGAAGGTTGGCCCAATGACATGACCGTCGCAACTTTTTGGTGCCAAAAATCGAGCCCAAGGGCTTTAAATTAAGGGAAAATTTCATGGATACGCCTGAAGTTTGCAATATTTACATAGATACCCCTACTTTTTCAAAATTGCACAAATACCCTTGGAGACCATAACTACGTTGTTGTGCTTGTACTTCCTTCATGACCAACGTTGAAGAAGGGAATGTAACGAAACAAAAAAGAAGCAACATGCACACAAAGAGAGAAGGGGAAGTGGCATGCACAACAAAACAAACGCCTGAAAATTATGGACCAACGATATTTGTGTAATTTCTGAAAAAGCAGGAGTATCTATGCAAATAGGCAGGTGTCTCTATGCAAAGAAGCAGGTCTATCTATGCAAATATTGCAAACTTCAGGGGTATCCATGAAATTTTCTTTTCTGTTAAAGGGCCTTGGAGAGGGAGAGGAGGAGAATGTTGAGAATGCTGCAGATTTGCAAGCAAAGGCAGGCACGAGAGAAAGCAAGGCATGCTCACCTGGATTTCGGGGAGAGAGTGGAGCTGGTCGGGGGAGCGGGGATCCTCAGAGACCAAGCAGCAGCGGGGCTGAGAGCAGGCGGCGTTGAAGGACATGTGCAAGGCCACGGGGCGGCGAGTCTTGGTGCCACCGCCGACGTGGTTGAACTGGAACCCCATGAGCGCCTCCACCAGGGCGCTCTTCCCGTCCGTCTGCTGCCCCACCACCACGATCGCCGGCGCCTCCATCGGCATCCGCAGCTCCTGCGCCACCCTCTGCAGCTCCGTGTACGCCTCGTACACCTTCTCATTCCCCCCCATGCCCAAGTGGACAGTCCCAGCGCTGCAACAGTAGCCGGGCTTGAGCTCGGGAGGCTTGGGCTGCAAACGCTCGCAAGCAGCATGCGACGCGAGGGCGGCTTTGGTGGACGTGACGAGTGGCGCGGGCACTGGAGGACGGTGCATGATTGCGTCGCCGTGCGTCTGAACTGCGACGCTGCGAGGGTCCGGTTTGAGTGCGGCCGTGACGTCGGGAAGCAGTGGTGGCGCTGGTGGAGTGGCGTTCGCTCGCGACACGATCCACTTGGTAGCGCCGCCTGCTCTTGATTCCTGTTGCCCTCGTTGCTGCTGCTGCGGTGGCGACGTCGCCATCGCCCCTTGCCTCTCTCTCGCAAGCTCCACCCCACTGCAATCTCCAGTGCAAGCTCCCAATGCAAGCTCTCACTGCAAGCTACACTTACGATGCAAAATTCGCCAACAAGAATTCGCACAAGCCCCCTGGAAAAAAACATCAAGAAGGTACAATACCCGCACTGACATGACTACTAGTTCGGAGCTCCACGATTGCTCACATCATAAAAAATTCAATGAGCAGCTGAGCAAGCATAAGCAAGCATGAGCAAGCATGAGCAAGCATGAGCGAGAATTCCCACAAGCCCCTTGAAAAACATCAAGAAGGTACAATACCCGCACTGATATGACTACTACTTCGGAGCTCCACGATTGCTCAGCATTGCAGAAAATTCAATGAAATACTGAGCAAGCATAAGCAAGCATGAGCGAGCTGAGCAAGGATGAGCAAGCATGAGCAAGGATGAGCGAGCTGAGTGAGCTGAGCAAGAGCAAAGAAAATTGCGTGAGTTACGTTACCGAGCTCGTGGGTCACGTCACACGACTTTCAAATCCTCGCACTTTCAAGATTCGCCTCCAACATTCGATTCCCCTGTTGCGCATCGGCGGAGTGTCGACGTGCATTTCTGGTATTCAAAAAAGACAGAAACCCAAAACCCGAGTAGCGATATGTCACGGACTGAGTAAACGTTGTGCTGTGCAACTGTCTGATGACGTGGGGTTGGGGCTGGGGAGTGTATCGTAACTAACTAATTTTTTTAACTTCCAGCAAGAGATGAAGGGAGGCTGCGTCTACTACGGATCCTTTGCGGCAGTGCTGGCGGAGGAGTACCGAACTGGAGGTGGTGAGATCATCATCATCAAGACGACAACGATGACGACGCTATTAGGTGCTGCTGACTGTGTGGCAGGATTAATCCACGCAGGCGGAGTCCCAACCAAGGCGAAAAAGAGGAGAGTAAAACCTACCAAGAATGTCAAAAAAATTCGAAAAGGAATTTGTTAGTAGAAAACGGTGTGGAATGGCAAGGACGCTCTCCCCTCACACTTCCATAAGCTTAGTCGTGACGGCGACGACGGTACAGACGCTGCAACAGCAGCAGCATCATGATGAGACGACGCGGGCGCGACGTGCGCCGGAGCGTCGCGGTCGTCCTGGCGACGAAGTGGGTGTCGCTGTCCATCAGTCCGTAGCGCTCTCACTCGCACTCTTTGCTCTCATTCGCGCTCACTTGCGCTCTCATGTACGCTCTCGCACTTGCTCTTGTGTGAATTGGTAACTAACTATCCCAAACCTGATTCTCATAATTACTAAAAACAATAGAAAAAATTCAATTTTAGTTTTTTTTGTATTTCACATGTTTTTTTAGCATAAAAAAGCAAAAACTATTTTATGGTTTCATGGATACCCTTGAATTTTGCAATATTTTCATAGATGCCCCCTTGTGTTTTTTCAGAAATATCATAAATATCCTTGGACCAAAAAATTTAAGCGTTTGTTTTGTTATGCATGTCACTTCCTTTTTTCCTTTGTGCACATGCATAATAAGAAAGAAGTAGTGTGCACAAAGGGAGAAGGAAGCGATATGCATAACAAAACAATCACCTAAATTTTTTGGTCCAAGAGTATTTGTGAAATTTCTGAAATAGCAAGAATATATATCTATGAAAATATTGCAAATTTTAGAGGTATCCATGAAATATTCCCATTTTTAAACAATGTTGGCAACAATCAATATCAAAATGTACATTAAGTAATTAATTAGTGATAATTCAAATACGTAGCAATAGGGGATTTTAAGCGCCTCGGACATGGGTGGGGGTGGTTGGCCATTTGTTGCCAAAAAAAAATGATTCTTTAGCAAAATCGTAGACAGTCATTTTGTTGTCACTTAACTAAATGTATTTCTAGATTTTTATATTTTCTTTGAATAAATTGAGTTCCACTTACTAAGGTTTTGAGAAGATTCATGAGTAAAAATCTCGAAATTAGCACAATAAAGAGTTGCAAACTTTCTATGCAAAATCCTTTGGAATGGAGTGTCTATTTTCTAAAGGGAAAACTTGATGGATACCCCTAGTTTTTCAGAAATTGCACAAATATGCTTGAACCATAATTCTCAAGTATTTGTTTTATTGTGCCTACCACCTCCATATCCCTTTGTGCGCACACTATTTCTTATTTTTTCTGTTGTACTCCTTGTTTAAACATTGGTCATGAAGGAAGTGGCAAGCACAACAATATAAACACATAAAATTTATGGTTCAAGGATATTTGTGCAATTTTTGAAAAACTAGGAATACATATACAAATATTGCAAACTTCAAAGGTATCCATCAAATTTTCCCTTTTCTTAAATACAAAGGATGTGATTATACAACAAACACAACAAACGTGTAATCAATATAAAGAGGTGATATCTTCTACTCACTATGTCCAAAAACATTTGTATCAATTAGAGTTTTTAATTGTCTAAATTATTTTCTTTGATTGCTACTTGGGCCTTCTTGATGAGATAAGGAGCAACATCAATCACCTTTAAATAAAGAACACATGTTTGAGCTTCTATGCTGTCCATTTCTCAATTGATTCCTATCCAATTTTAGAAAGAAAATCAATACTCTTCATACTCATAGAGTAGGGTAATACGCTTTCTAATGGTGACCTTCTTGCAACTCTCAAAAAAATAGCTTCAATCTTGCATTGTTTTTTATATTAAAAAATATTTCTACACAAAGGGAGTAGAAAACATTATTAACAAATTTCCAAGATGCTGAAAACCAATAAAAACCTTACATCGAAAGATCTTATGATAAGTACTCTTAGCCCTCACCAACTGCAATCAAAACATGTTGTTAGCTAATCTAAGTTTAATACCGAGGTAGGAGGATGGTGATATGCAGTAGATTAGGGTGACAATCACAACACTTCCATTTCAAACCCATATTTGGCAACATGTTCTTAAAAATCAAAACCTTTCCACTTTTAGAATCATTAACAAAAGTGAAAGAAAAGGCTTGTACTTCCCATCAAATAGAGCCTAGAGGGAGTCAATATACTTGAGTAACTGTCACACAAAAGAACAAAAACATTCCCCCAAATTACTGCTTAGACAAAAAGAATCAACAACACTAAAAACAAAACAAAAGAAAGAAAAGGTGAAAAAATATTCTAATCAAATCATAAACAACTCATGTCATGAAGAAACTTAAACAACACATTTAACTACTTATGGACTATTCATGTAAATTCATATAAATAAGGACTTTCTATAGCCCTAATCATTGGAGATTTCCCAATATTTTGCATATATTTTTCCTCAAAAAGTTTTGCATGCCTCCTAAATTTGAACACATCTTTGGATGTTTTGCAAGTTCTTGTCAATGCTTTATAAATCAAATAAAATTTTACACTAATACTTATGGACTTTGGATAATACATATTTACTTAAATGAGGCATTTGGTTAAGACTAACGGGAGTGATTTATAGACAATTTCACTTACATGCACCAGCAAACTGATGGATAATTGCAAATCTTCGTTCTGCATAATCAAACACAACTCGACACTTGCAAAGTAAATCTCCACACAAAAGACCTGCCACGTACTCGGACGTGTCCAAGTTTCCAGCATTTTCACTGGCCAGCATTACTTTCACCTGAAGAATCAAACCAGTTGAAACAAAAAAATTAGCCAAAACCATCAAAAAGTCCAAATTCTGAGTCTAGCTACATTATGTCACCCATAATGTCGACGCGCTTTAGAACTGATCTAATGACAGAATTTAACTAGCCATGGACTAATCATGTAATTACAAACGTTTCATGTTCCCAAAAATTTCTTAATATTTTGCATATGTTTTCCTCAGAACTTTGCATGTCTTCTAATTTGGACATATCTCTCAATGTTTTGCAAGTATTTTTTTGGGTGTTTTGCAAGTACCTCCCAATAACTTGCAAACTAAAGCAATTTCAAGACTATTACTTATGGAATTTGGATAGTCCATATTTAGTTAAATGTGGGTTTCTAATTAGAGCAAGAAATTGAAGACCGTATGACAAGGAAAAATAAATAAAATTCGAAGGAATGTAACAAAAGTTTACCTGCTCAAAGGTTTGTCCTCCAACAGTCAATTCGTTTAATACGCCCAATGTTACCTGTTTTGATCAAAAGGCAGGTGTAAATGGCAGATTGTGTAATGGTCAAGCTATTTGCCAATCAAATGCTAAACTAACGTTTACTCCCTCAATCTGATTTCATTGATCACGCTGTGAAAAAGAAAAATCCAAAGTGGGTGTAAATTCTATATCACTAGAAAGCAATGAAGAACATTGCCAAGTCTTGGTCAAAACATAAGAGAAAATTAGACAAAAGAGCCATATGACCAACTCAAAAGTACTGAAAAATCATGCCATTCGACACGTACTTATAGACATTTGGCGAATGATAGTAGAGGTACTTTGACTACGTAGGTTTGAGAGGAATTTACAAATAAGGGCACAAAAATCGCAAAATAATTACATATCAAGGGACAGTTTGAAAGTAGTTAGACATAAGGGCACTTTTAAATTATACCCCTGTATGTGAACATTTTATGATTTTGTGCCCTGGTTTGCAAGTTTCATTTCCATAGTAGAAAGGTGAAACTTCAAGCAACTCGTGAGCTCATAAGTCAGAAGTACCTCAAGGCTTTTGCCGAATTCCTTGAAACCAGTAAGCTGAGCAGATTTCTCTGAATGTACACAACTCAACACGTCGAATTTCTTCACAGAACGCCCATGAAAGATGACGTCTACACCCCCAGCTCCGGTGTCAAGCATGAACAGCGCCGAGTTGCTATTAAACGTTGCTACAACATGAGGCACGCTTTCCAACAATTGCAATGCCTGGAAACACCACAAGGCCGGAACAGTGACAATTATGCATAAAAAAGAGAGAGATTATGTCCACCAAAATTCATAAAACTCTGGAAAAAGTATTAAGAAACAAATAATCTAGTCTAAATCATGGATTTTTCAAAGTACTCACGTGCCACTGTAGTGATTCAGAGTGCAACATCTGGTACATTGCTGGATCAAACAAAGACAACCTGCCTTCGTCGGAAGCCATCTGCAATAAATTGTAAAAGTATAAAAACCAAAACATCAACAAAAAAACAATAGGAACAAACTATAAACGCGATGATAGCATTACCACATTTCCTTAACGAAGCAGAGTTAAACTGCACATACCTCGACAATGCAATGTGCAAAGATGTCAAACCCACACATGCCAACCACGAATGGATCTCCTCCCACAAGCTCCGAGACAGGTATCTGCATTTTGTTACCAAATCACAAAAACATTACATCTCAAAACCAGTACTTCGAAAAGCAACAAACCTTGCAATAGATTGTAAAACCAAACTCTTTTAGGTTTTGATAAAACCACATTTCTCATTGTAGAACTTTGTAATACTTTGTAAACATTGCAACACAAGTCCTAAGAGATGAAATTGCTTTAAGTTAAAGCATGTATATGACAAGATGTAGAAGAAAAAAAAGGCGGTTACCTCCATGAACACTGGATTTGATATTTGGAGTGGACCCAGCTGGAAGGTGTTTGCTCGGCAATACTGGCTTTTCACCTGAACATCAGAATCTTTTGCTCTTTCATTCATCCAAGTACAGTCAGAAACACAACATACATCCAAGTACATACAACAAGGATGGTTCAAATGAAAAGGAAAAAATCGCATCTTTCTAGAAAACACTCGCTCCACCAGTTGCCGATAAAAAAATATGGGTGTGAAAGAGGAGCATACCACGCCATTTACACCCGTGATGTGAACCTCCCCAAACGTCATTAAACCAAGCTCCCTTGCCTGCAAAAAACCAAGCAGGTGAACTAAGTTGCACAATTCACCCTGCTAGGATACAAAAAGTCACAAGAGTAAAATCACACCCTTGGCAGTTTTCTAGTTTTTCTTACTTTCCAAGATTAGATACCATTGTAATCTAGTGTTCAGAGTATAAATTCACCAAGCTCAATAAACTGGTTTAAAACTTCCTCAGCTCCGGTACTTCTTGATGTCAAGTTCCACTACCATGGTTATTTGCATTTTCACAAGTCAATGAAATGAAAATTCAACCTACAAATTTCTGTAATCACGAGAAATCATGCACAATGCTACCACTAGAATTTGTACAATGATTTTATGCTCGACGTGAACTTGATTGCTTATAGTTCTAAAATACGGATATTTTCCCACTTTATTGAATATGGTGTTAACATAGCGCATTGTAACTTGGAAAACCTACTTTTTGTGGCGCGATGATGAGGGAGCTAGCACCAGTATCCACGATGAAGTACCTGAAAGTTACAATCCCCGGACTATCAACTCTCTAAAACACCAAGTCACACAAACTGAATCTCATGTTTTTCTAAGCATTTCGTTCAAATTTTCACCCAGGCATGCAATATTCTTCACTGATTCTAGTGATGGAGAACTTGACACCATCTAGGTTACATTTTCCACAAGATGATCAATCAAATTAGTCAAATATAAAACCACGAAATTTGCCGTTAACTATATGATCGAAGGGATAAAAAAAAAACACATAAATGTTTTAAACAAAATGAATGACCAAGGAGAGGCTGTGACGTTACCCTATGGTTTTGCCATTCACAAGAGGTTGCACAAGATAATGGCCACTAGTTGCTCTCAACATCTGCACAGTTTATGAAAAAATAAAAAGGTCTGAAAGAGGTGACGTCTGTATAGCATACACCAGAACCAACTGCAAAGGATTAAAAATATACATATCAATCTAATCTTTATAGAAGTTTTTAGATAAAATAGATATTTTGGAAATATTTCCATAATTTGTTTAATCCTTTTTAACGATGGGTTAACTCGGTAAAGTTATAAAAGATATTTTTTGTTTTCCATTATTTATAGATATATCAAAAAAATATTACAATACTTTTTTTACAGGACTTCTATTACTAAATCGACTATTTTCAATATAACGTAATGGTCGATTCCATCGACGATAATTTAAAAAAAGGTAGGTAAAAAGGTCTGAAACAGGTGAAATCTGTGTACCATGCACCAGTACCAACTGCAAAGGAATACAAAAAGATTTGAGGAAATAGTACTAGACTGTAGAAGGATAAACTTACTTGAACCGCAGGTAAGCAAGTGGAATCAATGTCTGCGCGAGTATGGTTCTTCTGAGGCCTGGAGACAATTGGGAGGATCGGCGGAGAAAACGAGGAAGGCAAGAAATCTAAACCACTCTCCACTGCGTTGCATCCTTGCAGCCTATAGACTTCCTGGTTTCCAGAGACTTGAGTATGGATGCTTGAGAAAGGAAAGAGATGTCGTTGCCCTGCCTGTATGGATCCAACTCTAAGAGACGGTTCAAAATCCCATATTAGGTCAATCTATAAAAACGTAAGAAAAGCGTTGAAGAACAGTGAACTATAGAAAGATCCAATAAGAGTTTTTTTATTGAAGCGTTTATTTGCAGGAAATTTATTTACACAAAGTACTCACCACAAGGGGTTTCCAGTCAAAGTACTGCCACGTGCTCCACCCTCCGAATGCTCTGATATCTGCTCGCAAAGGGTACATTGTCGAGACATCAACAACAACGAGTGCCACCACCTACAAAATATTCCATGAAAAGAAAATGCAGTTCCAACGATTTGGTGTGCCCAATCTTCTTGAAATCAAAGCCCTAGGATTTTTAGTTCAAGAGATAAAACAGCAACTGCACTCCTAATCCTCACATCAATCTTGACACTCTGGCACTTCTTCCCTGAGAATACAACTTAGAGCATTTCAAAGCATGTAGGAGTTAGTTGCTTTCATCTCCAAACATCTGAGGAGAGATCACACGAGCCAAATCTCTTGAATTCAAAGTTTCAAAACATTGTATGGATCTCTAATGCAGGTTCAAAGTGGGAGTTTGTGAACCACTACCAAGTGATAGATTTCCATTCAAATACGAGTGACAAGATCTAAACGAAACCCTAAGACCTTAAACCATAAAACTCAAATGCAGAGTAGACCGTGTTTCTTAGAATGATTGTAATGCAAATTTTTACCTTTCCATCCTTCAAATGAACGCGTAAAGTGAGCTCTTCTGAAGTCGCCATATCTAGGCCTGCAATGCCATCTCGTACCAGAGAAATGTGCAGCCGATTCCGGCCTTCCTTCGTCAGCCAAAATCCCATGCGAATCCACGAGGCCAGAAGACAGACCTGCAAAAAAGTATTCACTGTAATTCTTCAAAAACTATGCAAGCAACGAAAAGTTTCTGAAAACGAGTGTAAGTGAACCTTAAGATTGCATGACAAAAATCTCGGGGGAATTGATATATATACCACCACTTTTTGACTATTCTACCACACCTACTATATATGGCCAATACTTACAATATTAAAGTAGGTGTGGATCATGGGCAAAACATCACTAATTTGAAAACACAGCATGACATAGAGGTTGCAACTTTAATTCTGTTTTTCAACTCTAGCTCATAGTATCAACTTTAAAAATCTAAATTTAACCAAGCATAGTTTAAATTTTATAATTGACGCTATGAGCAGGATCCAAAGCTGAACCCAAATTTAAAATTGCAACTTCTATGTCAAGCTGTATTTTCAAATTAGTGATGTTTTGCCCGTGATCCACACCTACTTTAATAATGTAGCTATTGGCCATATATACTAGGTGTGGTAGAATAGTTGAAAAGGGGTGGTATGTATATCAATTCCCTAATCTGGGGACCTCTCTTGCTCTTTCTCGCTTGCTCTCTGTCTTGCTTGCTCTCATGCTCTCTCTCTTGCTCTTTCTCACCTCACGGTCATCAAGTTCTAAAGTGGAACACCGTCCGGCAGCATCAACAGCCCAAGGCTCACTCTCTCCATCACATCCCCACTCCAAAGACATCTCCACGCCATCAAACTCCTCCCGAAACTGGTCACCACCATTCCGCCACTTCAACATCCAGTTTCCTTCCATAGCCAACAATGTCTGCCTACCTGCACAACATTCTCAAGTGATAGTGATTCTTCCATACTAATGCCAAGGCACCTTTTAACACAAATGCCATTAAACTTCCATCCTCTTTACATGTGAAGATGATGGATTGCTAGTCTGAGGAGCGCTTATATCTTCAAATTGAATTCAAACTTGCAAAACAACGTATCAAGGAACTCTTCACATGCAATTTCAAAGAGTTCCCTAAAAAAAAACACCACTCAACAAATCTCAACTCATACCAAGCAGGTCAAACTTAAGCCTCTTGTCTTTCTCAAGCAATTCCTCTGATTACGGAATTCTCTTTATTCGAGATACGATCAAATTGAAGTAGTTATTGTCAAACCCTAAACTTTAAACCCTAAAATCCTAAATTTTTAACCTGCTGCTGAATACTCCCTCTGTCCCTCTAAAAAGCTCCAAATCAGACACATTTCTTGTACCACTAAAAAGCTCCCTCTTGCTGATTTCAAACGTTGAGAAAGCGTTTGCCATGTTCAATGATCTCACGGGGTAAACTAAGCAATTAGAGAGCATTTCCCTCCTAGCAAGCTTGGCCTTGCCCATATGAGGTACCATTGTTGCTATTAAATCATCAATAATGAGGAGCTGCCAGCATGCACAAATATGACACTTTTTGCATGGAATTTGGATGCCTAAACGGCAACACCAAAACTGGAGATTTTGCATACATTTGATAGGTGATATAAAGATTCTAGAATGCATGTGTCACTAACACAAAGACTCAAAACACAGTTGATCCTTTGCAAGGAAGCTCTTTGGACGTTTTTAGAGGGACAGAGGGAGTAGTTAAACTCAAGGTTATGGTCAAATCGTGTCTCACCTGACACCGTGATCTCCTTCTCAAGCTGAATCTCGTTAACACCAAGGGTTTCACGTATCCTTTCTACATAACTGTCCACTTCCTTGTCATCGCTGAAGCTCTGGAGCTCGTAATTCTCACTTGAGACGGGCAGGCAAGCACTAATTCTGCACTGGCGCAACCAGGTTCTCCGTGGAAAAATCTCGTACCGAGGAATCCTAGCTCTAATCCGCGTTGCTGTTCGGGAACTTGCTGAAAGAACATTTCTACATGTTGATGATGTGTGAAATGGAGCTTCTCTAGCACGGGAGAGGGGAAGAGGGATGAGTAACGGCACACTCATCTTGTTCAGATTCTCCCGAGCATTTGGGAGTTGCAAGAATCGGTTGCAACGAGTGAGTGTCGCTGTGGATTGCACTGTGAGCAATCAGTTTGCAAGTCTAAAAGTTTACATGAATATCTCAAAACTTGATTACACAACTTGATGGTCTCCTCTGACGTTCAAACTATTGGTCCACTGCATCTTTGCCGGGTAGATATGGTGAGGATGATGAGCCAGATGAGGTCCATTTGAAAATCAAAGTGAGTGTTCAACTATAACGGGTTCATGTAGCGGCTTACGCTGGAGATGCTGTATGAAGGGGATTCGAGTTTGTGGAGGGCGGCAACCGAGAGGTCGGGCAGTTTATGGCAACCGATGGGCAGGCCAGAACCTGCCCGTAAAAACCCTAATCTCTTCGCTTGAATTATGCCCGGGCGTGTAGGGTTTAAGAGAGTCGAGGGTTTAAGGGCTTTTGAGGATTGAAGGGATTGAGGGTTTTAGGAATCCATCGCTGCGTGTGTTTCTGTTGTGGAATTGTGTGAACAAAGTATCTGTAGAGCGATGTTCAAGCGGCAGTTTTACGCAGTCGAGCATGCGGAGAACGACGATGCATCGTCATCCGACTCTTCGGTGAACACGGGCTCCGACGATGACTCCGCTCACGACCAAGACGACGACGACGACGCCTCATCGCCAGGAGAGGCCGCTCCCAGCGACGAGGAGGACTCTGATGACGGAGAGCCTCCGGAGAGTGAATCTGAAGACGAGGAATGGAGTACTTTTCGTGATAGGAATGTCAAAGTAGTGCAGCCAATCGATAGTAGTCACTTCTTATTGAAAAAACCAGCTACAAAGGCGACTGAAGACGATACGACCGGGAGTGACAAAGACGAAGCACCTCCAGAAAGCGTGGGAGATGGTGTCGTGCTGCGCATTGGAGGCGTTCTAAAGTGTAGATATTGTGTGAGAATCATATGTTTGAATGACGAAACGATGAAAGCGCATTTATTATCAAAGGTTTGTGAAAAGCGTTTATTTATTCAATCATTGAAGTTGCTTGTAAATCATTTTTCTTGCCGTGTTTTGTTATGGAAAACTGTAGTATCCCGTTTAGGGTTTAGGGTTCAGGGTAGAGGCGTTCCAAAGTATAGATATTGTGTGAGAATCATATGTTTGAATGATGAATCGATGAAAGCGCATTTATTATCAAAGGTTTGTGGAGAACTCAATCATCTTGCCGTGTTTTGTTGTGGGAAACTCTAGTGTCCCGTTTAGGGTTTAGGGTAGAGGCGTTCTAAAGTGTAGATATTGTGTGTGAATCGTATGTTTGAATGATGAATCGATGAAAGCGCATTTATTATCAAAGGTTTGTGAAAAACTCATATACTCGATCATTGAAGTTGCTTATAGTTCGTTTTCTTCCCGTATTTTGTTGTAGAAAACTGTAGTCTCCCGTTTAAGGTTTACTGCCGTAAACGTTATGCCTTTAGTTGTCGTTGTGCTCTAAAATCCTCCTTCGGGTTTTGCGTGTGTTTCAGCGCCATGGCAAATCTTTAAAGCAGCTTGCTGCCGGGAAGCTCAAAAGCCAATTGAATGATGACGGAGAAGAAGAAGAGGAAAGCGAAACTCATGCTGAGCGACTTGCACGCATTCGAAGTATTGCAGAGGTTATTAACTAACTTGCAGTAGCAGAGACACTCTTGCATGAAAAAAATTCATTTCATATATTCTGCTGTCTGGTTTACTCTTACAAATTCCTGTTAGTTTGACGCTGCCTTGTTTTCTGAACAGGAGAAAGTTGTGCCTGTGAAGAGGAAGGCTATTTCTTATCGACAAATACAAAGAAAACGAGCTAAACAAAAGGTACGCAGCTCAATTTTCAATAGACACCAGAATTAGGGCTTGCGTCTCACTAAGTTTTTTAGGGAAAGTTTAATGGATACCCCTGAAGTTTGCAATATTTTTATAGATACCCCTGCTTTTAAAAAATTACACAAATACCCTTGGACCATAATTTTAGGCGTTTTGTTTTGTTGTGCATGCCACTTCCCTTCTTCCTTTTTGCGTATGTTGCTTCTTTTTTGTTTCATCACATTCTCTTCTTCAACATTGGTCATGAAGGAAGTACAAGCACAACAAGTAAATCCCTAAAAATTATGGTCCAAGGGCATTTGTGTAATTTCTGAAAAAGCAGGGGTATCTGTGTAAATATTTGCAAACTTCAGGGGTATCCACAAAATTTTCCTTTTTTTTACACCAGTAAGTTTCTTGCATTGGCTATGAGGAAAACAAAGGCCGATCCGACTTGTTGCCCGGGCTCTTTGGAGCTGTCAGAAGGTGGCATAGTGATGAGAGCTATCATTTAAAGGTTACCTGAGCCAAAACTAAGCCCCAACCAATGTTGCCACATCTGTAGTAGCAGTATTACTATTACTGTTTCAAGGGCTGTATTGGAATAATTTTGAAATTCTCACATGGTTTTGAACCTGACATAGTTTATTAGCATATATTCAGGAAACCTTTCTCTAAGAATTTCTCTAATTATCTTTGTACATAAAATGCAAGTTGTGACACAAGCACAATTGATTCTGTGGAGAAATATTTTACCGTAGTAAATAGAGGGTTTGATGTTTCTGATTATGATTAAGAATGTCTAGTGTATGCAATGTCAAATGCTGAGGAGTCATGTTCATCTTGGTGGGGGGGTTTTGGCAGACGGGTAAAACTGAACGAGCAATGCAATGAAGTGCGAAGCAAAAAAGTGGATGATGAACACTTTTGTACAATTTGTGGCACTTCTACAGACATTTTACTACACATCTTTGAAATCGATTTTAACTTCTGAATCATGTCTGTTGTGCTGCTTGATGCAAATGTGTATCTACGAATTACATAGATCTGTATTTTTGAATGTACGCTCTCATTAAAGTCGGAGTTTTTTGTTTGTTGTGCATTTGCTGTTACATAAAGACGAGGCATTAAAATTCTGTTTCTTCTCTTAATAGGTTGACCGTACACAGAATTTTCAAAGTTTTTAATCCTTCTTTTATTTTGAACCTCTCTTTTGCTCTCTTTAGATCTTCTGGGTAAAGGGTGTTGTAGGGTTAGACTTTTTATGTGTTTCTGAAAATCTGTGAGGGTTTGTTGTGTTTTTCGTGCAATTGTTAGTTTAGTGGGAGAACACTTTCATTAGTACAGCACTGACCAAAAGTAGTACTCAACATCGTTTTTTGGAAGCTAGAGCAATTTGTTTTGATGCAGATTTTGAGAATCTTTGGATCTGTAGCTGTGCAAGTTTATTGGCATTCACTGGGTTTAGGTTAGAGCTTTATGTTTAAAAAATTGTGGCTTTGGTGTAGTTTTATATTCTAGGCTGCACTGCGACTCTTTAATTTTTGTGAGTGGTATACTATGGTCCCATTGGGTAAACCTGAGGTAGCATGTTATGCAGCTCTTTTGTAGGGTTGGAGAAAAGTGAAAGCTTGAGCTATCGTTTCAGTGCGTCTGCTTGATAAAGCTCATGAGTAACTGATTATTGCTCAAGGACAGTTGGACATCTGGAGCTTGTTGTTGTCATTGTTGGATCTTAATTATAGAGACGTTGAGAGAATACTGAAATTTTAGTGATTTGTCAGTTTCTGTTTTTTTCCTATACCAAGTAAAAAAGATGAGCTGCAGTACAAATTGTATTTAAATAATTTTGTGCTTGAGGTTTGATCGTATTTCTCCTTTTGAAAAATATTATTCTTCACCTTAGTTCTCTTGTACTTTGGCATGTTTTTTCTTAAAATGAGCTTTGCTTTCAATTCTGTCAAGTTCATTTTGGGTGCAGTTTAGATGAGTAGTCTATTGGTGACCTTCCAATCATAAACAATGACATTAGATCATATTTTACGGTTGGATTTTATCTTGTAACAACAGTGGTTGCATTGCATTAACTTATCTTGGGTATTTTCATAGTTTTTTTGTTTGACCATTGTTTTACAATGAAAAAGTTGAATTTTGAGGTGAATTGAGCTTGTGAGCTTGTTTGTTGTGGACTACAAACAATTTACCGAATTGTTTTGGGAGATCTATGTCCTATGATATATAACAATAGAAAACTAATACAAGTGTAATACAAGTGTAGTAGCTTCTTTTCAAGCACATTTTAACTATTGACTACAAATGAATAAACGTATTTGTGCTCAAAACCAGATGTATAAACTCCTTACTTAACCCTTAACCGCTGAAGGGCCCTTGGGCTCTAGAGATATGGTACCAAATACGGTCGCAATCAATATTCAGAAGTTTGAATCAGCTGAAATTGAAGTGTTACAACCATACATATTGAAGGGTTGTATGATGGTGGGTGCATAATTTTTTTTGAAAAGCCCTCACAGCAGCTCAAACATGTTTGAATATATGGTTGTATGTATGGCTGCAAAGGACTTTTGTGACGTTCAAGGGTTAAAGGATCATAGGGCATAGTACATACGTTGTTATATAATTGGTATTTGCTACCAATAAGAAGTTTTAATTTGGGATCTCAAGTACGCCAATAATGATAAATAGTGTTGGCAACACTAATTACAAAGCCTAACACTAAATGTCAACAATCCCCATAATGTTATCAACACTAAATGTCAATGTATACACTAATTGTCAATGGGAGTATAAAATTTTACAAGTTTACATTTAGTGTTAGATATTACTTCATTTGGTCGCTCACCCTTGTGGGGCTTTGTTTTAGGCTTTAGTTCAAATATGCCCTATTTTGCCTAGACGTCGCCTGAGTGACCTCCAACATAGATGGGCTTGTAGCCCACAATTTGAATGCCGTGGTCAATAACGTGTTGGTGCAGCACTTGCCATTGTCACTAGAACAAGAATTGCTCCGCAATGAATATGTTGACAAAGCTTGTGTGCTCAGTTTGTGCGGATTCAATTGCATTGGGGTTGCAGTCTCGTAACTTTGTTGGCCACTCCCACCAATGTTGCGGGTTAATTGAGCTGTCGATTGCTGCAAACAACGCCGCTTCTACCAACCATGAGGAAATTTGTGGATCATTCCAGCTATTCTCACCACAGCTTTGAAATTCACTCTGCCGAGCGGCACAAGCTCCAGGAGGTCAGATTCTTCCCCAACAAGCTATCAACCTCTGTTGCAGACCTTCAAGCTGATGTTTGTGCTTAGAAACTTTAGACTTCATGATTTTGTTTTATGAACCCATTTGTATGACTTCTTTGCCATCTTCATTTTTGTCTAAAACCTCATTGACGTTCTCATCTCTCAATTAAGCCAATAACAAGCAACAACTACACACATTTCACCAGCTAGATTTTAAAAGAACGACGAATGAGATATAAATGAAATCAGCTCTCATCAAAATGTTCAATTGGAATTATTTCACAAAACAGCTGCGCACAAGTACTTTGCAAAACAAGTAAACATTTAGAAATTGGCTTTTGAGGAGGCAAAATTGCTTACAGTGCTCAACACCAGAGCCCAGAGATTAAATTAAAGTTGATGCTTGATGCAAATCTAAAATTTTGCTCCCTCTCGACGTCAATGTTCAATGCCCTATATAGATTTATAAGTTCATTGACTTTGCTCCTCTTTACGGCCACAAATGCTAACCTTAAAGATGCCGTTCATTCTCATCACTTAGCAGCACATATAAAAATTCTACTCAACATGAATGCGTGCATGATCCACCATTGCTTGAAATCTAAATGGCAAAACCCTAACTACATCATTTTGAAAAAAATCAATGTCAATTTGTTGTTTCAAGTGCCATTTCCTTCAAAACAAACCAAGACTAAGAATCAACAATCATGTTTGGGCTTTGATTCACTTACCTCCACGGATTTCAGCAACACCCAGCTCAAAATGCCACCAAAATTGTCTAAATAAAATTGTGACGGGACAAAAGAAGATTGGTATCTCACATGCATGCACTCTCTTTTGTGGATCGAGTTGCCTCCTACAAGGCCTCCGGTTTCCATCATGGATCTCACAAGGAGCAATCGAATAAAAAACATAGAGGATTTTTCTAGGTTTTGCAAATTACCAGATGGTGTAGCTACGTATGCAGGTCTTGCATGAGTGCACGAGGAGGTGGAGGGCAAGAGTGCAAGACAACAAAACAAAGAATTGTACTCCGTAAAGCAAGAAAGACACAAGATAGGTGGGCACTATAGTTCTCGGAGGCAAAGTTGTTGCTAGATAAGGTGTTAGGGAGTGGTGTGCAGGAGGCAACTCTAAATATAAACTACTTGATATTTAGAGTTAGTGGGGTAAAAGTGCAAGTAACACTATTAGTAACATAACACTATTTATCATTTTTAGTGTAGCTTACTAGAATTGCTTTGATCTATTCTCCAACTTCTTTGTTGATCTCAAATGTATTAGAGGTGTGAATTCATTCCAAATATTAGAAAAATACCCCATATTGTATTGGTTGTAGCAGCACGCTCGATCCTTTAGGGGTTAAATGACTAAAAGGCCCTTTGCGACTAGTACAATACAAGGTCTTTTGCTAGTACTTGGAATGGATCCACACCTCTACTACATTTGAGACCAACAAAGAAGTTGGAGAATAGATCAATGCAGTTCTAGTGAGCTACTTGAGATTGCAAATCAAAATTTTGTATTGGTAGCAAATGACAATTATACATTAGCGTATATACTATGCTCTATGGTCATTTAACCCTTTAAAGACCACACACATTTTCACAAAATCCATTAGAAATCAGGATAGTAAACTTGGATGTGCGTTTGAATCAATCATGGACCCAATTTCAATAATCCAACCGTACAAATGAGAAGTAGACCTTGTTTACTACAAAGCATCAAAATCTCAATTAGATCTACCATTAGAGATGAAATATTATAATGATTGAGTGAGTTGTAAGCAGAAATTCTCTAGTTTTCATGCTTGTGTGGTTTTGGATCTTATTGCTTCATCCAAGCTTTGCTTGAGAAGAGCCTTATATTTCTAGAATTTGAGTTTCCCACCTTTCCAATAAGACTAGTTTCACACAAAATGGATAAAAATAGCAATCACAAGGTGTAGCTAAGTGGACAAAAAGGGTCAAAAATCCCACTTTCTTTGCTACCCAAAAATATTTTTATAAGGAGCTTGATAAATGCTATTAAAAATCCAATTGGTGAAACAATAAAGAATTGGCCTTAAATGTAGGACAATTTTTTTTAAGATGAAATGCTAGCATCATTTCAATAGATCTTCAAATACTACAATTATGCTACTACCAAATAGGAAACCAATACAAGCATATTTCTTGATCAATCTGAAATTTTTTAGGATAGAATAATTGAAATTTTGGCATTCTTCTTGGATGTTTGATGTATTGTGTTGTTGCTCTGATCCATTTTTTACCAAATATGAATACGTAGTTTGAGGCCATGCCGTATAAGCACCATTATTTATGAACTCGCATACCTGATTCCATTGTTGTTTTCTTGGTTGGATGCAAAATTCTTGTGACCACAAGCGTTCTTCAAGACCAATTTCCAAATTGTTGAGTGATTATACTGTATACGCCAAAAACCACTGTGCTAAACCAAAATATGGTTAGGTGGTCTCTAAAGGGTTAAGGGTTAACCCCTTAGGGCCGCTTGTTTTCTAAGCTGGTAGTTCTTTTAGAAGAGCAAATTGCTTCAGGCTTTTAGCAATTAACTCCTAAAAGACCAGGCCCATTTCTCAGTGAAAAATACTGAAAACTGCCACTTTTGGGGATGAAAAAAATGGTTTTTTTTTTTTTTTTGAAATCTAACTGTAAGATCTTGCTCTAGACAGTATTAGGTACTTGGGAAAAAAATGAGCTTATTCCAAATGAAAAGGAGTGAAATATTTACATGTGAAGTGAAGAAAAAGGTTTTTTTTTGTACTGCTCAATAACTTTAGAAGCCGTTGACCACTCCTATATCAAAAAATTCCTCTACGCAAAGTTGAGGTTTGTTTTTCCCATGTAGAAGACCAAATTAGGTATGTGTGGGAGAATTTTCAAATCAATTGGAACTACACAACACATGGCAAAAAATAGTAAGTAAAAAGAAGTAGAGAATGAGTCAAAATACTAAATTGTTAAGAATTTAATTATTAAAATGAAAAATGCAAATCCCAATGGTCATAATGTTGTGATAAACAATCTACATCCTTTGGTTTTGTTGCTTTTCCAAAATAATGAAAATTGAGTAAAATAAAGGACTTCAAAGTTTATTTTAGAGCAGAGAATCTAGAACTGCCCGCAAATAAAAACTCCTCATAACTTTCATCTCATCTATGAGAATTGCATGATTCAAAGCTCCCCACATCTATATAAGTCTAAATCAGACTTTTATTTGAAAAAAATGAAAATTTTAAAGAAGTTTTTGGCTACCCCTTGAACAGCTTTAAAAAAAAACATGCATAACTTCTTCATCAAATGTTGGAATGAAGAAAAAATTGCATTCCCACGTAGATCTTTGAATTCCTCACTTGCAATAAATGTTTTTGAAAATCACAAAAAGTAGTTTAGCCATAGGTACATGCCCAAGATCCCAATTGTCCCCCAAAGGGACAATGGTCCTTTAGGGGTTAACTTAGATGTTCAAAGCACAATCTAATTGTACTGATGTAAACACTAGTCTTGGAAGATACGCATGTAAAAAAATTGGACCCATATGCTTTATGATATGTGTTGTATTGGTGAAGTGAAAGGTGGTGCATTGGATTAAGTTTGGATTGTAGAGGTTGTATGAATGGCTCCTACAAGCAATTGCCGTAGAATCAAATTTTGAAATTATGCACTTTTCTTACATGTGATATGTTGAAGGGTTTGGACTTGGGATTTTGGGAAAAGTTGTTCTATTTGATGAAGGAAAGGCATGGGTGGTTAGGGTACAAAAATTGTGGAAAAGGTCATAAAATTTTGATCATTTAAAATAAAAAAAATAGAAAAAAAATTGCTTGATTAGAAAACCAAAGTGGACAAGTTATTTGAATAGTATTGATCTACGACTATGCATTTTTTCAAAAGAAGTCTGACTTTACATAAGTGATTTTGATTGTGCAACACTGAAAGAACTAAAGAGCTTGGGTAAGGGGTGCAAAACCAAAGAATAATTGGATTGGTTGTTGTTGTGGCACTGTTTACCCGGTCCCTAAAGACGTCAAGTGACATCATCTTCTTGTTGGTCTTTTCGTGAGTGATTTGTACTAAACACTTAAGTTTCCCAATACCCTTTCCAATGAATCACTATTTCTACAACATGTTGTAATTCCAAACTTTGATCAAATAAGTGCGCGTGTAAACAGACTTCATCCCCTACATGTTTGAATTTGGTCAACCCATAATTCAAAATTGGTAACACACCCTACATTTCATTTCAAATCTGTTGAGGCATTTTTTGCCTCCTCCTGCCCAAAGGGATTAATGGTTTTGGATAGAAGAGAGTTCCACTCGATACTTTAGCCCCTAAAGGACCAGACCCCCTTTTTTAGAAACATAGCAATTTCGGGCAGGTACTTGTGATTGGAGCTTTTCATATTTTAGGCTGAAATTTTCATAGAATGTGGGGACAAGGTTTATCTTTCATGTGCACTAAATTTCATGACATTTCAAATTATGAGTAAAAAGTTATGGCTTAATATCTTGCTTTTTAAGTTTGGCGGGCAATCTGGGCAGATTTTTGAAAATCACTTTTTTCAAAAACAAAATTTTTAAATTGGTTTAGGAGATTTATGTGAATGTAGGAAGCTTTGAATCATTTTGTTTAGATCAACGAGATGAAAGTTATGAGGATTTTTTGTTTGCCGGCAATTACGTATTCTCTACTCTAAAATAAACTTTGAAATCCTTTATTTTACTCAATTTTCAACATTTTGGAAAAAAAACAAAACCAAAGGATGAATATTGATTATGACAACATTATGACCACTGGGATTGGCATTTTTCATTTCCATAATGAAATTCTTAACAATTTAGAGTTTTGAATCATTCTCTATTTCTTTTTACTTACTAATTTTTTTCCATATGTTATACAACTCCAAATGATTTGAAACTTTTTTGACATGTACTTTACTTAGGTGGAATAAAGAATTTAGAGAAGCACCACCCACATGGCCTTTTTCCTTAGGAATTTCACCTTTTGAAGGGTAGCTGCCCGGTTTTTTAGTAGACGTTTTTGAATATTCAAACCATTCTAACTTCCAATCCATGTGGTGAAAAACTCTGAGTTTTTTTCCACATTTTCTAAAAACATTCTTCTGTAAGATCCTACGGTCATATATGCATAAAAATATTTTTGTTTTCAAATTTGGTTGATGCTCTAAAAATGGCAGTTTTGAAGAGTTTTTGGTGAAAACTTTGCTTGGTCCTTTAGGGGTTAAGGCTAGGGACATCATTGGTTTAACACTAAGGTTCATAACATAAGATACGCTAAATAAATAAGCAAACTGTAAAGCCTGACTCCGATATTCACAACAACCTTGTCAATATCTCATTGGCTGGTAAAAAAATTGCCTCATAAACCTTCTTATACTGCAACTTAGTGACCGTCTTAAATAGGCTGTTCAATTCAACATATGAACAGCACTCCTGAAGATAACAATAATAGGGGTTTCAGATATCTCAAAAAAATGGTGAACGAATGGTCATGAACAAGTTTTTCTTCATGGTGAACGTGAAGTCACAAAAGTGAATGAGTCATGAGGACCTCTAGGAGGTTCTCATGGCTCGTGCACGCGTAAATGACGTGAAGCCTCTCCCTCCTTGCCTCTCTCGCTAGCTCTATTTGTGTTCCTGTCGCTCCCCATCCGCTCCAACGTCCACACCTGCGCCTACTTGTGTTGTTGCCCGCCTCTCGGCTCTCGCTCCGCGCTTGTAGACAATTTGGATATAGAGTTGATTGCCAAGTCAAGGTCATTCAAGGAATCGTGATGCACGAGAAGCGGCAATGGTGGAGCTGGAGAGATCTTGATTAGAAGCGGACAATTGTGGAGACAAAGGGTTTTAGATTAGAAGCAACAATGGTGAAATTCAAGGGATCCATACGGAATTAGTGATTGTGGAAAGAGTTGAAAGGGTGGTGAGTAGTTCACTACAATTCAGATATTTGAATGGGTGATCGCGAGGACATGGACGGTGGCTTGGCTAACTTGTCCACCAATTTCATTCACGTGAACAAAATTGCCTGTGAACAACATATCTGAAACCCCCTAATGAACCAATCCTCATGCTTGAAAAATATCTGTGTCTGGAAAGGATGAGTTGGTATTCGCTTAAATTCACTGATTCCAAATTCCTCTCAGGCGAATAAATAAGAGGAAAACAGTGAACAAAAGACCCAACCCATGCCACCTCGTCCAACACAGAGCTTTTTTTACTTACTTGTAGTTTAGTTTATGTTCGAGGAATCTATCATTCTAAGATCATAAAATTATTAGCATAAACCTTTGACTTAATCTATGTCAAAACTGCTCCAAGAGTTCAGTAGCACTTACGATTCCTTATTTACTTTTAGAAAGGCCGGAATATATCTCCAAGGTATATCTTTCAATTACAAATCTAAGCTCAACAACCTTTTAAAAAGACTTTCACCAGTCAAGAGTCTATCAACAAAGGAAGCAAGATGCCCTTCTTCAACCACTAAAAATATATCATAAAAACAACCGTCCAGGTCTTTGCCCACCCAATCTCGAACTTAACAAAATAACTGGTTCTACTCCCACCCGCTTTATCTATGTCTGTCATGGAAATTGTGTTACTGACATCTACTGCCTTGTCAATCATTAGTACACATGCGGAAACTATAAAGTTTCTTTATAGTACTGTAAATAATAAAGATACAACAGGAGTCCCAGCAATATGAGATCATCCTCAGAGGACAATAAGCCTTCTGAAATGAAAAAATCGATTTTCTTCACAAAACGCACCAAAAAGAGGGCAAGAGGAACGACGGTCTTTTGTTAAGCACTGAGCTCACAAAACCACAATGCTCACATCCAAGGTATACGCTCAGATGAGCAGAAATTTTTGTAACTCAGTAAGGTACACTTTTTCCCCATTGTGATACATACCTCCACACCTTCAATCATTCCGGATACGTCTCTGCAGCAGCTCGGGACAGCCCAGGGTTAAAAGAATTTGAGGCGCCTCACTTGCGATGCGGGCGAACGTAGTTTTGGGTCATCATGGCAACACCCTTGGAGCAAACATACGCAGCTGCAAGAGCCAGAAGTGCTATGGCAACACACCATGCTCTCCACTTCACAGATGACAATGTTATGGCAACTCCAGTTGCTACGAGGGCCAATCCCACTGCAATCTGCGCACATCAAGTCCCTAGTTAATACTTTCAAAACTTACTATGGCAATGTTCACGATCATTACATACTTTAACAAAAATGCTCAACACTTGTAGCATTTCTGAAGCAACAGGAGTGGCAACCTTTTCAATCTCAGCATTCCAAGCCAGCTATCTCGTTATATCGGCAGACTTCCATAAAACATAAACCCTACAGAACGGAGTTATAAGGGTTTGTGAAAAAGGCTAAAACAACAGCTAGGCTGTATAGGTTGACTTCCTTCGAGTTTCATCAAAAATGTACACAAAAAGTCCACTTGTAGTTGATCACATTTGCTCTTTAGTTTTTACAATCCATTATTGTCCATTAATCAACTCTCCTCTTGAACATGACTCCAAAGCTAGCAAATGCATGTGGTTTTCTCAAAGCCTACAATAGAGACTGCAGTGGTGAAACTTGCCATTACCTAAGCTAAAATATTATTACTTGGAGGATCATGAACGACTATTTAGAAAAATAGATGCAAATTCTAGTAGCAAGTGCTGGTACTCCCTGAGATTTGCGTGTAACTAGAAAAACTGAAGCAAAAGAGTAGAATACTGTATGCTAGTGATAGAAGGCTAAGACGACAAGTACAGCCCAGGAAAAGAGTTTCATGATTGGTTAGAAGAAAAGACTACAGCAGCAGGGATTATGTGTCGATGTCATTTTTACCTTTTGGCATTTTTGGAAAGCATGGAGAGCGGAGAGGCAGGCCTTGCAGTGCACGACATGACGAAAATACCGATTGGTTGAATCCCTGGCAAACATGGCACCAAAGGAACCTTGTGCAGGGTACGACGACGCTGCCGCTGCCGACGCTCCAGCCGGTGCAGCCTCCGTAATTGCCGGCTTCGTGGCTTGCGAGGTAGTATGGTGTCCAAAGTAGTGTGGCATGCCATGACCTGCACCAACCAACAACAGAGCCAGGCAGATACTTAAAATTTTAATTTTGAATTGGAAATGTGGAAAATACGAAAGTATAAGTAAACTGTCAAAAATACATCTCAAACATAATCTATTTCAGACAAAAGCACAAAGGACAATGCAAATATTTAAGCAAGAATTCGGTTTACAATGGAAAACTTTGAAAAGGATTTGGCTCAAAAAGTTTTCCCTTTGCACTTACCGACACGGTCGTTCCACATTCGGAACTCGGTAACCCAGGTATCTGTAGACTTGAGGTTCAAGTAGAGCTCATTCGTGGGCCGATTCTCCTTCACCAGAAGCTCATTCTGCGACGCCAGGAACCCCATGTCCTGTTCAAATATAGTGTTGCTAGTCTTGTGAATAAACCAGGAAGGGATAAACTTAAAGATTTTGGGGAAGTTGACGCTGCCAAACCGTGCTATCAACATGCATTTGCCTTGACCTGAGCAAGAACCGGCAGCAGCTAGTTACAGAGGGAGCCTGAGCTACGTTTTCATAAAACTTCGATTTTTCTAATAAAAAATACAAAGCATAACCAGCATATTGATAAAGAATTGAACAGAATTAAAAAACGAAACCTTAGGCATATTGGCTGGTGAGTCTCAAAGCTTCCCCGGAGGCCAACCTGTTGGCCTGCAAAGGAAGACAGCGCTCATGAGAACCTCCGTGCCATCTGGCTTGGTCCTCCGCAAGTCGCTGTGCAAGCTGCACGGTGCTTCAAAGCGCGTTGTGGAGTTGAACTCCGGGCTGCTGATCTCCTTCCAATTCCCTGCAAAGCCTCGTGATGTTCGCTCCGTCAATTCAAAAACCTATGAATAGCAGGTGCACGAATTCATCAGGATTGCAAAACAATTAACGAAAAAGCAAATGCAGGTTATGGTCGTCAGCAAGTAGCTGTTAACTCCTGCTATTATAATCAAAACTCCCATCCACATTCGCCAACTCGCTTACTCTGGGCAAACAACGATATATATACGAATTCCAAGGGCTTCAAGTGCTAAATCTGCTAGAGCCCAGTCACCTAACCTATAAAAATCATCTCTCCTTCAATCATCTTACAAGCGCAAGCACACAACCAGCTAGTTATCTTCCAACTAGATAATAACCCTTAAATACCGTAGTTAGCTCATTGATGCTACTTAGTTAGTACAAACAGGGCTTATGAACGATGTTTCAGAGAATGCCTATTGTTACATACAGGAAGCCACACTGACCTTGTGTGATCATTAAATCTTGGCCCCCATGAACTTCACCAATACTACTGCCAAAAATATTGTCTATCTCAGAGCCATCACAAACTCCAAAGCAGAGAAGAAAAAGCCAACTCAATAAAAAGGAACAAAAAAGGAAATCAACTTCTAAGCGAGGTTTCAAAACAATCTGATTGCTTTTGCGCAGATACCATTATTCTATCACGGTCTCTATGATTTCCACAAAGAAGAGAGCCCTGCAATTCTCCAAGAATAGAGTGTAAAGATGTTAATGAGTTTCTAGGGTTTGCAGAATGTTTCGCACGCACCAGAGCTTGAGCACTCTCTCGAATGGCCCGGGGATCCGTGCGGTCGTGGGAGATGGGGATGTGAGCGGGGTCCATGAGATTCTCCAGCAGAATGGAGTAGTCATACGGCAGCTCATGCACGGCGGAGACGTGCTGGAAGCCTTCCTGAGCGTAGTGCTCGAACCATGGCAGCTTTTCCACGTTGGCGGTGGCTTTGTCGCCCAGCCACGCCCATGCCACTCCTTGCGAGATCTTCACCGCATACGACTTGGCACAGGCTTGCTTCGGAATCTTTGCTCCTGGCACCAGCTGGCACCGAGCAAAACGAACAATCTCAATTTACACGATTGGCTAATCCCTAAAACCGAGCTCTGCCAAAAGATGTTTAAACATTCAACAGACTATGATAGTGGATGCAAAAAATCTCTGAGTTTATAGTTCACAAGAAAACTTTACAGGTAATTTACCCTATTATCACTCCGCCCCTATTATCACTTCTTTATTTTCAAAAATTCATATCTTAGCTTCAAATCCGGGTTGATAGGCATTGCAAGGAAGATATATGAGTCCTTTACTTAGGAGGACAATTTTTTTTCCATTTGACCAAAATTTGCAAAATATAAGAGTGTATCAGATATAAAGACCTCAGTTAGACATATAATTTATTTCCCCAATGCCTTAGCTATAGCACTATCAATTGTAAAATACCAAAAACAACTGAAATTAGCTAGCACTTATGGATGACCACAAAGGCCAAAGAAAGGAAGAAGAAGTCCAAAGATGAAAATGACAAAATATGATTGTTTATGATAACGAAAACCTCTAAAGAAGTGATAATAGGACAATTTCAGATTTGGACTTAATCTTGGTTGACCTTACCTCATTGAAACCCTGATAACTAACTCACACTTTATTCATTATTCATTTGGGAATTTGGAACTTGATACAAAACCTTGGCTTGATTATCTTGAACATGATACCATAACCATTATGACATTTGGTGTATTGTGGCTTTTGTAGTTAAGAATTGAATTAAGACCCAATGATAATAGGCTAAACTGCCTGTACGCTTCGCTGCAGGAAGTGGTTGCAACAGCAGGTTTCAAAAGAGAGCAAAATCGTATCAATACCTGTGGAATTTTTGTACATTGGCCAGTTCCATCGAATTGCCAGCCATGGTAAAGACACTCCAGCTTCCCATCCGTCACCTGGCCTTCGGACAACTTAGCCAACCTATAATAAATCCATTCACAAATACACAAAATCTTTAATTAACTACTACAATCCTGTAACATACTTTACTTAAGAAACTCGCTCCTGCATCCCATCCAAATCCGTCATGAACAAACGTTGAACACTCAGTTCCTAGACTTGCTTGCTATCCTATCATTCATAAGTTTTCAAAGCAACATTGAATAATAAATTTCCTACTTTCTACGATCGAGAGCGAGTCTTCATGCTTCCAATTACAAAAACCAGAGAAGAAATGAGATTTTGAAGTATCCCGCCCGCTTACATTTCAAATTGGAGGCACTGAACACTTTTGTCGCCTAAATAACTCTAAACCCCGCCATTATGCTCTAAACGAAAATTCATGTTCAAAAAGTCCAGCACACCGTTGAAATGTGATTCTAATTCAAATCGCAACAACAGTAAAAGGTGCGGATTACTACAAGAGTCAAAAATTGTTACGCCATCAGCAAAGAAGTCTACAATTGCGAAATTTTGAAAAGAGAAAAAAGACAGGGCACCTGTGAGGACACCGATCTTCGAAGCAGTGGAGTTCGTCTTTCTCGTCGTAAAACAACACCAAAGGCTTATCGAACACAATAAGACCGAGGGGAGCGGATTTTGGCATCTCCGACACCAAGTACATAGGGTACCACTCCTGCTCCCAATCGTACTCCTCCACCTTCTCTTGCTCTCTCTCTTCAGAATTGACGAACAGGTCAGCGTTACTCACGGGATTCGCAACAACGTTCACCGATTTGTGTACTCCGGTACGTGGTGAAACAACGCTCGCTCCGATAATTGACCGTTTGCGGTGTCGTCCGAATCCCTGCGGGTTACGTGAGAATCCGAGCTTCGAAAAGGAGCCGTGCACCTCGAGAACGGCGGAGGTGGTGCACGCCATAGCTACTCTGCTCTGCTCACATACGACACACAACGGCACAACCTCGTTTGAGCTCAATTCAGAGCCAATTGCGAAACCGCGGCTTCGTGAAAATTCGGGAAGGTGTGTAGGTGCCGGGATGTTACGAGACGGTGTTTAGAGAGGCGCCATTGATTTGCTTGTGTGGCAATTGCAAAAGGCGAGCGAGGACGACACGAGATGGAAGAAGGCTGAGGAGCGGAAAAGCGATGGAGCAGCTGACAAGAGTGTGGAGTGCGCGCCTCCGACGTTTTCCGTAGATGTTGGAGAAGCGAGTTGAAATCTATGATTGGGGTGCGGATTTTGTAGATGGTCGATGACTGTTCAGTCGGTTTGTCCGTTTCCATCGTAGCCGTTCAAATTTCGTTAGTGGACATGAGAGTACTGTAGGTTGAGGGCAGATTCGGCATAAAATAGTTTCCTAAAATTTTGTCTAATTGTTCCATAAATAATTCTCTAAAAATGTCTCATATCAAATAAAACAAAAATTAGAAAATGCTCAAAAAAAGCTTGATTCTAGGTTGAAACTTGATGTCAAATTGATTTTTCACAAAAATAATCAATTTGGTAGTGACTTGCCGGATCTGCTCTCAATCTACAATAGTAACCTGAATTCTCACTGTATTCTTTATGGAAATCTATATAGGGAGAATTTCATAGATACCCTTGAAGTTTGCAGTATTTTCATAGATACCCCTACCTTTCCAGAAATTTTGCAAATATCATTGGACTAAAATTTTCAAGCATTTGTTAGCATTTTTTTTGTTGTGCATGTCACTTCCCTTCTTCTTTGGGGTGCACATTATTTCTTCTTGTTATGCATGCGCACAAAGAAAGAAGGGAAATGGCATGCACAACAACAAAAAAATGCCTAAAATTTATGGTGAAATTTTTGAAAAAGCTAGGGTATCTATGAAAATATTACAAACTTCAAGGGTATCATGAAATTTTCCCATCTATATATACAACCAAAAAAAATGGCAATCCTTTTATTGAGTGGATAAAAAATGCGCAGGTGAAAATGAAAAATATTTTACTGCATGGATAAAGAATAAAAAATGTTTCATTGCATGAATAGAGAATAACAAATAATTTACTGCATGTGAAATGTTTTGCGGAAGCAGGCCTGAAATAATTTAGCCTCTTGTTGAATTGACACGTACCTATACTAGTTCATGTATGACGTTATTTTTCAAGACCAAAAAGTCTTCACGTTGAATTGTAAGAGCAAGATGGTGTTAGAAGTTTACAAAATATGTTGACAAAGGAGAACTACATACCAAAAATGATTATAACCAGGAAGAATGCAAAAGTGGGTTGGAGAAAGACCAGATGAAATAATAGTGAAGAACCAAAATACATATAAAAAAATATGACTATAACTAAGAAGTATGAAAATGAGAAGCTTGGCAACAAGTTGGAGAAAGACTTGTGGAGAGTGCCAATCACTGAAATTGTAAAATAAGAGGTCTAGAATTATCTTGCCTTGATTTTACTTGAATTAGGCAATCATACAAAATGAGGAACAAGCTTTCCAATTATCTTGCTAATGCATGGTTTCACATGCCACCACTCCTGAATAATGCTATGGAAGTATGCTCTTAAAATGAAGAAACAATGAGATGAATTTATTTAAACGCTTTCATGGTTTCTTAGATTCAAAATTGTAAGATCTTAAATTGAGTATTTCATCAACTGATTATATTGCAATGAAATCAAGGAGGTTGGGAATTTCACAAATAGATTTGGACTGTTCTTTTTTCTACCAAGTTGGAAAACTTTGGTTGCGAAACATATCATTTATTTGAGGATGTAAACAATTAAAATAGAAAACTTACTCCACTTCAAATTTTACTCTGTAAGTGAATCCAAAATGTGGTTTTCCGATTATTCGATTATTTAGCATATTGCGACCCAACTCCAAGTTCTATGATGACTAGAAAACAAATATTTTCAATTGGCTCAATCAACTCAAGCACCATTCCATCTAAACAAGACGATATTATAAGTAGTATTTTATGAGACATCAATTAGATTCAAATTTTAGTTGACACAACCAGATGTTGCATGTACGCAAGACATTTAGCAATTGATAGACCAAGAAATCATCATTCTAATCGTAAGTCAATATCAGACGTTCCACTTCATAAGGTATCCCATAGTAAAATGTCTCCACAAAAATGGTTCAAGTTATAACAATGTCACCTAAGAAAATCACATAACCACGTACATTTTCGAAAGAAGTTATGAAACTCTGACCCCAAGTGCGTATTTAGATCAAAGTGTCCATTTCCATATCTACCTAATAGATACAAAAAAATTGGAAGCTTCGGGAAGGAAGGTTTAGAATACTGATAGGACTAAACTTTGCTCAATAACATCAGATGTGGATCAGTAGATGGAGTACCAGTATTAGAAAGATTTTGTGTTATTAGAGGAGAAATAAAAGCATGTGCTTGTCCAGGCACTAGGAGGGTAAAACAATCTGAATGTACCTTTGGGCACCAATTAAGTATCAATGTGCTAAACACCCTCTTCCTCCAGTGAATAACGTTATATTGTTGAATCCATCAAAGCTGGAACAATTTGAAAAGGTTAGGGAACACACCACCACATTCAAGTTCAATATCTCTGCATGAACCAAAAAGCGTCAACGCAAAATCAAGTACCTGAGAAAAAACCTGGATACAAATTTCAATGGCAATTTGCCTCGTATGATGGTCACCTGAAATTGTTATACCTCATAATTACAAAAGATCGAGATGAAGGATCTAGGCTAATGAATTTCCGGAAGAAAATAACCCTCGTTAAATCCATTTCTACTAAACCTACTCCAAAGCACAAGACTTTGAACTTAAATTTGCACAAGAGAAGGCCGTCCGTCTACTGTGGTGAAAACTACTAGGGGGGTACTGATGTGGGCGGCAACTGCTGCTCTTTCTCAATGACATCTGGCTGCATGGGAATTATGGTGCCTTTCACATAGACATCCACTGGGACATATGCATAACCTTTTGGTAATCGCATATTCAGAATCGACGCCTCCATAGGCGTCATCAATTGCTCCCGGTGCAACCTGGTGCGTCCATGCTGCTACCACATGACCAACCTCCAATCAGGCACGTAATTATACTCTCTACTAAATACTCATGGCAGTTAATTGGAAAAAATAAAATAAGGACGAAGTGAAGTCAAAACCACAGAAAAGTTACCTTCTTCATTTTCTTGTGACGCCTTGTATGCTCTTTGGTCTCATCTCCAGCTGGATTGGTGGCAATCATGTGATTATGGTGCTGCGGGTTTGACGTTTGTTGGATTGACGCTGGAGGTAATTCTACATAAAAGGAAACGCATCAGCTCATCGGACCCATGTAATTCGCTATAAACATATAAATCAGATGCAGAGCAGGAGCTAATTCATAACATCTTGAACTGTAGCGGTATTTGTCACCTCTATCTCTGCTGACAGGCTCAGGTAGGTCATCCAGGTTATTCATCTCCACGTGAGCTGCAGATAAAAGCTGAGCGACAACGATGTCCTTGGTCGTCTGCAACACCTCCCTCTGACCAGCCACAAAATTATGAAACGATATCAGCCGATGCAGCTCAAGAAATCACTTGCTCAATTCCTTAAGTACAGGTTGTCTTTTAAAAATGAACAAATCTAAGATAAATCAGTACCTTCAATCTTTCGCGACGACATATGCGCTCACACATAAGTCGCACCCGCTCAAACTCCACCTGGAGAACCAGCACGACAGAATGAGATACTGAGATTCATTAATGCTCAAAGAAGGGATGCAGAAAGATAGTGAAGTTTATTTACCCGTATTAGCCGCAGAGAATGCAATTCCTCATTCCCACTGCGCTGCCTCTGTTCCACCTGTTCATCCTACCAATAGGATTGGTTCAGACAACACACAACAGAGCCAGCTAGTTAATGTTTATTACCACTTCCCCCTTTAAACTTCAAGCTAGCCAAGGACTCACATTCACCAGCGGTACCAGTGAATGCTGCTGCTCCTCCAGTTCATAAGAACCGTCTATCTTACCTTGGCTCTCTGTACTGTACTATGCCTGTCACAATATGCCCGGTACTGCAATCGACCACCGGTGCTGATCCTGACAGTCATGTACAATCCTGAATCTCGCGCGCATGGTGGATGGAATGCCCCATGACAGTGTCCAAAATTGCACTGCAAAATATGCGATTACCGAGCGTCAGAAACGATGTGAACACCACAAATATGCATCAGCATACCGTCAAACATACACCCTCCTGAAGAAGCTAGGCATCACCATACCGTCAAACATGCACCCTCTTGACGTTGACAAACACTGCACAGTAATGCGAAACGTTCCGGGTTCACACTTTCCTGCACAAGTGAAAAAGCGCGATTGTCATCAAACGTAACTGGCAAAAGTACAGAAGGTTGTAAAACGAGCTTTGTTAAAATCAAAGAAGTAAATTAATCCAACAGCCAGTGTAAACTCACCATGCCCTGAATAAGAGACGCCTGATCCTTCCCAATTGAGGTTTCAGGCATCCACTGCATACCCAACACACACGATTTAGGCAAAAGAATACGCACAAAAGTCGTTCAACATAATAAAATCCAGATCACATCAGCTGCTTGAAAACTAAAAAAGAGTTCACGGATTTAGGGTTTTAGGCAAACACTGCACCTGAGCACAAAAGACGTGTACCCAGCGACCATCCGTCGAACGCTTAAGAGCCCCTGCCCCGCGGCAGCACAGGGCACACTGAGCCCATAACATGTTAGCCTGAGCACTAACAGCTGGTGATCTCAAGCTTTGAGACTGTCGCTGCAGCTCCGTACAAGGCTGACACAACCAAATACCTTGAGGCACCCGCGCAATTCCATAGCATTCTTGATGAACGTTCACCTATTCAGGCACACCTCACAAGTAAGCACCTCAAGCTAAGCATAGCTGCGGGAAAGAGCACAAGCCAGCATTTCAAACGTCTGATAATGAGCTATATACTCACTTTGCAACTATTACAGGCCACAATCTTGTTGCCACGAGAAGACTCCCGACTATTGCAGACGTCACATGCCGCTTCTTCTCCCTCCAAAAGCAGCTGCCCATGGCCAGTCCTCAGCAATGCCAGTTCTGAGCCTGTTCTAGCCTGATAGCCCGAGCGGGCAGAGAGAAGAAGAGGGTGAGGAGAAGTATTGGAAACATAACTAAGTCTTGGAACTGGTGGCTTCAAGCGACGATTTGAACTTGGAAATGGGCCAGAACTGTAATCATAAGTATTCTCTTGTGATGGACTCAAAGGTTGAATATCCATGTCAGAAATTGATAAAGCATCTCGTTTGATGTAACCAACTCGAGGAGAGGCAGCGGCAGCGGCAGTCGCAGCGGCCAAGACAGCCTGCGCTTCTTTGTGGCGTTTCTCCTTGCGACCTTGTTTTTTTACTTCTCGCTTTTGCGACACATAACGATGCACAAAGTCTAACTCTTGCATGCGCCGAAGTGATGACGTACGCTCTTCAGACAATCTCGGTATCATCTTGGAGATCAACCCCTCTATACACAAGCACCCCAAATGCCAATGGGAATCAAAAGTTAGAGACAGCAGATTTGACCACACAGTGCAGAAGGACTACACGGACGTGATCAATTCGGGAACCCTAAAATTTCCCGTCGCAAGAAAAATGCATACCACAACGGAAACGATTTTCTTCAGCGCGGCTGAGGAGCAAATTTTGCAGAACCAAAATTTCCCCTTCAATCTCGTCATCCGGAGCCAACTTCAGCACACCTTCCTTTTCTGCTGCTCGAAGCTGGACTCGTTGCATCTCTAACGAATCGCTGGCATCAGCCTCTACTGCTGCTATTGGGGACTTGGAAGGTACTTGTAACCCAACAGGATGATCGGTGCTTAAGTACCGTCCGTTTGTTGCACTAATTGGTTGATATCCTCTCAATCTTTGTTCAATTTGTGAATGCGCAAAGGCCTGAGAAATACTCTTTTGCAGGCTTCAAGCCCAAAAAATACTGTTAGTCCCATATAGAGTTTACCTGCCTTCCAAGGATTACCAGCAGAAACAAGTACTCTCTCTGAACCTTATTCTAGATATACTCTTTTTCAAATAGAAACTAGCAACTAATATGGGCAGGAATCCTGACAGTAGATTTCGAATTGTCCAGTCAGTCCACATTCAGAAATACACGCACTCAAATTCCAGAACCGTTGCCACACAGAAAAGAGGCAAGGTTTATCAATCATGCACATAATACTTATTTCACAACACATGCACTTTTAGGACATCTTCCGCATAACGTTTAATTTCATGCAAACAAAACAACACAAAAGATGGCAGCATAAAAATTTGCACTTACTCGTCTCCATGCTGTGAAACGTCCTCCTCGGAAGCCTCAACTCCAGCTGTAGGATCTAGGCTCTCCTTCCCGTGCTGATGAAAAACATGACCGTCAAACGTCAGCACGATGATAATCTTAAGCATACCATACATAGGCCCGCATAAAATGCATTTACACACGACCTACCCTAACCAATTCCCTCTAGCACTAGGTAGACCTAAGTAAATCGGAGACAAGAAGTAGAAAACCTTACTGTCACTAAGTTTAGGCAGCCAATTTATATTATCCCAAGTTGACCGCAATGAAAAAGACGCTGAAAATGGATGATATGTGACACCCCTGGAGTCCATCAATAACCTTATGCATAACAAATGGCGATGTAAGGAGAAATAGGCACCGGCTTGTTGAAAGATGGGGAGTTGGAGGTCTGAGCAGGTACAGCAGGACTATCAAAAAGTGAGGTTGCATGAGAATGGCTGGTGCTTGCTTCTCCACTAAGACCGCGCTGTCGCCGCTCATCACAGATGGTAGCCGCCTCACCAGAAGCATCACCCTCAGCCATCCCTAAAGCATCTTGGCCTTTACTTCCCTCACTGGTGGCATCACTAGAGCGACGCTGAAGGTGATCATCACATTTAGGCAATCTACTCTTTCCTTTGATATTTTCACTGGACTTCACATTGCTCCTAGATGTTTCTTGCTGTAACTGGTCCACGTTGTAAGGATGTGAGGATTGCGAAGCCTCGCAAGACTGGGGGGTTGGGCTTGCTGCCAAATGAGTACCCTGTTCAAATCCCTGTTTATCAGTTGCCATTCACCACATAAGCCCATGGTTCAGTCAAATAGATAGGCAGACTGCTAGATGAAACCTGCAGAACAGAAAAAAGTCTGTGAGGTACATACTTCCGCTTAACCTACCCTCACAAATAAAGACTCGACTTGCCTATTCAACTCAACTTGGATACGATGCATGCAAAGAAGAACAAGATTTGTAGAACTCGCCTGTTGCTCTCGAAGAATTGGCTTTGGAGGGTCCAGTCCTTCGTTAAAGCCACTGACCTTGCTCCCTTCACCCTCATCTCCCTCCAACTCTGGCGCAGAGTGTGCAGGAGTTACCACATTAATTTGACTCCCATTATCAAGGTTACCGGGGTCCATCTGAGGTGGTAGAGCTGATATATGGACATCGTCCATAGGATACGGCCCCACAACAGTACTGGAAAGGAGCGGTTGCTCCGTTCTTAGAATTTCTCCCTTGCCTTCTAAGGCCTTAGAGCCTGCTAGAGTATCATTATCACTAGTCTTTTCGGTAACGTCTATTGGCGTGGACTGAGAAGTACCAACATCAAAACCGTCATTTAAAGTTACCGATGATTTCCCCATATGAGCAGCCGAATGCCTTGTGCAGTAAGCCCTATACTCAATCTGCAGGATGCATTTCCATGCTTTGATTAACAGATTTCAAATATTCTTCATTGTTGCTTCACATCAAAGTTTACAACAGTAATGAGAAACGAGCAGCAGTCTTCATCAGTGTTTTTAACTGCTAAAGTTGACTACAATAGAAGAGCAAGAAACAAGCAACACCCTCAACATGGTCAAGCCAGCTTACATGATCACTATCTTCGATGCTGCACACCTCCATATAGAACTTCGCCTCTTTCGCACAAAGAGGGTGGAAAGCAGTTGCGCACATCCCTGCAACAAAAAAAATCTTTGATCAGCCTGCTTCGTTTTCATAGGCAACTCCATAAAACCTCCATCAAAAAATCATGATTATCACAAGAGCAGCAAGCAGGGCCTTTCTACTCCCACGATCAAAACATTTGAGCATCAAGTAAACAAACTGTAGAAGTGTAAACACTCGTGATGGCACAATCCAACTGGATGCTCGACTAACAAGCAATTGAGACAGTAGAAGCTGAATGACGACAATTATACAGGAAAGAAAGGGCCGGATTGCAGGAAGTCGGCATCAAAGAAAATGGTATTGTTATTGCAACAAAAAAAAGTGGTAAAGTACCATGGCTACACTGGATACAAGCACCATGCTTTTCTTTGCAAATGCTGCACAGCAGGCGCCATCGCTCATCACGCACACCCTCTATGTTACGGATAGGCTCCATAACCTCCATATTCCCGATGAAGGTCTCCGGCACCCATTGACTACAAAACAGGTGCGCAAACTTCGTGCCTGTTCTTCCTACAGTTTCTTTGCTATCTATGTCCCCAACTGGTTTCAAGGCACCCCCCTTCGAAGGACAAAGCACACACTCAAATGTGCTACTCTCAGCCTTCTTCAGAGCTTTCCAACTGCACCAGGAACATAGCCACTGGCCCTCGGGAACTATTCGCACACCATAACAGTCTTGATGAACAGCAACATTGCAGATGTCACAGAATATAATCTGATTGCTTTCATCGCTGTCGCCACTATTGCAAACATGACATAGTTCTTCCCCATCCTCATGGTCAGGTGGTGGCGAAATGATAGTAATCAACTCCCCACTCCTCTTACTCTTCTTATTGATAGACCCGCTTGGTGGTAGCTTCCGCTTTGGCCGAGGACCAATCTGCTCTGACGTTATATCAACCTGCTGCAGATCCTCCTCAGCCCATTTTTCAATGTAGTGTTGACCGACAGGCGGAATTACAAGGCAAGGATCTGTCACATGGCCATTTTCGCTCAAATGAAACATTGTTGCTGGTAAAAGCAGCTGAACATCCGCCGTCGTCACGTCCCGAAAGTAATCATCCATCTGCGACCAGAACAGCCCGGCGGTAACCTCGGCAGCTGCTGGCGGTTCGTCCGCAGCATGATGCCCTTGCTTACCGATCGGTTTGCTATCTCGGTTTCTGGGCTGCGTTTTCTTAGTTCGGTTCTTTTTTCTGCTATCGAACAGTCCGGTTCCTTTCAAAGAGTAGGAGACAACTGACAATGGAAACAACATCTCCCCATGCGTCTCAAATTTCTCTCGAGGTAAACCATCTGCTGCTACTTCCTTCAGTACCTGGCTGTAAATATCCACCCTTGAACCTGAGCGAGGAGCACTTGCATTACTAACTAACTGGTGAGAGCCTCCATCCGCTCCTCGTCCCATCATCTTCCACAAGGTACCCCAAGTCAAAACATAAGTAATATGCAATAACATACAGTACCGCTAACAACCTTCAGCAACATGTACGACCATTTCCTGACTGACTCTGAGACTCGCTGAAGAATATACGAACAAAACCATAATCAGGCCTAAACACAAAAAATGAAACAGAATAAGATAATAGAAAAGTTTCCTCCTCAAAAGGTGAGAGAACGAGCATGCCCCGAGTAAAGTAGCTATATCAGAACACTTACAAGAACAGCTATATAATTAAACCAGCACCATTTCCTACAGGTTTTGACTCCAAGACTCCCTTAAAGACGTCGCATAAAGCAAAGAGTTCTAGGCTCTACAGACCCCTGTAGGAAATCCAATCCAGATTCTTTTAGAACAGAATCTCTATTTGAGCAATTTAAGTTAAAAACCCTAGTTATGTAAGATCCAATTCCAAATACTAAAATGGCTTCACAAGTTTCTTCAATTTGTAAACAAAAAGATCTTTCCGGAACATTTGGAGCTCCGCTAAGCGAGACCTCGGGAGCCAGTAGTCATATACAAGCTCGATAACAGCATTACAAAACCCAAAAAAAAAAAAAAAAAACCTATTATTTTCCAGTCGTTTTAAAAAAACAAGGTCATGGACTCCCATTTTTATACAGTAATGCAGGTCACAGCAAAAGCCTCACCTCTTGATTATCAGCTACTAGAGGTAAGTCAGGCTGACCATGTGCGGTGGAAATGCGATGCCCTTCGTCGCACAGCAATTGCCCTCTAAAAGGAAGAAAGAAAGAAAAAATGTTCCGACGATCTGACTGAGCAAGTTTCGTTCTATAGTTCAACCCCGCAGACTTCAAAGGATTGGCTCTCTACATTTAAGATATCGCTTCCTGCTGACGAGAGAAAAAATCCACCTTATGATTGAGTCCATCACTCTCCAAACTACAATCCTCTCTGCGGCCGAAGACAGCCACGCCCTTGACATAGTGCAGGTTGCCAGTGTTGCCACACCCGCAAAGCCTATGCATACGCATGGCGGTCATTTTCCCAAGCAGGACGCAAAGTCTCGACAGCGAACTCAGACCTATCCACCATCCACGGGTATCGAAATCCTTCAATACACATACGCAGACCGCAGTTCCAATCGTCCTGCACACAACAGAGTACCGCAACCGCGCTCGTCTCCGTCCTCCTAAACCAAAATCTCAAGCCTCACAGACTTTCCCGGGTCACGTAAAGAACGCTCGAAAACACTCTCCTAATCAAACGCTCAACACAAGCCGCTGCCATCGCGTTCCACAACCACACCGATCATCCTCACAGCAAAAAACAACCGCCACAAACCCTCCCGACCAAACATCGCACCGCCGCCGTCACAGCACCAAATCGCACGACGTAAAAGCGGCCTAGTAGCTGAGCATCAGCCGTGCGGATCCACGGATCTCCCGGCCCGATCTAACTCCTCAGTCGCACGTTACAATCAACCCTAGTGCGCTCCTGCGCAACCGCTCGCTGCACGGGCAGCAGCAAACCCCAAAGCAAGCAAGAAACCTAGGGTTCTTTCCAACGCTCGTGCGTCGATCTCCGCCGATTTATCATCCATATGGTCACGAATGCTGTCCGTCGAACCAAGGAACCATCTAGAATCATCCAGTAAGTGGATTGCAGTGGATGAATTCAAACGCGCGAAAGATGTTGTTTCCCTACTATTTCCCGCCATCCAAGTACAGGTACGTGGCTAATCCCAACTGCCGGTGTGAAATGGCCTCCTTCTTATCTTCTCCCGACTTTCTCGTTGCCTCGGACGTCGTTCGTCACAATCTTACCGTTTCCGTCGCCCAAATTCCGTCCATATGCCATGTCCGTCCTTCTTTCATCCATAAACTTCATCCATATATTACAGACTTTCATTCGTTCCCTCGTGCGCCAGTGTGAACGCGCCACGGCAGTAGGTGAGAACCTTGACAATCCCATGACATCCGGAAGCCGCGCGTAACGGGTTGGGAACTGAGGGTGTCCACATGGGGCTCCACTACTTCGCAAGAGTGGCTTCGAACGATTCGCCATTAAATAAAATAATCTTACGTGGCATAGTATTTTTCACCCGTGGCATGCAGGACGAATATGAAGAATATTCGTATTGAACAGTAGTACACCCTCTCGCCAAACTTTTCCCGCTCTCTATTCGGAGACTGGCATTCGGAAGGGCTCCCCCTCCCAAGACTTCGCTCCAACAATTGCTTCCAAGTTTTAAAAAAAAAAAAATTGCATGCACTGATCTTGCATTTTCAAATTTTCTAAAAGGACGCAATGTGTCTTTTAGTTCAATTCCTTTTTTATATTCTATGTTAACACAATTTTAGGATTTGAAGAATTGACCTAACTTGTGGAGTGTTTGTGTATAGGATTGGGCAAAAAGACTTGGAAATGTTTCTATGAATCTTGAACAATAGATTTTTGTCAACCTCACAACATGCCAAGATTCATTTGTTTTACGCAACCCACAAAATTTCATAATGAGAATAACATTCAACAAAAGGAATATGATGTTCATTGTTCTGAACGTTGTCAAAGAGATTTGCCAAGTGAAGTAAAATTAGGGTCACATGATGTTCCAATGAAAAAAATCACAATAGGGCCCAACACACATTTGTATTATGATAGAGGTTGAAAAAAACCAAAAAGATAAAAAACACCCCCGCTTTTCTTACAACAAGCATTATAGAATCACCAAATTAGCATTTTGCATTTTGGTGAAATCTTTGCTTGATGTCAAAGAATGTCTTTTGAGTATTTGTGTTGTTTTTTTAGTTGTGATAATAATGACAATGACGTTTTGTCAAAATCGTTCAGAAACTATCATAAAAAAACCAACAAGAGGTCATACGCCTCCAAGTCCATCCAATACAAATACAAAACATGACAAGGTGTCGGCCAATACTATATGTGTTAAGCAACCGGGTGGAAAAAGCTTCACCGTCTCATTGTTACACCCACCAAATTTGCCAAAAAACAATAATAATAATAATAATAACAACAACAATAACAGTAATAGTAAACCTAAAGTTGTTTTGACAACAGGAAAAGATCGTGGTCCTGTGTCTATTGTGATACATTCAACTCCAAAGAGCAATACTAATACACACCCTTGTTTTAATACTTTAGCAGACAAAAAATCCAATGCAATAATTGATTCTATGAAAGAAGAACTTAGTTATGAAATCCACTCTCGTGGAGACAATTTAAAGATTTCTTTAGTTAGTGATACTTTAGCCGAGGTAGTTGGAAATCCAAAATCTTATCCAGCAATGTTGCTCAAAGGTGGTGGTCATGGATGTTCACCTCCTCCTCATCATAAGAGGTTCAAAAATCTATTCATCTTATTTTAATACATCCAATCTATAGTTTTTAAAATAAAACAATTTATAATGCATGTCTTCTTGCAAAATATCTATGTTGGTTTGAAAATAATTTTAATACAAATTGCAAGGATGACTTATGGAGTTGTATTTAGATTATTGATGTGATTTTGGACTTTTAGATTTTTCATTTGGTTCTAAACATGCAAAATGTCAAGAGATTTCTCAATGTGTTTGCAAAGCATTGAAATAGCTTTCAAAATATAAATAAAATATGGGATATCTTTTTATGTTTGCATATGCCTTCAAAAAAGTTAAAAATAGGGTTGTCATTTTGAACTTTTGGTTGCTTAACATTTAGTTAAATACCACATCAAGCACAAGTCATTTTCATTTTTATTGTCAAAACTTAGTAACACCGACATGGTTTTGTGTTATTTTTTCTAGGGGAGACACCAAATCCATCAACTCACCCAAGTCATCCAAGTACATAAGTTATAATGATTTAATTAAATATGTTTTTTTGAAAATAGAAATACAAATTGATTTTCAATACTCAATTATGAAGATACGTTGAATGTTATGTTTTGATAAGGATGAACTTTGAATGTTATATTTTGATAAAGGTGAATCATAAATTAATCATTCATGCACTATGTATAGATATGGATGTATTATTTTAAAGTAAGATCAAAGTACTAATTTTTGAAATTTTGTGAATTTTAGATGTGGGAGTCCACAAGAACAATACAATTTAGATGTGTGTAGTAATTCAATCGTTTCCAATGGTTCTAATGCTGTACAAGTATGTTATTCCAGAGTACCTAACAGATGTTTCTTAATATCAATTTGAGTATTGTGAACCAGTCACCAAAGTAATTGATTGTATTCTAACTATAAGTGTATTGTAGCATTTTGTACGTTGCAGATGTATTATCATATTTATTTGTAAAACATTTAAAATGGTGTATTGAAATAAAAGTGTGTCCTAAATGTAGTCAAGATTTATATATGTATTGATTGCAAAGTTATAATTTAGATGTTTTTTGAATGCTATTGGATATGTTTCAATGAAAAAAATCTGGATTTGGTATATAGTTGTGCATGCCAGGAAGTGGAGTTAAATTAAACATAAAAATAGGAAAAGGTACTCAAGTTAGCTATGGTGGTAGTCCTACAACTAGTTGCAATGAATTTGAACTCAATAGTCCAAAATCAGGAAGTACTTGCGGAAGTCAAAATTGTAAAAGAAATTGCAATGATAATACAAGGTGAATTCCTGTAATAGTTTCCTCTTTCTACTTTCCTTCATTGATTTCCAATTCAATGGAGTATATTCACTTTTGTTTTGACATGTAGTAACATTAAAATAATCATTTAACAACTTAAATTTTGGGGATGTTATCAATAAATGCATTATCAAAATAAGCTAGTGATAAAATTTCAAGAAAGTTGTCAAGAGATTAATTAATTGAACATACAATTTATATAAAGAATTAGGAAGATGGCATTTTTCTTTATTTTATTGTGGTTAAATTTGGTTTGTGAAATTTATTTGATTCATTTTGTATCTCAAATACTTTTTTATTTTAATTAGGTCTGTGTTACCTCCAAAATTTGGTGGTTATTCACTACCTACTATATCATCTCTTATTGCTACAAGGTACCTTCAAACTTTGTTTCTATTTGGATATTTAACATATACTACTTCTATAACATTAAGCTTAAATTTTGTTGATTGTGTTAAGTATTTTATGTTAGTTTCCTCAAAGATCATTCAACAATTGTATTTCTAACCATTATATTAATTGACATAAATTTTTGGGTTTGTTTGGAAATCAGTAATTTTAAGACATAATCAAATTTAAATGATTTATTCATTAGTACAAAAACAAAGTAAATATTTTCAAAAGTCATAATCAAATTCAATATTTAACAAGCTTGACCTACAATATCATGCATAAATATGTATCATTTTATATTTGCATGTACAGGATGACTCAACTCAAAAGAGAAATGTCAATGAATTCTTTGATTCCACATGCTCCAGCACCAGCTCCACCGTTTATAAACTTCTAAATCATAATTGAATATGGAAAAATAAAAGAATAAAAGGAACAAAAATTGATGCTTTGTTCATCCATATTATAAGACAAAGTTTTAAGCTAAAAGTAGTAAAGCTTTGGGGAATTATGATCAATTTATTCGCGTTAGAATTTTTTTTGTCATTGGTATTAGTGTGAAATCATTTAGCCTCTGTATCATTGGTAAGCAAGTCACAAAAAAATTTAAAAAAGAAAGGCTATTAGTCAAGTACATGTCATTCTTTTCATAATGTCAGCAAAAAAGAAAGCAGTGAGATGTATTTGTCCTTATTTTATTTTATTTCAAAGAGGCAACTTTGGCTTAGTTATATTATAACGTCAATTTATCCATGAATAGTTTGTTATTATGCTAAACAACCAAATTTTTTATTTTATTTTTATTTTTAAGATTTGCATAATTGAATGATATTGTGAAATGAGATGAAATATTGATTGCATGCTTAGGTTGAAAACGCATTAGAATTTTGTTATGTTAAGTATGAGCTCAAATATTTTGCAATGAAGGATTTTCTATGGTCTTATATTTGTTTAAATTTTTCAAACCATCAACTAATCAAACAACACAATGAAATTTTACACTTTAGTGAAATTTAGATAACTGTTTATTCATTCAAATGAAAAAAATGATGCGATTTGTAATTCAAAACTTGTACTACCTAGATTTTCTCTCTAGTGTATTTGCAAATGTTTTTGACGCTTAGTTTAGAGTATTAGAATTTTTGGTCACAAAAAAAAGTGAAAAATATTAAATGCTAGAGTAGTTTTTTTTTCAAAAAGTGTAGTATTTTTGCTAGGTTTTCAAGAGGTTTGAGTTACAAACTCTAATGACTTAGATGTTTTATTGCAAAGATTGTCACATCAAGTACATAACAAAGAAGTGGACTTTGTAACCCTTGGACTTCATTTACAAACTTTAAAGCATTTCATTATTTTAAGATTGGAGTTACAATTTATGAAGATGACATTCACAAGATCCACAAAATCATGTTCTTTAACCCCCAAAGGACCAAGTCCTTTTTTTGTGATAATCACTAAAGACTGCCATTTTTAGGAGGTTTAGTAAAAAGGGATTTTATGCTTTGTTTTTGGGAAATCCTACTGTAGGATTTTACCCCGGACTAGAAGAGGTACTTGTAGGAAAAATGTCAACTCATTCTAGATGGAGAGGAGTGAGATATTTACATCTAAAAAGGAAAAAAAAATCCATGTTGCCCAAAAATTTCAAAAACCTTTAACCACTCTTATTACAAAAAAATTGCTCTACCAAAAGTTGCACTTTTTTTTCCTTGTAGGAGATTAGGTTAGGTATGTGTGGGAGAATTTCAAATCAATTGGAACTATACAACACATGAGAAAAAATAGGGTAGTTGCAAGAAAGACTAGTCCTATTTTTTGTCCCCTTTGCCTCCAACGGGTGGTTTTTGGCTCCTATCTATTGCGTACCAAGTTGTTTTAACCTAGAATCTCAAAGTAATGTTCACTTATAGACGTTTTTTATTTTTATTTTTTAATAGTTTTTTTACTATTTTAAAGTGGACCCCAATTGCATGTCTACCTTTGTGGGTTTGAGGGTTTTTAGTACTATTTCGGGTTCAAAAAAGAAAATTCTTTGCCACAAATGAAGGAAGTGGTTTATCAAGCATCATTACTTGGATGTATAGAAGGGTGTTACAAAATTCTAAATTCTATGCCCTGCATATTGTCTCAAAGTGAGCATCCATTCTCCTTGCATTAGTGAAATTAAAAAAAAAAAAAGTTCCTCCAAAAAGCAGTTGCATTAGGTGAAGCTACTCAAAGAGATAAAATTGGACAATTTTTGTTTTATTTTTTGGGTTTTTTTTGTAATTATTAAAATTGAAAACATGGCAGCCTAGAAATTGAGGTAATTTATGCTCCACACGCCTGGGTAGTACTCCCCTCCATTTACTGACACTACATAGTACCACCAACCAATGGCATCATTCGAGGATGTGAATTTTTTTTTCACCTATTCATTGAATTGCCATTATTGATAGTTGGCCTTCCTAAATGACATGCCACGTGCTGCATTCCCAATAGATATGGGATGGGAGGAACAATTCAGATTTCCACTGCAAGGATGGTGTGCAGTATTTGTTGTACTTGTAGCACTGCCATCGTTACACCCAAAAAAGAGCCATTTTGAGACAAAAATGTAAAGTCTTTCTTGCAATCACCCAATGGTAAGTAAAAAGAAGTAGAGAATGAGTCAAAACACTAAATTGTTAAGAATTCAATTATTAAAATGAAAAATGCTAATCCCAACAATTATAATGTTGTGATAAACAATCTACTTCCTTTGGTTTATTTTCTTTTCCATATTATTGAAAATTGAGTAAAATAAAGGACCTCAAAGTTTATTTTAGAATAGAGAATCTATAACTGCCCACAAACAAAAACTCCTCATAACTTTCATCTCATTGATTAAAATTGAATGATTCAAAGCTTCTCACATGTAAAAAATCTAAAGAACCAATTTCAACTTTTTATTTTTTTAAAATGTAATCTTTATAGAATTTTTTTGAGTTGCCCAGACGGGCAGCCCTCCCTAGATTTTCATAAATTCAAGCATGACTTTTTCAATAAATGTCAAAATGAAGAAAAAGTTAGACGCCCACATAGATCTTTGAATTTGCCACCTTTGATAAAAGTTTCGGAAAACCACACAAAGTAGTTTAGCCATAGGTACATGCCCAAAATCCAACTTGTCCCCCACAGGGACAATGGTCCTTTAGGGATTAAGCTCTCTATTTGTTGTTGTCAAGTTTGCAATGACTTGATGTATTGAAACTTGTGTTAAAAATCAAGGTTGTTGAATTTGAAACTTGAAACCATTTTCACAAATTGTGATTCACAAATTCATGATCTTCTTAGCACTTTTCAATTTTCAAGATTACCATAAGCAAACAACATTTTCTAAACTCACTATAAGAAAATAGTGTCCAAATTGACAAAAATTTAACAAAAAAATATCCAATTTGACATAGATGTGTCCAAATCAAATAATCTTAATTGACTAAACACATCCAAATTGACACAGCTCCTTTGTAGTGATTCAGATGTTCTAACAATTTTGTAGAAACACGCATGTCTTGATTGTCTATTTCATTAAGAGCTAATGTGGTTTTTAACAATTCGAGTCCATTTTCTTTTTTTTTAAAATCTACTTATTCTCTTGCAGTGTTGGATTTGGAGAGTGCAATCATAGCTCAAGTGAAGTGAAAAACTGCTCTAGCTCAATTCTTAAATTGAATGTTGCAAAGCAATTTTTGAAAATTAAATAACACACGTAGTTTTTTAAGAGCAACCACGATAAAAACTTTTCATTTCAAAGATGTGGTACGAACACAATGTAGTAATCATTAATAATAAAACCTTTAGTCAATATTTGAAGGAATTCTCAATATCTAGTTTAATCTTACTAGTTAACATTAGTTACTATAAAGGTTAGATCGTGCTGTATATATCGGTATATGATTTACGTACATGTATTTGTGTATATGATTCAAAAGCCATCATTAAAAAATTGTTTAAAATGACACTTTAGACCAAGCTGGTCCTTTTTTGATTTTTTTTAATTTTTTTTTGTCATCGCTTGGTCTTAAGGCATTAAGATAAATTATCCTTTGAATTTTTTTTAAATTCTCGTTCTTGACACATGTGGTTTCATTAGATTGGGTTAGTACAACAAAAGTTTTGATTATTTGCAAATTGCAATTGGTGCTATTTTGCCGTCAAGGCCTTAGACTATGTTTCACAAAAGAAAAAAACATTGAAAATGAGTTATTTTGATGGCAAAGGCCAAAAAACAATTTAAAACTGAAATCTTGGTGCAATCTATTGTAAGATCTAATAGTAAACTACTTTATCATGTTGCAGTAAAAAGATGAAGGATACTTACCACATAGATTGTGCAATTATAAAATTTGAATTGACAAACAATTTTAATGGGGGCATTCAAATTTTGGGCAGCTCTAATTTAGGGAGGCTTTTGCACCAGTTACTTTCACTATTTTGATTGTAAATTTTCAAATTGACTTTTATAATAGAGTTGGTCATATGCATAAAAAATCTCATAACATTTTGAATTGCTAAACACATACTGAAAAACATAATTCAAAACTAGCTTCAAGAAAGTTTTCATATAAAGCTATGTAGTCAACAATTTTTAACTCCCACATATATTAATAATATTTTCAAAATAAGAATAGTTGAGGTTTTAGATTTTAGCTAGCTTTAGAGGAGGGAAATAAAAGGAAAATTGGCCAAAAAATTGTGATTTTGATAAGCTTGATCAACATAGGGTCACTTTTAACAAAAGTGAAGTAAAGGGCAGTAAGCAAAAACTATTGCCTTCATCAAATGAGGTTGGGTTTGATTTGAGAAGAAAATATCTATGCCCCTCTACCTTTGGGCAAGATCCCAAAATTTTAGCTGCACTATAAAAAGTTTTGCCTACGCTGCCCCTTGAGTAAACAAAACTACATATTCCATCAAAACTTTTTTTTTATAAATCATAATGGTTTGAAAACTCTTTCATTGGAAAGCTACTCCTTGGATACACATCCTTTAATTTTTTTTATGAAGAATTATTTATTACCATACAAGTAGTAGCTTGCCCAAAATTGCTATGTTGCCAAAAAAAAAAAAAAAAATGTTTAGACCTTTGCGGGTTAAGAAAACAATTTGGCTCATAAGTTCATGAATTTCTATCTAGTGAAGATATGGTATTTCAAGGATGTGAAAATCTTTATACTTATTGATAAAATCAAAATCATCTTAATGTAGGCCCATATTGTCATTTCAAAGTTGAAAAGTTCAATAGTTGTGTAAAAGGAAATTTTTCTACTTATGTAGAGTTGGGAACAAAAATACAGATTCATTCCTCAAACCTTCTACATCTAGTCACTTCATTTCTAAATTCAAAACCAACTACGTGTTTTGCAATATGAGAATGGAAAGCAAAGATTATATTAAAATTTGAGGTATATCAAACCAAAATAAGTGATTGTAAAACAAGACTGAATTTTCCTATCAAAGTACTAATACAAATACAAAGTTTTGAATATAGTACAAACTCATCATCAATCTACAACCAATATACAACCAATTTACAACCAATTTCTCCCAACGTTTTTTTCAATTTTTTGTTTGCTTGCATTAACGCGCTTTCAATTTCTAAAAAGCCTTTTGTAGCCAATAAGTAGCACATGGACAGTATTGGACATGCCATATTCATAGGTGCAGAATTGTGTTTGGCAAAGATAAAATCTATGGTGGAATAACAATTTCCCTTTAACATCATACTAGGTAAATTGGGAAAAAGATTATATTTTGGGACTTTTGCAAGTTGTACATGATCATATACAACTGAGCTCATTGTTTTTTTCTGTACACGTGCCCTCACCTGAGAGGAGGAATTAGCAAGGGAAACAATCTTAGTGGCTGAGACTGAATCTTATACCTTTGAATCTGGTTTTGGGTGACTCCTTTGAATCTAAGTGACATACAAATTGGGACCCCCTGTTTTCCCAATTTACCTAATATGGTGTTCCTTCAAATTTTTAATGATATTTATCTCCCTCTTTCATCCTTCCAAAGTTATGTTCAATTTTAAATTTGCCCAGGAACCAACTAGACGGGAATGCTCTAAATGATATATGAATGGTTTTTACCATCTCTCTACATTGTTTTTATAACTTGATTAGTTGAATGACAACAAGATAAACCGTCTTTTTTCTTCCGATTTTGTACAATGCATGAATTTAAATTTATAAAACAAATAATAATTGCACATGCAATATTTTAGATGATTTAATTAATGACATGTTAGACATCAAAGGAATTAAACATTCTAATTTGTTCATTCAACAAGCATAATTTGATTAACCCTTAAATGTCGTTGAAGCCTTTTGGATGACTGAATGTTGTTATTGTGGACACAGGTATAACGTTGTTTCTTATTTGAGATTATGTTGGGACATAGATAATGTAGTCTACTACATGTGCATGAATTTTTTTAACATTTGTTTCAATAAAGTATAATAATTTCAAATTTTTACTAAAATATGAATATTTTCTACACATGTAGAGTGCACATAGCTTCTTCTACCAAAATTGTAATATTGAATTTTGATGTTAATTATATTTCCAAAATAACTTCTAGAAGATGATTGTAATTCCACATAAAATCCATGGTTGTAGGCCCGTTCTTTAAGGGTTAATGTGATACATTTGTATGTGCAATTTGAAACACTTGGTAAAATATCATGCCAAGCTATATATAGACCAGAGTGGCAAGGGCTACAAGGGTAGTTGCAAGAAACACTTCACACTTTTGTGTCAAAACCCTTCAAAAAAGTACCTATGAGCTTTTGAAATAATTTTTTAAAATAAAATAAAATATGGACAATTTGTAAAGCCCTTAAAATAGCATACTTGTGAAAATTCAGGCTTAGAAAAATTTTATTCTAAAAGTTATGCACAAAACAAAATCACCAATACAAAGTCAAATTCTTTCTTGTTTTTTAGAAAATGGTAAAATAATTCAAAAAATTAAAACAAAAAATAGTCATTTTGGTCCACTATGAGGAGCATTAATTGATGCAATTAATTTTTCAAGAATGTTTGTTCCCAAACCCTAATGCATGTCCAATGGATACCCACTTTGAAGGAAAGTGGAGTGCATATAATTTACATTTTTCTAAAACCCCTAGGTAAATCCATGTAATGTTCAATGATGAACAACCCCCCAAATTTGTGGCATCAAATTCCTTTTTTTTTGCCTCAATGCAATATTGAAAACCCACAAAACAGCCAAAGTAGACATATTATCGAAATCCATTTAAAATTAGTGCATGATTTAAAAAAACCCAGAAAAACATAAAAGGTTAATAATTTCAATGTGAACCTTCCTCTAAATTTCCACGTGAAGAGAAGTTAGTAAGCAAAAGATACACCCCTAAAACCACATTCCATGCAACAAAAGAACAAAATGCACAACACTTATTTCTTGCAATCACCGACAACCTCCAACCTCATATTTCTAAACATAATTTGAATGACTGAACATGGTTCAATTTTGTCCAGGCTCAATAATGCTAAAGGGTCCTTTGATGTAAGTAACAACGTGCTTCTCTTGTAATCAATGAGCGATTGTTGGTTGAATTAAAACTGATGGGCCTCACTGAAGTTATTATATACTAAAAATTTAGTAAAATAGTGCATATACCGGGGTATATACTAATAAGGGTATAACACAGAGTTTAGGCGAACTCAATCTACTTTGGATTACACATTTTAACACTGTGTACGTGAAAGTGTTGCAAGTTTCAGTCCCTGTGGTGTCAATTTAAATCTACGTGATTGACTTGTGAAACTGTTGACGATGTTGGTCGGTAGTTGGTGAAGTATATAGTGCTCCGTCCTTGCTGCAAAGCCAACGTTGGAATGAATGCACATAAAAATGCTTATTATATTCTCCAACCACTTCAAAGTGACACTATTAACAATTCAATGGAAGTGCGTCATTAGGTGTGGATTGCTTGCCCACTTGTTTTGACTATGGAGGTTTGGTGCACATCTCCACGGCATTAATACTGGCCTTATTTCTGTTGTGCATACTGTGAAGTTACTACAAGAAAATAGTGTTCAAATCAACACGTCTAAATTGACTAAACCTGTTCAAATTGACAAAAAAAAAGGTCCAAATTAACACGTCTGAATCTACCTTGGATTGACAGCTTTTTGTTGTAGTGAGTTAGGAACACAGTCCTTGTAACATGGCGTTGCGAGCGTGTCAATCAAGTGCCCTGATTCACCTCAAACAAAACTAGAGTTGTCAAAATTTTAAATTACAAACTCTCTTTTTAAACATGATGTAGGTCGAAGGTGATGAAGAAGTTTCAAGTGCTAATAATCAATCTCACATCACAACTTACAAAGGTACATTTCATAATTCTATAAAACTACCATAGTTTATAGATAAGTGCTGCTTTAAAACAAATCCAAGGGCCAAACAACAAACTGTTGGAGGCATAGGAGAAATACAATTGAAAGGTCTGTATCATTACTAGAAAATTTTGCACAAAATCAACAAAATTTCAATTAGAGACTGTTGATTTTTTCTTTTGCTTTGCACGTGTTAGTTGGGATACTTTTTAACAAGGGTTTGTTGTTTTTATGTTCTCTCTTTGTTATTTTTTTGTTGATTTTGTGTTGATTATGTTAGATCCAAGGAGGAAAATATGAAAATAAATTTACATTTAAGTATTTTGGGCAACATTCGGGCAAAAGTGGCAGCCAAGGGCCCAAGGGGTATGAATTCAAGACCTCTTGCCCCACAAGGGACGACCCTTGCCACCGCGCCACCCTAGAGCTTTCATACAACTACATATTGTTCTTATTGTACTTATTTGCTTAAAATTTGATGTTTTCTTAACTCAGCAAACTTTGGCGGCCATTTAGACATAGGAAAATAGTTTTTCTCAAAAAACTTCGAACATAGAAAAGTTGCTAAATCAAGTTCTTTTTTCAACAACAACATCCTTGCCCCCCGGCCTCCATTTTTGGGGCGGTTTTGAAATTTCTAGAGATTTTTTTTGGCTGCCTGGATATTGTTCGAAATACTTAAATGTAAATTTATTCTCATATTTTCCTCCTTGGATTTAACATAATCAATAGAAATAATCAACACAAAAATAACACAACAAAATCTTGATAGAAAATATCCCAATATGTTAATTTAGTTAATACTATTTAAAACAACAGAAAAGAGATAGTTTTTTATTAAACTAGTTAAATAGTGTGTGCAAGTATTCAAAACAATAAGAAATTATTGATATTCTATTGTTTTAGATGGAGTATCTACTATATATTCTATTCTTAGACTAAATTTAATTGCTGAAACTTGTCCATGGTATTACAATTAAATAACTAAATTCATGTAAGTAGCTTAGTAGTTTAAATAGGAAACCACAAAATAATCCTTCTTAAGAGGTGCACGCATTATGCACTGCATGAACTAGGAGGTGTTTGCTAATAAGCCCACAATTTAGGTTAATTAACCTTTATAGGACCAAGCAAAGTTTTCACCAAAAACTCTTCAAAACTGCCATTTTTAGAGCATCACCCAAATTTGAAAACAAAAATATTTTTATGCATATATGACCGTAGGATCTTACAGAAGAATGTTTTTAGAAAATGTGGAAAAAAACTCAGAGTTTTTCACCACATGGATTGGAAGTTAGAATGGTTTGAATATTCAAAAACGTCTGCTAAAAAACCGGGCAGCTACCCTTCAAAAGGTGAAATTCCTAAGGAAAAAGGCCATGTGGGTGGTGCTTCTCTAAATTCTTTATTCCACCTAAGTAAAGTACATGTCAAAAAAGTTTCAAATCATTTGGAGTTGTATAACATATGGAAAAAAATTAGTAAGTAAAAAGAAATAGAGAATGATTCAAAACTCTAAATTGTTAAGAATTTCATTATGGAAATGAAAAATGCCAATCCCAGTGGTCATAATGTTGTCATAATCAATTTACATCCTTTGGTTTTGTTTTTTTCCCAAAATGTTGAAAATTGAGTAAAATAAAGGATTTCAAAGTTTATTTTGGAGTAGAGAATCCATAACTGCCCGCACACAAAAAATCCTCATAAGTTTCATCTTGTCGATCCAAACAGAATGATTCAAAGCTTCCTACATTCACATAAATCTCCTAAACCAGTTTAAAAATTTTGTTTTTGAAAAAGTGATTTTCAAAAATCTGCCCAGGTTGCCCTTCAAACGTAAAAAGCAAGGTATTAAGCCATAACTTTTTACTCATAATTTGAAATGTCATGAAATTTAGTGCATATGAAAGATAAACCTTGTCCCCACATTCTATGAAAATTTCAGCCTAAAATATGAAAAGCTCCAATCACAAGTACCTGCCCATAATCGCTATGTTTCTAAAAAAAATGGAGGTTTGGTCCTTTAGGGGTTAAAGAGCACTTATACCTTTGCGTGTTTCAACACAATTACTTAATCAAAGGAGTATATGAGAAGCAACCTAGGTTGGTATAAGTTAGTCATTTGCGTACAATCTTTGTCTTTCTCATACTCTATGTATGATTACCAGGGTTGTGATATAGTTATAATAGTTTCGAAGATTTGATTTGGTGAAGTGACTATAGTGGAAAATTACCAGTTGTGACAATTGTGGTGTAGATTGTGCATTTATCTGGCAAGTATTGTAATTCTTACTTTTTAGATGTTTTAGCCACAGCCTAGGGGTGCAGTGAGAGGTAGCAGTAGAAATTACGTGCAAATAAATGATAGGGTGCCTACAAAACATTTGAGATAAAAATTATAATTTGGTTTTTTATACTATAGGGTATAAAAATATCATGAGATGTCTTCAAACTACTATATGGTATAGAAAAATAGGTCCAATTAGAAAAAATTAAACTTATGATACCTCCCTTTTTATTCTTTTTTTTGGCTAAAAGTTGTAAATCTTGTTGCCTTGTGAGTGGCATATTCAAAGTGTTCAATAATTTCATAGACTTTACTAATTTCTACAATAGACATTGGTTGGCTTTAGGTGGTTGTCACTTAATTTTGGAAATTGGCAGTTCCTACTTCAAGCCCTTTGTTTGTTGTTTGTTGTTTGCTGTTCAAGGTTCAAGTTCCAACTTGGGATTTGGGAATTGCTTAGTCTATCTTTTCTGTTGTCTCCATTTTTGGCTGATATTCAAAAATTATTTCTTACATATAATTTGGCACACGCTAAAAACATGTACAACACCTTGAAGCAAACATTTGTACCACATGTTTTTGCCAAGCAAAGAGTTTGCATAGTATTAATTATATTTGACAATTTCTTGTTGTGCACCACAATTTAGCAAAGTATATCATTTTGCATATTGTAAAGACATGTGCAGTACATTGAATCAAACAATGTAGGTTAAAATAAAATTAATCAAAAACTGTTCTCTATATCATTCATATTAATCATGTAAAAAAGGACCTAAACCTAAAGTTCAATTTATATAAAATTCAATAATATGATACATTCCTAGTAAACAAGCATCATTGACAATTTTTATGGAAGGTATAATAGTAGTATTGAGTACACTTTTTTGTTAAGGTATAGTTGAAACATGAATATAGTCATTAGTAGGGGAAAAAAAGTTTGAAAGAAGTTTAATGTCTAAAAAAATTGTAGTAGAATTTTTTATTTTATCTAATTTACCATATCATTTATTCATATCAATTCAAAACTATAAGTAATGCAAACCTCTTCTTTAATAATGCAAAGTAGAAAATTACATAATGATAGGGTGTTAAAAAAAAAAAAAAAAAAACTAATACCCCCACTAGTAGAAAACTCCTTCCAAAACAACAGAAAACCAACAGTTTCTTGTTGATTTGGGCACTTGCCCACGCTAATTGACTTATTTAACAGAATTCTGTAAAAAACTAAATACGTTCTGTTGATTTGGATACCATTATCTAAATCAACAGAAATTTTGGAATCTTTTGAAGATCTTTTGGGAAGTTTTGTGAATCTTTAAGAATCTTCAAGAATCTTTTGGGAATCATTGAGAATCTTTTCAGGATTTTTAAGAATATTTAAGAATCTTTTTGAGATTTTAGAATCTTTGAGAATCTTTTAGGAATCTTCATGAATCTTTGGAAATCTTTTGGAATCTTTTCAAGTTTTTTTGGAATCTTAGAAAATCTTTGAGAATCTTTGAGAATCTTTTAGGAATCTTTGAGAATCTTTTAGGAATCTTTGAGAATTTTTTGGAATCTTTGAATATCTTTTCAAGTTTTTTTAGAATCTTTGAGAATGTTTGAGAACAATTGAGAATCTTTGAGAATCTTTTTGGAATCTTTGAGAATCTTTTGGAATCTTTGGAAATCTTTTCAAGTTTTTTTGGAATCGTTGAGAATGTTTGAGAACAATTGAGAATGTTTGAGAATCTTTGGGAATCTTTTGAGAATCTTTTTTGAAATTCAAAAAATCTTTGAAAATCTCTAAGAATTTTCAAGAACCTTTTTGGAATCTTTGAGAATCTTTTTAAAATCTTTATGGAATTTGTTAAAGTACTTCAAAATACTTATAGAAATAGAATCTCTTAGACTAAATTAGAGTCATTTAGGAATCTTTTTGTAAATCATCAAAATACTTTAAAATATTTTTAACAAAAAAACTATCACAATAGTTTAGGTTTGTTTTTGAAATCTTTCTAAAATCTTTTTGAACTTCATTAAATTTTTTTGAAGTTTTAAAAAATAAAAGAAATTTTCAAAAAAAAAGAATCTTTTAGAAGTTTGAGTGTACATTGACTGGTTTTATTTTCTTTACTTTTCACAATTTGGTAAGATTTAAACTTAGCAGCCTTTAAAGTCAAGTAAAAACATGACCATAATAACAAAAAACTCAACAATTTTTTGTTGATCTACATACTTTTGGACACAACTTCACTAATTCAACAAAATTTTATATAAAAATTACAACATTTTGTTGTTTTAAATATCAAAATTTCTTTACAAACAAATGTAAATGATGCTCCTCAATTCTTTGAAGAAATCATAAATGTCCCTTAAGGATTAAAAGTACCAAAAATATCTTCGTGTTACATGATAACCAAGTGTATAGTTTAATGCAAATTCTTACAAGAAACCAAAGGTGATTTTTACATTTCAAATAATACAAGGATATATTTAACATTTCAAAATAGAAGAGTTGTTTTATTAATTTTCCAAAATAATAGGAGTATAATTGATATTCCTACAAAAAATAATGACTACTTTTTGTGTTTCACATATTTTCTGCGTAAACTTGATATTTTGAAAGACTTAAAGGATATTTTTAGTAATTTTCCTTCTATTACTAACCAAATGAATTAAAAAAAAACAATCTTACAAAATATTTTTATAAGCTTTAAAAGATGGGAATTGATATGTGTACCACACCCTTCCAATTACTATACCATATCACGGGGTAAATTTTAGATTTCTACCATCAAAAAGCTAAATTTGAAAATTTTGGATTCAGATTTGGGCTTAGAGACCATGATTTAATCTAGAACCATAAAAAAAGTTGCAATTCAACAACACCCAATGAAAAAGTTTAGTTAGGGAGAAAATTGTTAATTTTACTTTCGTTTGTAAAAAAAGATAAGCTTTTTCATTGGGTGTTGTTGAATTGCAACTTTTTTTATGGTCCTAGACAATACCATGGTCTCTAAGTCCAAGTTTGAATTCAAAATTCTCAAACTCAAATTTTTGATGGTAGAAATCTAAAATTTACCCCAAGGGTGTGGTACAATAGTTCAAAGGGTGTGGTTCACATATTAATGCCCTTACAAAATATCCAAAACTATTCAAAAGTCAATAGAATTTTGATTTTATAATTGCAAGGATTTAATTTTGTAACTTTTCACGACTTCATGTTATTTGAAGCTATCAAACTATGGAGGCTATTTTAACAAAATAAGGTTCTTTTTACAAAAAAACTAGCACTAAATAATAATTATTAATTAATCCAACCTTTGCCTGCAACAATCCTTATGAGATTTGTGAATTCCAAAAAAAAATTATAAACAAAATCAAAAGGATGGAAATAAACAATTTATTTAAAATTTCTAAACACCTTCTTTGATTTTAGCTCATAACTTTTGATAAAAAGATTGAAATCCAAAAAAAATTGTTGGAGGTGAAAGAAAAACACATTTACCAACTATTCTTAGTTCTAAGTTTTTTGAAAAAAAGTCCTGTAATGGGCGGAAATAGCCTCCAAAGTCTACTGGATGACTAAAGACATGAACATTTAATGTACAAATAGAATTAAGATACTAATGTGTGCATGTGCATTTGCACATTCTCTAGTGGTTTTGAGAATGTGTTAAGGTTGTGGAGTGTGAGAGGAGAGGTGAGGGGTTCAAATCCCGCTGTCAGCAGCTGCCCGGGAGTTCGGGCAGCTGTCCAGGGGCTCGAGCAGCTGCCCAGAAATTCGGGCACTCCTTAGAAGTTTGGGCACTCCCTAGAAGTTCGGGCAGCTATCCGTTCCTTAAAAATTTCACATTTTCATAAAATAAAAATAAATTATATAAAAATAATAATTTAAAAATGAAAAGAAATAAAATTGAATAACATAAAATACGTTGTCGGGTTGAGAGGAGCGCGCCTTGGGAACACGCAGGGTGTCTTGCTGCGATCGTGCGTTGCCGATTGAAAACGTTGTCAATCTTGATCTTCTCTTCAAATCTTCAGTCTTCAGTCTTCCGTTGGCCTATCCTGTGGCTGGCTCTAAAGATATGAGGGTCAAAGTAGGAATAAGAGCCCACTGGATACGGGACGGGTAGATCGGGACAGCAGACACGAGCTGCCGTCCGTATGACGGGATCCTAAAATCAAATTCACGATCTGCTGGCCAAAACTCCAGATCGTGAGAACAAAGCAAGTCTCGACCATGTGGGTGATTAATCCCACTTCGTCACCACGACAATAAATGGGGTTAAGTTTGGTTTAACCCAAACTGCCCGCAACAAGGTTTACAAAACAGAATGGAAATGAATTGACAAACGAGCCTCCAAAACCGGCTCAGAATAACAAAGCCACATCCCACACATACATAAAAAATAAACCCAAAACATTCCTCTGGAAATCTTCATATCTTCATATCTTCAGATCTTCAAGTCTTCATGTCTTCAAGTCTTCAAGTCTTCATGTTTTAATAAAAACAATGGGGAAAATCACAAATAACAAGTCCTAGAAAAAGCAGCAACCTTTTGTCTAATGCCACTGATGGCTCAAAGATTCAAATGCTAAGTGTAATAGCAATTTGAAAAGCTCTCCTAACCTTCTAACATCTCTCTAAATTTCAACTCAATCTAAGCTACTGTCCAAAAGTTATGCGAGTTCAAAGTAGAGGCTCTTCTTCCTCTTTACAAACTAAACACTGCCTCTAAAAACCTCTATAACTTTTGTTCTATACATCACCCATAGAAATGTGATATCAATTTAAAAAGATGATATTACTGGCTTCAACCCATAAAATTTGCACTTCAAAACAAAACTTTGTCCGTAAGCTCTAGTCAATCAAAGTGTGGGTCTCAATTTTTTAGAGAGCACCCAAACCCGCAACTTCTACCCACTATAACTTCTTCAATAAAACTCCAAATGAAATGATTAAAGACAATTTGAAAAGCTATGACAACAAACTATCACTTCTAAAAATCTGAGAAGAAAATCTCATACTGTCCAAAAGTTGTAGCTCTTCAAAATCTCGGCTTTCTCCTAACAAAAGGGCAGCCACCTCCAAACCTTCACACTTCCATAACTTTCTCGTCCAAGCTTCAAACCTCAAGTTTAAAGACTTTCTAGAAAGCCAATAATAAGATAAACACTCTCTCTAAATTTTGTTGCAAAATGATATACAAATCATAAGTTATGGCTTGTCGAAGTCTCAGCCTTTCTTCATAGTTTGGCTTTTGGACTCTAAAATTCAAACACTCATAACTTTTGCATCACAACTCCAAATCAAACTTGCAAACTCATTTTGGAAAGGTAATCACACAAGGAACAACCTCCTCAAGTTTCAATTCAAAATCACGTATACACAGAAAAAAATCTCACATCAAAGTTTCGGGATTTTTTTCCTTCTTCTCACCAACACTCATACACTAACTTCCAATAACTAAGGGATCTTTCCTCCACAATTTCGACCCTATCTAAGGTAGGGAGGTGGGGCACATCAGCCCATGCCCTCCCTATCCTAACCCCACTATAGACGCCAAACCTTTTCTCCTTTCACACCTTTCCTATTGACTTCTAAACCCAAGTATTTTTATTCAAACAAAGACAAAATATATGAGCTTTCTAAAACATCTAGATAAACATATGAAAATGATTAAATTACAAAATAAATGCCATCGTAAAGTGGCCACGTGCCCTTGCGAGCATATAATAGCGTCAAACGCTTGTCTTCAGTCGCCAAGTCGTGAACTTGGTTGGCTGGAGAAGCGGTCATCTCTGGTCGCCCGCCGATCCGAGTTCGAATCCCATCGGACTCGTCGAGCGGTGACGGCGGCTCACGGCTTGGCAGCTAGTGAGGCAGGAAATTGGCCCAGCCAACCCGCTACCTACTCCCCTGAGCTGTGCATGTGACAAGACGGCGCAGCGCACTGGAATCTATGGCCGCTGCGCTGTCACCAAACCGTGGTCCTCACCACGACCACCCATTTTGCCTCAACTGTTGATTTATTGAAATCAACACAAACATAAACATATAACGAATATCTACATGATGGAGATATCTCCATCAGGACAACGTAATAGAAATCAACAGCAAGTTAATAGAAAACTATAAATAATCAACAGAAAATCAACAAAAAAGTACCTAAATCAACTTGACCAAATTTACAGAAAAAATCAACAGTTTTTGGTTGAAATTCTGTTGATTTTGTGCTGAATTTTCTACTAGTGAACACACATTTTAGATCATAGCCTTTTCTTTCCCATATAAAATTTCTATAACAACTCCGGCTATGTTGTGCTATATTCTATTCAATCACTAAGTATGCAATTGGCTATTACCTTAAGTTCCCAATTACTAAGTTGCTCTCTCTCTAATTATAGCCTTAGCTTTTGTAAACAAATATTAAAACACAGCCATTGCCTGCAGCTCTGCAAGTTAATCACCCTTGCTTTGGTTATAGCCTGTTACACTCATTCACTTAGTTTCCAATCGGCTAATGCCTCAAATACAAATGAAAATATCTACTTCAGACTATTGCCTCGCCTCTCTCAAGTTATAATTAAACAATTACACTTGGGCTATAATTTGGTATGCTTGCTCATTGAGTCACAATTGGCCATCGCCTCAAATCAAAGTTCAGTGCAATCACATCAGTCATCAACAAATGCATCAATCAATTAAAACATGAATAAACTAGATCACTCAACAACATTGGCCTTGCTTTACACAAGCCAGATAGATAAACACAAATAGAATATTGCCTTCCACGATCTTCACTGATCAGGCGCATACATATTATAAAGCATAAAATTGAATACAAAGAAAACAAAGAAAACACCCCAAGGGAAGAGAGATACTAAAAATCTGCTCCAAAGAAACATCAAGAAGTCCATAGCCTATATACTGAAAGAAAAGATCCCTTCACACCTGTAACTAATTTTGGCTATGCAACTTCTAACCGTATATAGCCTACTATCCAATTGCTTCAAAAACCACTTACATATTACACTACACTTCTGAACCCAAATGCATTTTAAAATCATTCACACTCAAAATTCAAATGCAAACGTAATAATCAAAAAGTAATGTTCACATCTTTCTAAGCCATTTGATGGAAAAGGCGGACAAATAATGGACTAGGGCAATAATTTAACTACATAGGCATGTGCATTGTATTATTTGTTTTAATTGTCTTAAACTTTGTTAAACTTAAAGGGTATCTACCTTAACACTTGCCAGACCCCTCACTTCCCTTGGCAACAATTTGGGCTGCACCGTAAAGAATCTTGTATTTTATAATATGTGCAAAGTTTGGTTATGACTTCTCATTGCAACATCTCTAATATTTCTAAGTGTACCACCCGCAATTCACAAATTATTGTAGGAATTTTGAGATGGACCTCACAATCAGGGTTTTTTTGGGTTTTCCGACCAATGTTTGTGGGGCATTTTTTGAAAATGGTCTATAGCTTGTGGGCTCCATCCCTATTTTGGTTAGAGCTGAAAGTGGTCCCTATGCATGGATTTTTACAGCATCATGAGATTTTTTGTAGACAAAAAATACTTATTGATATTTTTTTGAAAATGTCCAAATAACCATTGACATTACTTAATTATTGCATGGAATTGACGTAGGCAACACCTCAAATAATTTTGAAATGATGGCATCAACTTTCAATTTGATAAGAATGTTAGGAAAGCCTAAGTTGCAATGCAATTTTCATTAATCCAATCTGGCATTTTTTGAATTTTTTCTGTTCTTATTTTATAAGCTTGAAGTTCACTTTTTTTTTCTTTTTTTTTCTTTTTTTTCTTTTTTTTTCTTTTTTTGTTGTTGTTGAGGCAATTGGGCCTTAAAATGCCCCCCAAAAAAACCCTGCTCACAATGACATAGTTCGTGTTCAATTATAACCCTCTGAACTTAGCTTTAAAACAAAAATTAATTGCTGTAGTTAGTGTACTAAAAATACTAGCTTTTTTTAAATTATTTAAATAATTTTTTGGACGCGTTGTCATAATAATTGGTTGTAGTTTAGAGAATTTGTAATAGTCAAGTACATTAAAAAATTCTAACGCATTTAGCGTTTATATATATGTAAGGCAGATTTATAAGCAATTCAATGTAGCTCATTTTGGAATCATAATGGAGAAAACAACGTTGTTGCCATAGAACTTACTCCCTCTGTCCCTCTAAAAACTTTCAAAAAGTTTCCTTGTGAAAGATTAATTGTGTTTTTAGTCTTTGTGCTAGTGACACATGCATTCTAGAATCAATATATCATCTATCAAATGTATGCAAAATTTTCAACTTTGATGTTGTCATTTGGGCACTCAAATTCCATGCAAGAAGTACCATATTTGTGCTTGCTATTAACTCTTTATAATTGATGATTTAAAGATTAGTATCAACAGTGACACCTACACCTCTGATCATATGTGCAAAGCCAAGCTTACTAGAAGAGGAATGCTCTTTAATTGCTTAACTTGCCCCCTTGAGGTCATTGGACATGACAAATATTTTCTCAACGTTTGAAATTAGCAAAAGGGAGCCTCTTTTAGTGGTACATAAATGTGTCTGATTTGGAGCTTTTTAGAGGGACTGAGGGAGTATGATTCAATCGATGTGGCCATTTGAGTTCATACAACATTTATGCTTTTCTCTTAGTCACATTAAACCTTAGAAAAAAATAACGTGAAATTTCGTGCAACCTTTTAAGTAAATAACAGCACACATTTCTACAACAAAAGGGGATTTATTATGATGCATTACGACATGCAATATCCAGTGTGTGTAACTGCATTTGCATTGTTCATAATGTGTGAATTTAAGGAGAATTTGACGTAAAGTGCCTAGTGTATGTTTTTCAAAACCACAAGCATAATAATTCATTGTTTTGATATGTAATTGTAATAAATAAAAAAATTCCCAAAAAACAATGTACCCATGGCAATGGGAAAATTGATGTAAATGGCAGTTGCAAAATGTTCATGGTTTGCAATCAAATCCCAATTTTCACAGCAAGGGCATGTTCAAATAAATTAGATATACTTAACATGAAATGCATCTAAATCAATGTGCAATGGTCTTGCACTTTTCAGACTCCTGTACTAATCAAAATAACATTTATAATATTATAATACTACGCACTGTGTTTTGTAAAAACTAGTTTTCAAGTTTGTGTACTAAAAAAATCCTCATTTCCTCGCCTTTTAAGCTTTGTTTTTGTTTTTTTGGTTTTTTTGTTTTTTAATCATTTTTATGTGTTATTCCTTCAAGGATTCGAATTATAAACTTTCTAATGAGCGGTTGTAACCTTTATACAAACCCCAGATTTTGAAATCCATTTGAAATTGAAACCACTAAATTTTGATTATAAAAGTGTCCATCAAAGAGATAAATTGAGAAGCAATTTTTGGAATTACAATGATCTGGTCAATTTATGCACCAGTTCATTTGTGCTTGGAGTTCTCTCATTTCTAAAAGTTTGCACTACTTGCACTACTTGCAACACCAAAGACTTGCCATATTCTTTTTTTGCTTTTGTAGAGGGGGCGATGACACAATCAAGATACCCCCAAACGGACAACCGGACTGACATTTAGAGCGCCTTTCCATGGGCAATCAGAACTGGAGGTCCATTCAGGTTGACCTGGCCAAAAAGACAAAAAAATCTTGAAATTTTCACGTTGGATAGAGTTTAGAGAGCAACCTCCAATTTTGGGTTTAGGTCCTCCAAGGATGTAGTTTGACTTTTACAGAATTAGCCGCTAGACATCCAGGCCGGACTCCACCGGCTCCCCCATGGAAAGGTATCTTTAGCCTTCCCTAATCCAAAGTTCTTATATTTGGGGAAAATTTTGAATGTTCAAGTGATGAGGTTATTTCTTTAAGCTCTCATTACTCTATAAAGTTCATTCAAAATTGTTCCCTCCATTACAATGATTGTCTTGAGTCCTTTTACACCATACAAGTAATTAGAATCCAAATGTCTCAATCCAGACTTCTTTGGACTTGTAGTTTGTCATGGCTCCACAATATTAACATTTTAACAATTTGGCAATTTTGATTGTACATGCACCTAGACACAAGTGTATGTGCTTGTTTTTGCCACATGAATAACAAAATTGCAGTTCTTCAATATTTTATAAGGGGTGTACAAAAACCCACTTCAAATTATTGTTTAAATAATCTAGAACAACTTTTTCTAGTGCTTTATGGGCTAATACACTTAACTCCCTTAAACTAGCATTGTTACTTTGGGCGAGTTTAGGCTATCTAACAACACAAGCAAACAAACAAATTGGACCAAACATGTAGATTGACGTGTCTGCTCTTGTTTTTTAGGGCTTTTTAAGGGTGTTTGACCTAAAAAGGGAAGAATCAAATCACTATTTTTTATTTTTACAACGTGATATGGCTTTAAATCTGCATTTTGACTTCTTGTTGGCAACAATGTCACCTACATGCACAAAGGAAGTTTTTTTCATCATTTTTTTTATCATTTTTGGAAGTCAACTATGAGTTGAGTATATCATACAAACATGAGCTCAATCAAGCACTTCAGGTGAAAGAGCAACTGAACAGACAGGCAACTGGACAGATGGGCGGTCTAATGTGACAACCATGCCCTAAGGACCAAGTGTTCGTTCAATAAGCACTTGAGAACTTGGGTAGAATCATATGAAATCAACTTTTATTGGACATTCTCAAAATTGTTACACAAGGTGTAAATATGGATCCCCTAAGTGGAAATGTAAATGTCTTCCTAATCAGATGTCTAGTTCAAAAGTTATTTTGCCCACAAGAATTTGGGCAGCTCAAGCAATTTGGGCATCTTTGGAGAATCTTATGCTTAAAACTCTCATCAACTTTTGAAACATGGCAAGTTTGTAACTAAAAATATATGGTATACAATTGTAAAAAAAGAAAGAGCTCCCAAATCACATTTTAAGAGGCGTCAAACTTTGTTAACTATGTTTGGGCAATTTCAAGAAAAACAAATTCTTCTAACTTCAAGCCCTATTATCTTGCAATCTATAAACTCAAAGCTCTTGAAACTTTTTTCACATGTATCAAATGTTTGTCTCTAACCTTTTGTTGTTCATATTCCAAATAAAAAACTTCCTCATTGCAAAAGAAATCATGAAAAAATGACCAGTGTATTGCCAATTCACTTAACCTCCTTGCATTGCGCAGTAATTTAGGATGAACTAGATTCTATATTTGCTTTTGAAATTTCTCACAAGTGAATTTAATATCACATACTTATAAATGATCAAAAACCTTGATTTTTTGTAGAGCAAAAGTTTACTCCAAAAGGGCTCAAAATCTGTTGACCTTGTTTCAAGAATGAAAAAAAGTTTTTTTTTCACTTCAAAATTTATAATTTTATCATCCATGCGATCAGTTGGTTTATTTTTTTAACACACTTTTGTATGGTTGGAATTTAGAAAAAGTTTATCTTCAATTTTGAGTAATGCACAAAAAGTTGGGAATTTTTGAGATTTTTTTTCAAAAAACACCCTTTGCCCTTCATGGGTTAAATACATGGACCATACATATTTAGACAACTATAATTCCATTTTCTCAACTTTATCAAACAAATTTGTAGTTTGGATGAATCCTTTACACTAGTTTGTTGAAATGGGACAATTCCAAAACTTCTTCCAAAAGGACTCATCTAGATATGACAACATTCCAAAATTTTAAAAATGTTTTGTTTTTTTCTAAACTTCAAGTATAAACTTCAAGTATAAGGATGTTATTCTCAAAATGTTAACAACAAAACACTATTCATTAGGACTCAAGAAAGAGGAGTAATTTCATAGGTAAAGCCAGTAATTAATTAGACAATCATTTTGGGGTATTCTTATTGTGCCATCACCCATTTGAGAAAGTGTCATGCAAATGTTTATGGAAAGATTTGTCATATCATATACTAATTGAAACGATATCATTGTCGAAAAAGAGTACTAAATTTGAGTACTTGTTCACTAATCTTGAAGGATATATTGTAACATGGTATTTGTTAGTCCCTAAAAGCCCAAGCCATTAGTTTTGTGAAAACCACTAAAAACTGCCACTTTTGGAGGAATGAGTAGAAAAGTTGGAATTTTTTTTTCTCTTAAAATTTAACCGTAGGATCTTGCCCTAGACCATGGGAGGTATTCATGGGAAAAAACCAACTCATTCTAGATGTAGACGAGTGAGATATTGGCATCTCAAGTGGCAAAAAAAGTTTTTTTCCCTGTCGCTCAAAAAATTTAAAAGCCTTTAACCACTCTTATAGCAAAATAATTGCTCTACACAAAGATGAGATTTATATTTTATCCATGTAAAAGACCAAGTTAGGTATGTGTAGGAGAATTTTTGAATGAATTGGAGGTATATAACATACTTTAAAAAACCTTTGTTTGCTAAAAGGTCTTGAAACTTACAAGCACATTATGCAAAATTGGAAGATTTATGTAAAATTCAGAAATTTGAATAAATCACATTAATCTAAATTGTGAAAACCAAAGATTCTTAATCTACTACAACTTAGGAAAAAAATTAATAAAAAAATAACACTCAAATTGCTCAAAAAAGTAAAGCACCAAATTTTACAATGGGCAAAAGGATGGAGGTTTTGGAAGTCCCCCAAGATGGGTACCTTCCTCTCCACTCCCCTTTGCCCAAGTGTTCACACCTGTGCCCACAAGGGCTGATCCTCTTTAGAGTCAACACCCACTTACAAAGGAGAGGTCCTGCCTAAATTGCCCCTTCTCGCTTATTTCAAAAAATTATCGATTACTTCTCCATCAAATGTCATAGTGAAGAAAAAATTAGATGCCCACGTAGGTTGTGGAATTCCCCACCTTTAATACAAGTTTCAAAAACTCACACAAACTAGATTTGTTATAAGTACATGCCCAAAATCCATTTGTCCCCCAAAGGATAGTTGGGCCTTTAGTAGGAGGTTAATGTGAGAAAAAGTCTTTCCCAAAATGGACTCTAAAAATCTTGAATTTTACATCAAGTGAAAATATTTTGGTGACTTAAAGTGAGTTTTGATAGTTCCTTCAAGATATTTCACCACTAATGTAAGGTCTCAAAGAAAATCATCATAAAATTCACTCTAAATTAGCAAAAACTCTTCAAAATGAAAAATTCAGAAGTCCAGAAATCAGTGCGTTTATCCAAATTAACAAATATTGCATTTAATGTAGACTAAGGTGAAGAACCATTAGAAGTTATTGAAATTTCTAAACCGTAAAGTCCGTGTTATGTTGATTTGATGTTATTCAAAATTTTAATTTTCTCCTTCAACTCCATTTGGGAATTGAGTCATATTTTGACCTTCATATGGTGAAGGGGCTAAGCCAAGTTCAATCCTTGACAAGGTTGCAAAGAAATGAGATACTTCTGAATCTAAAAGGAACCAATATTAATACTATAATGTGAAGTTTCAAATGTTATGAGGTCTTAACCGACAATAATTATAAATTGTAGGAAACTGACCAATGCGTGATTGAAAACATAAATAAATAGAAGGATTTTGAAGTAGCCGCCTTGTTGGTGATGTCGTGAAAAAACTGGTTCGATACTTTAAAACGTCATATTCATTAACCTCTAAAGGACCATGGCCTTTATTTTGTCAAAAGACACTCAAAACTGCCACTTTTATGGTAAAGAGTATAAAAGTTTGAAAATCAGGCATTTTGCATATCTGACCGTAGAATTTTGTATTAAACTATTATAAGAATGTGTCATACAAAACTCAAGAACTTTGATTGCATAGATTGGAAGATATTAGCATTTAAAAAGTAAAAAACAACTTTTTTTGCACCTTGCTTGATTAGATTTTTTAACTTTGAACATTTTTATTTTAAAATTTTTGCACCATAGAGTTTGGAATTCTATTTTTGCATGGTGGGAAGTTGAGTTGGGAATCTTGGGAAAAAATTTCAAAAAAGAATACTTAATTTTCATTCTTTAAAAAAACATTAGGTAGAAGAAGGTATGAGATTGAACAAAAACTTAAATTGCTAATAACCCTGCAATGGAATTGAAACGCAATAATCCCAATGGCGAGATTGTTCTAGAAAGCAAACTTCACCCTCTCCAACAATTTTTTTTGTAAAATTGTTAAATCTGCATTCAAAAATGAAGTTTATAAGTTATTTTTTCAAGAAGATGCTTGAGTTGCCCAAAAAACAAGATTGTCCATAACTTTCTCATAACTAGTCCAAATGGAACAAATCAAAGCTCCAGAAGTAGATAAAGATATAATCTATGAGAAAAAATAAATAAATTTTTTTTCAAGTTTTTATAAGATTTTTTTTTGCTGCCCCTAGTCCCCAAATTTGTGCTTATTTGGGCATAACTTTTGCTCCCTTACATCAAATGGAATAAAAATTATATTCTCCAAAAGCTAATGTGTTTTTCTATCTTCAAAAAAAGTTTCAAAACATCAAGACAAAAATTGAGGCCGTGGGTACTTGCCCAAAATCCCATTTGTCCCCCGAAGGGACAATGGTCCTTTAGGGGTTAAATTGGTAAAACCAGATTCCCAAGTTGTACTTCTCCTTAAACCCAACATTTCTCCTTAAATTGTTTAAACACCAAATTCAAAGGTATCAAATTTGGTTTGAGCCACTGAGATTTCGTCCTCGCAAATTCTTCCTCTCAAGTGAAGGCACATGTACCAAAAAAACACTTTTGAAACCTAAAACTTGGTTTTAGGTAATCACCTTAAACCTAAGTTATTCCCAAAATGGGTGTTTTTTCCCAAATTAGCAAATATGGCGTTCTAAGGTAGGAACACCCATAAGCGTCAATGTCCCCATAACCGTCACCTTTGAAATCTTGAAAATTTTGTGGAAGTGAATAGATGTAATGACAAGGGTGTACAACATTTGAACATGAAGTCTTAAAAGACTAGTGGTTAAGGGTGCAATGGCAGTTTGCTCTTTAAAAATTCACAACTTATTCTCACAATATCCAAATAATGCATTCGAAAGTGCAAACTCATTTTTTTAATGTTCCTACTAGGATCTTATAATTTGCTAGTTGTTTATTAATGGTTTTTGTGTTCAAAACCCTTAGTTTGACGTTTATGGGTGCTCCTACCTTAACCCCTAAATGCCCAAGGCACTAGATTTTGGTGTCCAAAAAATTTTAGGAAACTTTGAAACCCTGTTGAAGGCACAAATTTTATTGTTTTGTGGTTTTTTTTGGAAAACTTGCGCACTGAAGTTAGCTTCACCGTTCTAATTCAACTTCCTTCATATCTTATTCCATTTGTTTTTGGTGGAAAGTTAACTACAAGCATACATTTTCAATCATGAATAGTGTTGTGAATAGTGTCATAACTGGTGTTGTGAATAGTGTCACAGAGCCTATGAGAAGTTGCCACATTGAAAAGATGGGCATCAAGTTGAGCAAAAGGTGAAGATTTCCCTTGGGCACTCCCTTGGGCAATAAGGGCCTTTTTTCTAAAATTTTGATATCTAACAAAATCTAAAAGTGCTTTTGGACTAATTTCACTTGGAATGTCTTTGTTATAGAAATTAGGATCCTTTCACCATTGAATTTTCTTTCATTCATAATGGTTTTTGGTCAATAATTGAAATTGAAAATTTCTTTGTATTAGACAATTGTATTTTGACAGTTGAGTTGCAGGCTCATTTGTGAAATTGTGGTCATGGATTTGGAAGAGGGGCCGTTGGTTTTGAAGTAACAACAATAAACACTGAAGCATCCTAAGTGGTTGTTTCCCAATTTTATATCCTAAAGTTGCCAATTTGCATTAGAAGTTTTGGGTTTTGGGCAGCTCCAAAAACAGCCAAAAAACCATACTCATCATCATTCAATCACAAATATCTTAAAATCCGTGAGATAATTTTGGATTCTTTTTGGGTAGTGCCATCTAGAAACCTTGAAGTTCAAGATTCAACGGTTACAATTTTGTTTTGATATTTAATAATGATCTTACAAGGACAATTCAAAAACTTCAAAACTACCTTTTGAAAATGAGAAAAACATCCTTGGGCATTTAAGGGTTAACCCCTGAATGCCCCAGAGAACTAAAAGTGTCCTCGATTCAGTGTATTTTTGAAAACCCTGGGCGTTCAGCGGTTAAGTGTCAGGGGAAAACTGGTGTAGCCAAAATTTCTCCCGTAACGTTGCTACGATCTTTACCAATGCAGCCAATCTTCCTCTGTTTATGTGCCAATACCTGACGACGCTTGTGCTCCTGCTTTTATTATCACCTACATATGTATCAAATATACACAGTCAGCTGTCGCAATAGCTAAAATTTGCCTCATTTGAAATTTCCACACAAAATCACCCTTCAAAACGCACTGGTTGAGGAGTTTGGTTTCCCAAGTCTTGAACAAACTGAACATTGGCACATCTGCACACTCGTTTATTAGACAGTGGCTTTTCAAAAAAAAGGTTTACATACACTCAGTATATGCAGTTGATTTTATGGAAAAAATTCCGAAGGCCGGTCATTCCTGCAGTTCTATAACCTGCTCATCATGATAATCCCTTTACAGTAGCTTTATAGTGCTTCACAATGGTGTGGGTGCCCACCCATTACTAGTGTTTCTTAAAGCTACCGTCGTCAGTAGTACAAGTTGTACCTCGTGACAATTGCAAGAAGATAACATAGGATCTAAAATACTAGGGGTAGTCACGGTTGGTGTGAGACAGAATTTTTCATGAAGATTGAGAAATGGTTGAGTGAATGTAGGAGCCAATGGGAGTAATTCTTCATGGAAGGAGGTGTGACACCCTTTTTGTGGGTGATGAAGAATGAAGAATGAAGAATGAAGAATAGAGAATGTTTTACTTAGAGGAAGGCAACATGGCCACTGATTGGAGGAGCAGAAAAAGCAAGGGTGAATCAATTCACGAGCAAGTAAACAAGCAAACCACGGTAAGAATTTTCAAGCAAATTTTTTTCTCATGACTGGGCGCTGATAAAAAAATTTCTCAATCTTCAGAACTGCGCTCGCGCGACTCGACGCGAGTCGAGGATGAGGCGCCATGACAGTTTTCCGTGAAGATTGAGAACGCAGAAATACAACTGTGGCTACCCCTGTCTCTGAATCTCCTCATATTTCAAGTTACCCAAAAATGAGTACATTTGGTGAGGTTGTTTTTAAGCGTCCATGATGGACCATCTATCTTTAATCACTTCTAAACAGAACGGACTGAAAAACAACTTTTTTCCCGTCCTACAGTGCACATTTCTATTATGAAGAGGACGAGAACCGCCCTCTTCGGCAGTTCGGCGTTTAAGAAATAGCCACTAATACGAGAATGAAGATTGATTTATCATTATTCCAAATCACTATCAAGTAGCAGCTAACCATTCCATCACAAAACTTAGTTACGAAAACAAAGATTATCGGTTTACACGAGACAAATAGAAGCACAAACAATCCAGTTTTCTACCACAAATGCAAGAGTTCCGAATGTCGAACAGGACAACAGACGCAAGATCATCACCACATACAACGTTGTAAAAAAATTGTACACTTTCACATGTAGATTTGCTTATCAGCAAACTACTAATAACGTTACAATCGTTCATCGCCTTCCCAAACTCAGGCAACAAGTTTTATTTCCCTCCTACAAAGCTTCAGCTCCTTTCTAGAGGGCGAACTGGCTCCACCGAGAATCAATAAACTAGCATACAACTCCCATGGTAGGCATCACCGCACGGTAGCAACGGCGACGGAAGAATACACCAGTAGTTCTCAAATCCCACACTCATTACCAGCAACTGTACTGTGCAAGGATTTGGGACTACTGATTCGTAAAGAGTGAGAAAGAATCACCTAATCTAGCACAATAAACCCCGACAACCACTACAAATCAAACTGAACTTTGTCATAAACCTCATCCAATCTTGGTCCAGACAGCAGTGCTGGGAGTGCCCTGGTTCTCAACGTTGAGCAAGTAATACCCAGCAGGAGCAATAACAGAGCTGGGAGGGGCAACGACAATGGTAGTGTATATGTTCTTCACAGGACCAGTGAGAGAAGCCTGCTTGAGCACAAGCATGCGCTGATTCTGAGAGTACGTGTGCGTGACGAACGGCGGTGCATACATGCGCACCACAACACCAGCAGGAGCCTGTCCCACAGTAAACGTCACCTTAAACGCCACGTTATATTTCAACACCGCCGGGGCGACAGCAATCTTCGGACGTCGGAGATTGTAGCCCTTGTTCAAATAGAACGGGCTGTACTTCTCGATGCGGAGTTCAGTCGGGTAAGGATACGTCTTTGGCTTAAACTGATAACCAGTATGTGGATTGCTGCCTGCGACCAGAATCCTGCCGTCAGGAAGAACAACAGCGGTGGAGTGGTAGAGGCGAGGAATTGTTGTAGGTGACCACGTGAAGAAACGGTTGTTGACAGGGCTGTACGTGACAGGAGTGAACACTGGATCGTACGCTACTTCCCACCCGGCAGCTCCTTTTCGAGCTCCGTTGATGATGAGCACTTCTCCGTTCGGGAGATTCAACATGTCGCCCATCACTCGAGGAGTTGGCATGGTCGACATCGTCCACTTGGCAGCAGGAGATGTGATCACCATGCGACCGCAAGAGTTTAATGCCGTCTCGTAGATACCTTTGGCTGTGTTCGCAGATGCGGTAGTTGTTGTGCCGCCACACACCATGATCTCTACTTGTTTGTATCCGTCTACTCCTGAGAGAGGTAACGCCAGCATTCCAGATGATGCAGGGTAGTTCCTCGGTCCACCTGCAATAATATCGGTCCAGTTAGATCCACAACAAACTCTTTGATTTCACTGAGGGGATTTGCAAATGAAACCCCTCTGCTTTAACGAAGGAATGTGACAGATGGAAAAATCTTAGAAGAAAGACAGACATGTTTTACAACTAACAGGAAAGACGTGAAAACTTTCTGAAACTGGCAGAGGTAATGTAATAAAAGTTTGCTGTGAATATACAGTTCGATCAATCTCGCTGAAGCGTACATCAGTTCTTCTCCTTGCAAAGCCTTAGAGAGTATGTAAGAGAGTGGTTTAGCAGTTGAGGGACGCGGTTGCAACGAACCTGGAATTTTGGGATATGTTCGAACCACTGTATTTTTCTTGTAGTTCAAGAGAATGGCATCCTGGTTGGCCATGATGAAGACGTTTCCGTCGGGGCAGAGGAAAACCATGGGGTACAGGTTGTTCTCCACTCCGGGCTGAGTGGTTGCTCTCAAAAAGTCCAGCTTGTATTGGCCTTCGCCCTTCGCCCGAGGGCTGAACTCGTAACTGAAGGCCCGGCGACCTCCGACGATAATGACGCGGTTGTCAGGGAGAATGGCGTTGGATGCGTACCACCGAGCGGAGACTAAAGCGTTGGGTGCTTTCGGAAACTCTACCCAATCGTCTTTCGGTCCTGCACCGATGGTGCGAATGACAGTCCCGCCGTCATTCCAACCGCCAGTTGACAGAAGCGAGCCATCCGCCCTCAAGGCACCTGAGATCAAGATTTTCATGACAGAGTAACAAATTAGAATCCATAAGGGGGAACTTGAACATCTCCAGCAATCAAAGCATCAACATAATCCACAACCACGGTCATAAACTGGAAGGAAATGTTGACACGTCGACCGATTACAGTGTTCTACAGCCGCCAAGGTAACACAAATACTTCAATTGGTGAAGAATGGCTGGCACTAAAACCCCGTGTTCTTTTCATGTGAGATTTGGTACAAGTCCGTTACTAGTATTAACTCACGAAGTGAATAGCAGTGGAAACAATACAAGCGATCATTGAGGAAGTTTCAGGAACTGAATGTGTTGCAAGCTAGACAAAGTACGGAAGCATATTAAAAACTGTGATTGGTGTTGTAGATATAAACCTGAGGAGCACCACGTGTCGGTGAAGACTTTGAGCGGCTTCACTTTGTTGGTGGTGATGTCAATAGAAATGGAGTGCGCCGTGCAGTCCGTCGTCAGCTTGAGATCCTTGGGGTCTTTGCGGCAGTAGCCATCAGGGAAAATCAGTGGAGAAGGACCGAAGTCTGTCCGGTCGTAACATACCACGCGGTTCGTGTGCATCAGCGCGCAGTGCATTGCAACCACTCCCGCATCCGCCACAACGAGCTGCCATGAGTCCGCCGCCGCTTTTGATTGTGCTGCCCAAATGGCAAGCAAAAGTACAAGTGTGGCACTCACGGACCCTCTCATTGACGCCACCATTGTGCAGGTCGGCAGGTCCAGTTGTCGAACAGCAGTGTGTCTACATAGACAGACAATCTGACATACCTCAAAGCGATACTACTCACATAATACAGACCTGCTTGCCTTACTATCTAGATAGCGGCACTTGGAAACCGGAATCCACGCAGACTGGAAGAACAGAGACTCGATCAGAACCTAATCCGGCTGGAGTACCAGAGAAACAGTAGCCAGACAGACAAACTGACATACCGCAAAGGGATACTATCTAACTAGGACAGACCTTCTTGCCTAACTGTCTAGACAGTTGCAGCTCTAGAAACCGGAATCCGCAGAGACTGGAAGGACGGAGACACTCAATCAGAAAGACAGTAATCTGATCCAGAATTCGAGTACCAGCGAGACGGAATCTAGACACTCAGACAAACAGATATACCGCAAAGTGAGTCTCTAGATTTTAGAGACTGGTTCTGATTGAAGCCGTAGTACCTGCGAGACGGTATCTAGACAGACAAATAGACTTACCGCTGAGAGAAACAATCTCTAGACTTCAGAGACTGGTGCTGATTGAGACCTCAGCTCCTGCTCTCGAGCTACTGGAGAAGAAAGTCTGAGGCCTGGGTGGACTGGCGGAGGTATTGAGTTCATATAGTGGCGTGATAGTCAAAGTGGGTGAGACGCTCTTAACATGGCAGAGAATGAACGGAGATGGAACAGTGGGAAGTCGATCGATCGACCCAGCTGAAGTCCAGGACGCTCGGTCACAGAAGAATTGCTGTGGAGGACAGATTTAGCAGTATTTGCCGCATTTTGGGATACGCATGTTTCATACAATTCTCTCTATTAAATGCGGAGGGGTTTACCGGGGACAGCAAATCTGCATCTCTGGTCACGTTCGCTCTGGACTCTGTGGCGTTACTAAATTTTGCAATCCGTTCTTTACGTATCTGGGGTCCACCTTCAGCTTTTGAATTTGGGCTCTTCATGCTAATGAGGCTATATAGGCAACCCAATAATTGTATGATTTCATACTTCGTGCTTCCAGTTCCTCTATGCAGCTCTGAGAATCTCTATTCCTCTGTAAACTGGGGAATTGTGAAATTCGGTGACTCAGCAAAGTGGATCAATTGTGCACCTCTCCTTCTCAGCAAATTTAAACCTTAAATGCGTGAGGCACCAAATTTTAGTGTGTAGAACACCAAAATTTGGAGCCTCAGGCAGTTTAGATGTTAAAACCAAGGTATAATTTGGGACTTTCAGACTCGCCTTCAAACCAAGCTCAAAGTTTTTTTTGCACACGTGTCCTCACCTGTCAAGAGGGATTTGCTAGGGAAAAAATCTTAGTGGCTCAGACTGAATCTAATACCTTTGAATCTAATTTTTTGGGATTGGGGGAAAACAAAGTGGGACACCCTTTTTTCCCACTTTACCTAATAAGGTACTTAATAAGTACGAACTCTCCATTACTCCTATGTGTGACTGCAGAGTATCAGGTTTAGGATGTCCACAGTTGAAGTAGCTAACAGTAGCATCATCAATACAACACTTCAAAAAAATTATTTTGAATCACAATTTCGTGCATATTTTAATTTTCCAGAGATTCAGTACATACTTTGGATTGGCTCCCAGTCACGAAGGAAATTTACCGGGCACAAAATCTAGTGTTCAAAACATAATACATTTCCATCTTATAAACACAGGAATCCACGTAAACTTGGTCTTAATGGGGGTGCTTTTGTGGCTCCCATTTCACTTCGTATGAAAAAATATCAGGTATTCACCTGGTACCTAAGAATCTGAGAAATTTTTAACTAAGGATTTCATCCACTTAGCTTGCTTGAGTGTCCGGTGCTTTGACCAAGCTGGCATTCTGTGGATGCTCTACACATACAGTACTGCTAAATCTGCAGAACAATTCAAGTTTAACACCCTAGTAGGCTAGTAATCACATCATAGAAAGCTATAAAGGGATGCAATATTTAGCCGCTTTTGGTGTGAACATTTGTCCTGTACAGAGCTACGCTGTGTACCCAGATCAGGTGGTCACTGACTCACTGGATTCTCAAAGGGCTTGTTCGCTTCGAAGTTACTATAAGTTACCCAGGAAGTTACCTTTGCTCCAAAATCACTAAAATCAGATCAACAGAAGGGAATCACTTTTCCGCATCTGTGCAAAGTTGATAAAGACATCTAGAAATGAGGAATCCCTGCATTTCCCGGAAAACCACATGGAATCCCTCATCACAGCTGTTCTGGAAAACTTTAGTTAAAAGATTAGAACGTTGACTTATTGCAATCCAGTTCCCATACCGATGTCGATCACAACGGCCACTTGGCTGCCAACTTGCTTTTCCACGTCATTATCTGAGCAAATAAAGGTAAAGGTTTTATTTTAAATCAAGGTTATAGAATGGAGAGCAAGACTCTCTAAGGTCTCTAAGGTAGGAGCACCCAATTGCAACACTAGCTGTTTTGCAACATCTAAAATTAAACCTAAAGTAGACTCTCATGCACCCAGAGAAAACACACATGCACTCAAAGAAGACACACATGCACTCAAAGAAGACACACATGCACCCAAATCAAACACGCAAGTTGACATAAGGGAACAGAAATTGTGTAGGTGGCGGTTTATGATTGGGTGTGACATGCTCTTTTTGTTATCACTTTTTCAAGGGTTTAGTGTCCACAATAGATTAATCTAGGGCCTTCAACAATTCATAATTTATTCACACAATCTTAGAAAATTATGAAAACAATTTTGCTTGAATTTGTATCCATTTCCTAACAAGCACATGCCATTACATTCTCAAAAGACCCTCCAAATTACCATATCTGACGTAAGTGTTGCATTTGGAGGCTTCTACTTTAGTGGCTATGCTTGGTCTCTTTTGTCATCCAAGTTACGTCTTTGAGATTTTGAAATTTAACCCCTACAAGACCAAGTCCCCTTGTTTTTAGCAACATAGCAAGTTTGGGCAATTACTTGTGATTAGAGATTTTCATGTTTTAGGTTGAAATTTTAACAAGATGTGAGAACGAGGTTTATCTTCAATATGCATTAAATTTCATGACATTTGGAAGAATGAATAAGAAAATATGACCTAATATGTTGATTTTTTCCTTGGACAGGTAGTTTGGGCAAATTTCAGAAAATCACTTTCTTTAGAAACAAAAATTTAAAATTGGATCAGGAGGATTGTGTAAATGTGGAAAGCTTTGAATCATTAAGTTTTGATCAATGAGATGAAAGTTATGAGGAGATTTTGTTTGCGGGCAGTTATGGATTCCCTACTCTAAAATTAACTTTGAAGTCCTTTATTTTACTCAATTTTCATTATTTTGGAAAAACAACAAAGCCAAAGGATGTAAATTCATTTATTACAACATCACAACTATTATGATTGGCATTTTTCATTTCCATAGTTAAATTCTTAACAATTTAATATTGTTTTGAACCATCCTCTAGTCTCTACTTCTGGCTATTTTTTCCTCATATGTTGTATAATTCCAAATGATTTGAAACTTTTTTGACATGTACCCTACTTAGACAGAATAAGGAATCTAGAGAAGCACCACCGACATTGCCTTATTTTCTTAAGAATTTTGCTTTTTGAATGATAGTTGCTTGATTTTTGACAAAACGTTTTTGAATATTCAAACCATTTTAAATATCTTCCAATCCATGCAGTGGGAAATTTTGATTTTTTTCCAAATCTTTGAAAACTATCAATTTTGGAGAGCTTTTGGTGAAAACGCTGCTTAGTCCTTTAGGGGGTTAAATCCCTAGACTCTTGAGAAGGCGTATGTGAGTAAACTCGATTTTACAAGTGCTTGAAGTTGTTCTTGAGGCTATAAGGCGAAACATTTGGATATAAAAGTTCCAAGTTTGTGATGCCCTTCATTTCTAGTGTCGATTGATCCCACAAACATGAGTCTATTGATGGTTGCTTTCAAGGAAGGAGCAAAAATAATAACGGGACTACTGGCCTTTTTTAGGTGTGCCTTGTAAATATTAAAACAAATGAAAAAGGTGATCAATAGTAAATTTTGCCGACTCACAATTCTAGGAGCATCCCCACCGGTTGAGCAAAGACGAGGTTTGAGTGAGCGAGCAAGTCATTGATCACAATTTTTAGCTCTACCGGTGACACGCCCCACTTAGATTCTCAAGCGGCCTCGCCAAATAGAGCACCGGGGACAAGGAGCTGCCAAGATTGCAATGTTTTATAGCACATTGGATTTATGGAGTGGTTTTGTCTCTTTCTACAAACTGCTCACCATTGACTCCTGTCCATGGGCTCTACATGCATGCATGGTAGTGTAAAGCACAGCTTGGTCATAAATAGAAACTAATTTTTTTGTTGCCTCAATTGTATAATCACATTGCGCGTTGAAATTAGAGTGAACTACTAGACATTGGGATGATTGCCCGGGCATGTTTGCCTCCAAGGCAAAATTGCTATGGCGCTTTTGTTTTTCTCCGAACTGGTGGAGATGCTCTAGTGCTGGAAAAGAGAACCCATCAAGAATACCACTCAATACATACGTTCCATTATTATATAGTGACTCACAAAACTGAGTCAGTGTTTGGATGTTTTTCAGTAAATAAACAATATTAGCACGTTGAGTGAACAATTCAACAAGTAAAAAATTATTTTAGAAAGTAAAAGCTTTATTGATTATTCATATGGAAATCGATAACAAGATACACATAATATGTGGAAGCACTAAAATTCTGAAATCAAATCCTCACTGACTTAGTTTTGGACTTGTATGTACACACTCAAAAATCAATTTACTTGCCCTTTGCATAACTAATTGCCTGCATTTTTTGTGGCATATCCTCATAAATTTTCTCACACTCTATGGAAGTGATAGAATAGAAAATCTCAAACCCACATTCTCACAATTTTAAAATACCCTTTAGACGTGTTGGTTAACATTGAGCTTTTGTTTTAATGTTGCCCGTAGGTGTTTTAGAGGGTTTAGGTTGGGTGATTGAGAATGTTACTTTAAAACATTGAAATTGTATGAATAATACCCTTTCATTGTTTTTGTTGTACATTTAGGATTGTTGTCATGTTGAAAAATGACTCTAAATGCATCTATGCCATACTTTGAAAAAATAGCATAGGGAGATTGATCTCTAATACTTCACAACAAACATACTAATTTATTGTACCTTCTATCTTCCAAAGCAAACCAAGTTTAATTGCACTCATGCAACCCCAAACTATTGTAAAACCTTTTCCATATTTCACAAGTTTCTTCTTTGTTCAATCTATAAGACCCTCTCCTTCTAAATCCCAACATTAATAACAACCATTTAAGCAAAACTGATTAATTTAAGTCTCATTTGAAATAATCACTTGCTTCCAATTTGCAGTAGTCCAATTTTCATGAGATTTGGCAATATTTAAACAACCTTGAATATTATTTTTAGAAAGAAAAAAAAAGTCTCTTCACACAAGCCTTCAAATTTGCAAAACTCAATGCACATTGCATTGTCTGGACACTCATTTCATTGTCAAATTGTTGCCCAACTAATTTGAATGCTTTTATAGCACTAATAGATCTTCTACTTGTCATTGCTCTTACACATGCCCTCCTTAAGTGGTTTGAAAATTTAGTTGATTGTCCTTCTATAAATAGTTTGATAAAAAAAAGACGTTTCTTTTTTATTCTCTCAACATTAGATTGACTAACAACAAACTATTTGGCTACATTTTTTGTGATTCACCCGTTTTGTAGCAATGAAATTACACTATCTTTCTTTTTTTTAAACAATGGCCTTATCATGTTATGGAACAATTAAAAGTGCAATATACTATTAGAGGAGTAGAAACTTTCTTTCCTACTTACAACACACAACCAAATTAAAATTTATGATGTATTGTTAAATTAAGGAGGAGATGGAGATATACACATGCAAGACCAAAAGTGAGTTAGTGAGTGACTCTCTTTTGAAATGCAATATCTCAATAACCTTTGCAAATTTTTTATTGAGGTTAACATGTATTAGTAGGTACTTAGATACAACTAATCTACTCTTTATGACTCCAAAAAATCTTCATTAATGCAGTTGATATGACAAATTATATTAAACCAAGTAACAATAAACACTGACTCAATTTTGTGGGTCATTGCATTGACAAAAGTGCCACACATCAGTCCTCCTAATGGTTTTTTAAAGCTAGTAGTGGGTGTCAAACTTGGCCATTCTACATTGGGTAATTTTGGCACAAACCACCCCATAACTCAACCATTTTTGCTAGTTATCAAGTATGATAACTTTATCACCCACCTCTAGAGGTGAGTGACAACTCTAACTAGTTATGCCCTCTTTTTATAAAAGTTATCAAGTGATCTTGTAGCTCTCTTCTAGCATGTTAACCTCCTCTCATAACAAAATCCTAAATTCTAATTTATGCATTTTTGTGATATTAAAGAGGTAGGATGTGATATTAAAGAGTTAAGGTGCAATATTAAAGACAGAGGGCGTGATATTAAAGAGGGAGGGTGTGGTATTAAAGAGGGAGGGTGTGATATTAAAGAGAGAGGGTGTGATATTAGAGAGGGAGGGTGTGACATTAAAGAGGGAGGGTGTGACATTAAAGAAGGAGGGTGAGACATTAAAGAGGGAGGGTGAAACATTAAAGAGGGAAGGTGTGACATTAAAGAGGGAGGGTGTGGTATCAAAGAGATTAGTGTTACTACTAATCATACTAAAATCTCAATGACGTTTGTAATATCACATCCTAACCTCTTTAATATCACACCCTCTTTCTCTAATGTCACACCCCTCCCTCTTTAATGTCATACACTCCCTCTGTAATGTCACACCCTCCCTCTCTAATGTCACACCCTCCCTCTCTAATATCACACCCTCCCTCTAATATCACACCCTCCCTCTTTAATTTCACACCCTCCCTCTTTAATATCACACCCTCCCTCTTTAATATCACACCCTCCCTCTCTAATATCACACCCTCCCTCTAATATCACACCCTCCCTCTGTAATATCTCACCCTCCCTCTCTAATATCACACCCTCCCTCTTTAATATCTCACCCTCCCTCTTTAATATCTCACCCTCCCTCTTTAATATCATGCATCAATCTTTGTGAGATTATCCCATACATAAGTTATGAAGACTTACTAAAAACTTTATCAAGTAGTTTGCGAAGCTTTGCAAGGGTGATAACTTTGGAGAATTTGGTTCAACCACCACCCCATAACTCAAAAAAATATGTAAAGAGTTATCCCAAAATCTTAAAAAATGCCAGGTTTGACACCCACTAGTAGATTGAACCCCGGTACCAACACGTCAACATGTTGTAAGGAAACAACTTCTATTTTGAATACAAAAAAATTTAAGGAATTTATCCAAAATTTTAAAACTAAATTGAATTTAACCCCTCAAGGCCCAAGTGGTCCTTTAGGGGCCAAGTGGGGTTTTGGGCATGTACCTACAGCTAAACTACTTTATGTGATTTTCTGAAACTTTTATTGAAGATGGGGAATTCAAAGATCTACGTGGGCATCTAACTTTTCCTTCATTCCAAAATTTATTGAAGAAGTTATGCATGAGTAACTAAAAAGTAGGGGTGAATGGGCAGCAAAAAAAATTGCATTTTTCCAAAATTAAAATTTGAAACTATTTCTTTAGATTTTTATGTATTTGGGAAGCTTTGAATCATTCAATTCTAATTAATGAGATGAAAGTTACGAGAAGTTTTAGTTTGTGGGCAGGTATGGGACTCCCAAACCTCCATTCCTTTTGCCCCTTGTAAAATTTGTTGCTTTACTTTATTGAGCTCTTTGTATATTTGTATTTTGACTTTTTTTTTCCCAAGTTGTAGTAGACTAAGATTCCTTGGTTCACACCATTTGGATCAAGTAATTCAAATTTCTCAATTTTACATATATTCTCCAATTTTGACTTGAGTATATGCAAATTTCATGGCCTTATGGCATTGCAAGATTTTACAAAGTATGTTCCACACCTCCAATTCATTTGAAAATTCTCCCACATATACCTTACTTGGTCTTCTACATGGGAAAAAATAACCTGAACTTTGCGTAAAGCATTTTTTTTGATATAGGAGCTATCAAAGGCTCCTGTAATTTTTGGGCAATGGGGAAAAGAAGTTTTTTTTCCACTTTAGATGTCAATATCTCACTTGTGTACATTTGGAATGAGCTGATTTTTTTCACACAAGTACCTCCCATAATCTAGGCAAGATCTTATAGTTGAATTTTCAAAAAAACTTTTTTCCTACCTTTCTACTTATTCCCCAAAAAGTGGCAGTTTTCAAAAACTTTCAAAAAAAAAGGGCTTGGGCCTTTAGGAGTTAACCAACATCCAACTGTTACATTAACAAAGTTTTGAGCCCTCCAAGAGCCCCTTCCAAAACACCAAAAAGGGTTGCAGGGCATGTACTTTTTACAACAAACAAATCGCTAATCCCCTATTTCCACTCACCCTTTGAATTCAATGCAATCATGAAAACTATATCATTATGTTAACCCTATTGGACAAAAACTATGGATACAAATGTACAATAGGATTGTAAATTTTGCTTTACTTTATTTGAATAGATAGTGAAGTACTTGGATAGTGAGTAGTGAGTACATTTACATTTTTTATGAATACAATGCCCATTTTGATTTTTTGGGTTGTGCATGTGGCTTAGGTCCTTCATACAAGGTAGGGATGGGTATGAGTGCCATTTTCTTATACTCACGCTAGCCAATTAATAGCTTGGGTTGTCAAACCTTAAGGGGCTCATAGAGGGCTCAAAAGTTTGCTAATGCAATCATTGTAATGTAATGTACTGCAATCAAACATTAAGAGCATCCTCAATCTACTTGGATTAATATCTTTGCATCAGACTACATGATATTCATTAATTTGGGAAACGGCAATTCCCAATTTGTATGCCTCTTTAATCTGAAACTCTCATCTTAATCTTGTTTGGCACACTTGTGAGAAAACAAATGATACTTTACATATGATAAATGTTTAGATCCGAATTAGATCCAAATTAGTCACAAAGAAGTGGAAATAAAATGGGTGTGGCATGAAATGAAAATGTGGCCAGAAGTCCCAAAATGTGCTAGAATTCCCAAATTAATGAATACCACATGCAGTACTCTCACAGTTGAGAATTGCGGTCCAATGCACCTTGTAAATGGCACATGATCTTGAAGGAACAACGAAACCTAGCTCACGCCCTATAGTTTAAGCATTCTTCAAAAGTCCTTCAAATTGCTCTGTATATTGCTGTTAGAGAGATGATGACTTTTTAGCAAGCCAAAAACAAAGATTCCGTCGGAAACACTTGACAAAAGTTTGACAAAAACAAAATTTACAGTTTGACTACCTCTACGCGTGTTGGGTCAGAGGAACCAATGTCCCGCATGCATCGGTGGAGGCCACCCAACGAAGCTTCATAATTGTCTTTAGCCGAGCCCGATGCATGTTCTGGATTGAGGAGTTTGCATATAAAATGCAAATGAGGCTCACAGCAATGACAGGCATACACTCAGAAAGGCATTTATCGAGGGCTTTCCACCAAATATACAATGCATTTTATTTGGGCAAAACTCTCACTCTGAGACTCATTTAAAGAAAAGACTGTCAGCGCGCTTAAGACAACTATGCAACCCTGCATTATTCCGTGCACTTGATTAATTTGGCTCCTTCCACAGTGATCTGTTAATCATGTGATTACCAATATGGAACAGATCTAGCCACGCTGGTAAAAAGTCGTCTCTCTTTGCCGACCTCACCGGCTATTTTTTCTGCCACTTGAAGCCATGCAATAGGGGGTTTCAAATATGCTGTTCCGCACCAAAATAGCTCAAGTGAATAAGATTGGTGACAAATGTGGGCAAGTCACTCCCTGAATAAGCCATGACAACCTCTGGGAAGTTGTCATAACTTATTCACTAGTGAATAAGTCATGATGACCTCCCGGAAATTGTTGTAACTTATTCACTGGTGAATAAAAATTTGTTCACAACCATTCGTTCATCATTTTTTTGACATATACAAAACCCCCTAATACAATTTCTTGTAAATTGCTGAACAGTTCACAGTTCATATGCAATACAATCATGGAAGTGATGGGACCGTCGGAAAGCACTCAATCCATTAGCACTGCTACAAAAGCCCTTTCATTTCTTCTTGCGAACAGAAACTTAATTTAGAAGGAGCCCCCATTTTTGTGCATGGGGTTGTGGTCACGTTTACGGTACACCGGAGGGACCGGACTCGACAGTTCACAGTTCATATCCTTTTTATACAATTATAGCTAAGAATTAAGCATTCCTGGATCGACTGGGCAGTGTGCACAGAGCATGCCAGCATGGATCTAAATTTACTCGGGGGGGTGGGGGGGGTAGGTACGAGTACGGTACAAGTGCTGAGATCATGTTTTTCTAATTCTGCATCTCGAAGTCGTTGAGATTTTTTTGGCTTTTCTAGAGCGTGAAACCTCCCGGAAACAACATTCGTTGATACTTGATGGCCAAAGAGTCACCCCGCAATGATTTCGAAAATCCTGAGCCCTCCAGTAACCCCCTCTAAACTCTCAAAAAGATCTCACCATATGTACTTATTACAACAAACAAATTACCAATCCCTTATATCCGTTCGCCCGTTGAGTTCAATGCAATCACCAATCTCCTCTATTTGTTTACTCTTTGAGTTCAATGCAATCACTAATCCCATGTATTCATTCACCTTTTGAGTTCAATGCAATCTCCAATCCCTTCTATTTACCTTACAAGTTCTATGCAATCACCAATCCCCTATATTCATTCACCTTATGAGTCCAATAGGGGTTTCAGATATCTCAAAAAAACGGTGAACGAATGGCTGTGAACAAGATTTTGTTCATGGTGAACGTTAAGTCACAAAAGTGAACAAGCCATGAGGACCTCCAAGAGGTCCTCATTGCTCATTCACGCGTAAACAACATGAAGCCTCTCCCTCCTTGCCTCTCTCACTAGCTCCGCTTGTGTTCTTGTTGCTCCCGCGTTCAAGCCTGTTTGTGTTGTTGCCCGCCTCTCGGCTCTCGCTCTGCGCCTCTAGCTCTAGCTCCGCGCCTCTAGACAGTTTGGATGCAGAGTTGATTGCCAGGTCAAGGTCATTCAAGAAATCGCAATGCGCAAGAAGCAATGATGGTGGAGTTGAAGAGATTGATTAGAAGCGGACAATTGTGGAGACGAAGGGTTCCAAATTAGAAGCAACGATGGTGGAGTTCAAGGAATCCGTACGAGATTGGTGATTGTGGGCAAAGTTGAAAGGGTGGTGAGTAGTTCATTACAATTCGGATATTTGAATGGGTGATTGCGAGGAAATGAATAGTGGCTTGACTAACTTGTTCACCAATTTTTTCACGTGAACGAAAATTGCTGGTAAATGGCACATTTGAAACCCCCTCATGCAATCACCAATCCCATATATCCATTCACCCTTTGAGTTCAAGGCAATCACCAATCCCCTAAATCCGTTCATCCTTTGAGTTCAATGCAATTATGAAAGTTATATTGTTAAGTTTGGAAAAAGATGTGAGTACAATAGAATCACAAATTTTATTTTACTCTATTTGTGTAGATGAATGAAGTACTTAGATAGTAACTAGTGAGTTCATTTACATATTTGATCAATGCAACGCCCTTTGTATTGATTTAGATTGTGCATGTGGCTAAGGTCCTTCATACAAGATAGCAATAGATATAAGTGATTTTTCTTGTAGTCATGCTAGCTTGCCTAGCTTCCAAATAATAACTTATTTTGTCAAATATATGGGGCTCTTTGAGGGCTCACAATTTTTCACAAGTTGTGGAGTGGAAATAGGAGCCAATGGAAGTAATTTGACAAGGAAGAAGGTGTGACTCCCCTTTTTGTGGGAGGTAGAGGATGGAGAATTGAGAATGAATTTACCTAAAAAATGGTGATATGGTAAGAAAGCAAGTAAGTTACATTTGCGCACTCAACCAAGTTATCCAACTACAAAGAAGGTGAAAGTTAGAAGAGCAAGATGATAGAGAGACATGCATCAATAAAACTTCATGTGCTAAAACTTCTTCATGTCCATTCTTCTCTTCCAAAGGTGAGGAAAAGCGCTAATGAAATCCTCAAAGAATGGGACCTTTGCAAATAAAGCAACAAGTGTCACATTTTCATTTTGCAAAGATTAATCCCTACAGGACCATAGCCTTTATTTTGTCAAAAGACACTTGAAATTGCCACCTTTATGGCAAAGAGTAAAAAAGTTTGAAAATTGGTCATTCTTCATATCTAATTGTAGGATCTTGTACTAGACCACAATAACAATGTCTCATACAAAACTCAAGAACTTTGACAGCACAAATTGGAAGAAATTTGCATTTAAAGTGTAAAAAATAACATTTTTTGCACCTTGCCTGACTAGATTATTTGACTTTGAAGTTTGTTAACTTAAAATTTTTGCACCACAAAGTTTGGAACTTTACTTTTTTGTGGTGGGAAGTTGAATTGGGAATCTAGGGAAAAAAACCAAAACAAAAAATACTTGATTTTCATTCTTAAGAAAAACATTAGGTAGAAGAAGGTATGAAATGAAACAAAACCTTAAATTGTTAATAAACATGCAATGGAATTGAAATGCAATAATCCCAATGGTGAGATTGTTCTAGAAAGCTAACTTCACCCTCTCCAACAATTTGTTTTGGAAAAATGGTAAACTTATATTCAAAAATGAAGTTTACAAGTTATTTTTTTAAGAAGATGCTTGAATTGCCCAAAAAACAAGATTGTCCATAACTTTCTCATAACTAGTCCAAATGGAATGAATCAAAGCTTCAGATGTAGAAAAAGTTAAAATCTATGAGAAAATAAGATAATTTTCTTTTCAAGTTTTTATAAGACTTTATTTGTTGCCCGGAGTCCCCACATTTGTACTTATTTGGGCATAACTTTTGCTCCCTTGCCATCAATTGGAATAAAAATTGTATTCCCCAAAAGCTAATGTATTTTTATATCTTCAAAACAAAGTTCCAAAAAATTCGGACAAAAATTGAGGCCGTAGGTACTTGCCCAAAATCCCATTTGTCCCTCGTAGGGACAATGGTCCTTTACAGGTTAAGAGAATATCTAGGAACGTGGCCATTCCTACAATACCAAATGACCAGTTTATAAAAGGCAAAATTTATGGATGCCCTTGAAGTTTGTCATATTTGTATAGATACTACTAGTTTTTCAAAAATTGCACAAATATTAGTGGATTATAATTTTTGATGTTTTTTCTATTGTGTATCCACAAGAAAAAATGTCGATTGTGACAAGTCCAAATTGACTAAAATGTCCAAATTGACAAAAAATTAACAAAAACATGTCCAAACTGATAGAAAAATGTCAAATCAGCGTGACCTAATTGACAATAATAGTCCAAATTGATACTCATCCCTTGTAGTGGCGTATGCCACTTTCTTCTCCCTTTGCGTGCACATTGCTTGTTTTTTGTTAAATTGCACTCTTTACTTCAACATTGGCCACAAACGCACACAACCAAACAAACACCTAAAAATCATTATCCAAGGATATTTGTGCAATTACTCAAAAATCAAGCGTATCCATACAAATATGACAAACTTCAAAGGCATCTATAAAATTTTGAAAAAATATCAAAAATATTCTTAAGTTTTTTTCAAAATATCAAATATACCCTTGTATTATTAGAAATATTAAAAATACCCCTGACTTTGTGTAGGAATATCAAATATACCCTAGTTATCTTTGAGAATATTATTATTACCCTTTTTTTGAGCCTCTTTACTGCAATTATTTTTAAATGTCAAAATTACAACAAAAATTACTATGTAATATTTGCAATGGCTTTTACCACAATAGATTTACATGCAAACACCCTATTAAGAGCTTAAAGAGCTTGCTTCCAAGATTTGGCTTGCATTCAACTTACATGTAGTTTTTGTACTTTTCATTATCATCCAAGTATTTACAAATATTTGTAGAAAGAAGCACAAGAGAGTTAGGGATATTTTTTATAATTCAAATTATACAAGGGTATATTTGATGTTTCAATATTAATTGAGAGTTCCAAAGATCTAGGGATATAATTGATATTCCTACATAAAGCTACGGGAATTGATATGTGTACCACACCTTTTCAATTACTGTACCACACCCCAAAGTAAATTTTAGATTTTTACCATCAAAAAGCTAAATTTGAGAATTTGGAATTCAGATTTGGGCTCAGAGACCATGATTTAGTCTAGAACCACAAAAAAAGTTGCAATTCAACAACACCCAATGAAAAAGCTTATCCTTTTTACAAACAAAAGTAAAAGTATCATTTTTCTCCCTAACTAAACTTTCTCATTGGTGTTGTTGAATTGCAACTTTTTTTACGGTTCTAGACTAAATCATGGTCTCTAAGTCCAAATCCGAATTCCAAATTCTCAAATTTAGGTTTTTAACCCCTTAAGGCCCAAGGGGACCAAAATTGTCCCTCCTTGTTTGTAATTTGGGATGCCTAAACTTTCTTCATGATTAATTACAATGATTATTGTTATTCTTAAATTCTTGTTGAAGTCTTGTTTTAGTATCAAAATCTGATTTTGAAAAATGACTAATTATTATTTTTCTATATAAGATTTTGTGCAAGGGTGTCCATTGCAAATCTTCACTTTCTAATGTTGAGAGTTCTTGGAAATGAGCCTAAAGTACACTAGAACTTAGAGAAACAGTCTCATTAGAAACTTAATTTAAAAAATTGTAGAGTAAGTTTTAAGAAGCTGTAAATTGATTGGGGTTACACTTGTTGTACTTTACATACTTGTATTTTTTTGGTATCCTCAATTTTAAAATTGAGATGTGAAAGAGGATTGAAAGACTTTAAATCACTTTCACAATTTTAACACCCTCTTCATCAAATGTTATAATCTTTCAATCCGTAAGTGATATTGTTGTGTTTTCTTTTCCAATGTGATCTCTAACATATCTAGTTTGAATTTGTATGGTTACATATTTTAAAAATTTGATGCAACTTAGCAAAATGTTGACATTTTGTTCATTCAATAGCACATTTTGAGATACTCGGGAAAGTGCATGGACCTTGAGGGGTTGAAGGTTGAAATCTAAAATTTACTCTAGGGTGGGGTACAATAATTGAAAGGGTGTGGTACACATATCAACTCCCTAAAGCTAAGGGTATTTTTGATATTCCAAATAATGTAGGGGTATATGAAAGAATTCAAGGGTATTTTTTATGTTTTCCCTGAAAAAGTTCCTTTATCAAATTAACTGAAACTATTGATTTTTAGGTTACCATAAAGCATAAGTTTTGTACAAATCAACTTGCCGTGGTTGGAGTGTTGGATGAGTGGATGCGCTCTTTAACCCCTAAATGCCCAAGTGACCAGATTTGGGTCGCAATAAAACTTTGAAGATGAATAAAACCTTATCAAATCACTATTTTTAGTTTATTTTGTTCAATATAAGTTGGTTTTGAAGTCTATGTTCAACATCAAAAATCTGATTTTGAAAATGAAAATTGATGATTTTCCTACTCAAGAATTTGTACAAGGGTATCTATTGCAATCTTGAGTTTTCTAGTGTTGAAAGATCTTGAAAATGAGCCTCAAATACACTAGAGCTTGGAGAAAAAATCACATTAGAAATCCATTTAAAGAATATATAGGAGTAGATTTTGAAAGCCGTAAATTGATTAAAGTTAAACATATAATGACCTTAAACCTCATATTTTTTTGGTAACCAACTTTTTAAATTTGACATGTGAAATGAGAATTAGAAAACTATAAGTCACTTTTGCAGATTTAACACACTCATGTCCAAACATTATAATTTTTCAAACTATAAATGAAATTGTTGTGTTTTTTTTTTCCATGTAATCTCTAACATGTTTAATTTAAATTTATACGGCTACAATTGAAAAAAATTGACGAAATTTTTAAAAAGGTTGGTTGATTGTTTTGTTTTATGGAAATTCCAGGAAGCTTAGATGGGGCTTGGGCATTTAGGGGTTAACAGGCTGGCTCTGACAGCCACCAGGTGGTGGTTACCGAAAGGGAGATAGTCAACGGTTCCAGGTGGGGCCAATGGAGGGGTTGGACGGAGTACAACCAGTAACTTACATTATCGATTTATGTTTTAGCTGGAACAAGAATGGCCGGGGCACTGTCTGGGGAGATTTTGAGCTTCCTCGGTAAAATTCCTGCATTTCTCATTTTAACCCTTGAACGTCAACAAGGACGAAAAATCGTCCCCTGGCCACCAAAAAAAACAAACTGAGTTATAAATAAAAGTTATTTTTCAGCTAAATTTTTTTTGTAGAAGTGATCTTAAACACATGGTGCACCATTGAAGGCAAAAAACAATTTCAGTAAATGTATTCATATTTTTTGATAACCCAAATTGTGAGAAGATTTAGAGACACGGTGTTAGGTTCCATGCTGCCCATTTTGCACTTTTCATGAGGGCATCATGCACTGTTGACTTTTGCAACTCTAAGAAACAAAACTTTAATGCGTGGGCACCTGCCACACCATTGTAGAAACCACTATAGAGGGTAGGCACGACCACCCATCTGACATTCAAGGATTAAATCTTTTTTTTAGTGCATGCATTAGATATTGTCTTTGTATTTTCATTAAGATTAAGAGAAGGTTTCATGGATACCTCTGAAGTTTGCCATATTTAAATAGATATACTTGGTTTTTCAGAAATTACATAGATACCCTTGGTCCATAATTTTCAGGCATTTGTTTTGTTATGCATGCTACTTTTTTCATGATCAATGTTAAAATAAGGAGTGCAATAGAATGGAAAAGAAGCAACATATAGACCAAGGGCATTTGTGTAATTTCTAAAAACCAAGGATATCTATGTAAATATGGCAAACTTTAAGGGTATCCATGAAATTTTCCCTGTAATAAACAAATTCTTGAAAACTAAACCAAATTTTATCTAATTTATTCAAATTTCAATTGATTTTCTTGATATTTCATTTGGTTGACTTTCTATTGTTTTTTGGATCTCCTCGTATAATGGGTCTGGATGAATTGACCCTCTTGATGCTCCCCACTACAATGAATGGGGTTGGGGATTCCATCTGTTCTATAGTACCAGGCAAGCATGAATTGTTCGATGTCTAGCTGCAGTTCAAAGAACTTCCCATAATATATAGCCAAATTGAGATTTTGTTGTTTTGAATCATATAGATTAATCCTTATGCAATCCCAACCAAGCATACCAAATTTTGATTCCAAAAAACCAAAACCCTATTTTTGGTGAATTATTTTGTATTGAATTTGTGATTATACATGAAAATTGATTGAAGAAAGTTGGTGATGAATTTTTTAGATTTGATTGTATGGATATATTGGAAACATCCATACGCACATTTTCCCTTCTAAAAAGAACCCCCTTAAGTAACAAAATTATGATTGACAAAAAGTTCAATGTGGGTTGTGGTAAGACCAAAATTTGTAAAATAGATGTTTCTTTATGATAATCAATTTTTGTTATTTGATTCATACATTGTGACTAAATTTGTACCTTTGAACATGATAATGTGTTTACTTAGCCAAAAATCGGTTAAAAAATAGAAATATCTACTTACAAATTTGGTCTTACCACAATCCACATTGAACTTTTTGTCGATCATAATTTTGTTACTTAAGGGGGTTCTTTTTAGAAGGGAAAATGTGCGTATGGATGTTTCCAATATATCCATACAATCAAATCTAAAAAATTCATCACCAACTTTCTTCAATCAATTTTCATGTATAATCACAAATTCAATACAAAATAATTCACCAAAAATAGGGTTTTGGTTTTTTGGAATCAGAATTTGGTATGCTTGGTTGGGATTGCATAAGGATTAATCTATATGATTCAAAACAACAAAATCTCAATTTGGCTATATATTATGGGAAGTTCTTTGAATTGTAGCTAGGCATCGGACAATTCATGCTTGCCTGGTACTGTATATAAGGTACGAGGTTCTAAAATGGAGCATTTAAGGGCTCAAACCAAATTTTGGGAGGTGAAACTTCATGAAACAAAATTCGATAAATTTCCCTTGAAAGATAAGAAGAATTGGCATCTAACCCAAGTTGTTTCATATTTTTTGGAACTTTGTGAAATTAGCTATGAAATTTTGAAGTGGAAAGGCCATAGGTCTCTACAATGGTGTACCTCCTCAAATGTACATGACCTATACATTATTAAAGGGCTATAAAAAATAACATGTACAATGTGAGTACATGTGAAGAAGTGCACCGTTTTAAAGCATGCACCATTTTAATACCTCCGATCTTAAGTTGTAGTAGGTCCACGCGTGGAAAATCTTAGCTTTATTACAAATTAGAAAAAAACATAAATTTGCTCCTATTTTGAAATTGGTCAATTTGATAAACTATATCAAGGTTTTTGATCCAAATGGGAATTCAAAATTCTCAGATTTAATCTTCCAATGGTGAAGTTCTAAGTTATTCCATTTTTTGGTATGTGAAATATCAACCCACAAACTTGTAAAACAATTGATTAAGCCTTTGGCCTCATTCATCCATGTGGAGAGCAACAAGAGGATTATCGTAGTGTGACATAGATTTTGTTTTTTATTAACTGAAATTTGTTCAAAATGAATTTCTACAAAATGTCATGAAGCAAACAACAATATTTGTGGAAAATGAGTAAGAGCTATGACAAAAAGTTTACTAATAAAACGTGAAAATTGTGAATTGCTGGCCAACATGTCTACATCAGTGTGTTGAAAAAAATAGAAAAATTTACTATAACCCTTTGGCACTTACTCATATTGTTAAAAGTTAATTCAACCTTGGGTGGATCACTCCTTGTATGTTGGATCACTAGAAGAAACCCTTGTTTTTTATAACAGATTTTTTTGGATGTCTACTTATTTTTATGTTAACAACAACATCAAACATGACATTAAGATGTTAGTTTTAACATTTATTGTAACATAATTCAAGTGGACGTCCAAAAAAATCCATTATAAAAAAAACAAGGGTTTCTTCTAGTGGATACTCCCCGAGTCCCCGTGTGGTGAGGGGATATTTTTTAGGAGGCTATTTACCTATGAGGAAAAATAAAAGGCCCTAGATAAGCATATAATTTGGCAAAACAACCTAATCTCTATAATTACTTATGCGGCATAGGGAATTCCATTTTCTATCACGCTATTTTTTCTTTATAAGAAAAAAAATTGAATTGTTAAGCAAAGTGACAGCAAAATGGTTTGATTTTAGGAATTAGAAGAGGTATGTAGGATTTGATGGGTTTACTTAAGTATTGTAAGAAAATTAGTTTTCTTCACTATACTCTACTTTATGTTATGACCGAGACTATGACAATTTAGGTGGTGTTAGAGTTTGCTTAATTTTAGAAACCCAATGTCTCAACCACCTTCAATTGATTTATTCATGACAGAGCACTTTGTCTTGCAATACATGCCAAGCAAGCACCAGCAAAAGGAGCTCTCTATTGTCCAGATTTTCACTTCAGTCGCCGTGAGCTGCTAACCTTAAAAGCAATCCTCAACCCACTAGGCCACTATAAAGCTGTAATTACAACTTTAGAAAACTACGTTGGAACCACATTTTTCATTAGGAAAAATCTGAGCCCTCCAGAAGGCCCTTAAGAGATGTGCTTATAGAGAAAATTTCTGAACATTTAAGAGGTCAAATCTGACCTCTGTCACGCAGTCAGATTGTATGACACACTATACTAATCACTAAATATATATATATGTATATATATATATATATATATGTATATATATATGTATATATATATATGTATATATAGTTATTTTTTATCTCCGTTATGTAGCGGGCACGCATTCTAAGGGCCTTCTGGAGGGCTCAAAATTTTGCTAATGATATAAGGTAGTTTCTGTTGACTCCTTATTTTCAATGCAAAATTTTGCTAAACAACGCAAAAATTTGCATGGTTCAACAAAGTTTTGTGTTGGAACAGGGAACTCAACAAGAATTACCTTATATAAAAAAATGGGTTCCAATGTAGTTTTCTACTAGTGAGTAAATCTACAAAACTTCTAGCCCAAACCAAAAAATTCACAAAATTTAACAAATGGCTCACAAGCCAAAATATAGAATATAGTACTTATCCAAAAGAAACCCCCTCTCAAAGACTTTACAAAACACAAAACATAGTTAATGCCATATTCGTTAAATTGGGAAAAACAGAGGTACCATTTTGTACTCCACCTCAATCCAAAATATTCACCTCAAACCATATTCAAAAGTATCAGATTCACTGTGAGCCACTAAGATTTTTTCCCTCACAAATTCCTCCTCTCAAGTGAGGACATGTGTACCGAAAAAAAAACTAGTGCTCGGTTTGGGGCCTGCTTTGGGGTGATCACCCCAAACCTCCAGAAGTCCCAAAATGACCATTTTGGCCCAATTTAAGGAATATGGCAATAGTTGCAAATATTATCCAACATCACAATAAACAATTAAAGACTACAAATACGAATTTATTGTATTGCGTTTTTATCTATTCTTTTTCAACATCATTTGTTTGTCAGCTGTAACTTCAAATGCAATTGGAAAATGTTGAAAAAACAGTCAAATTGAAGTTGGCTTAGACAAAGAGAATGTTTTCAAACAATGTTCTTGGTAATATTTATGCAGTGAAAAAATGCCACCACCTAGACGCTATATTGAATGCCATGCTTAAGATTCAAGCACGTAAAATCCTTTGCAAACCATATAAATCCAAAACAAACTTTTCAAATGCTAGCCAATTAGCAACACTCCACAATTGTATATTTTGAATAGCACCAATATAAACTTATTGAACGATCTCTTCCCAAAGACAAGTGATCATTTGATCTTCGACCCCAAAGACCTCTACAAAGTTCATTGGCAAACTTGTCTTGAGCATTGAACCTCAAAATAGATACATGCAAGAGTCAAGACGCATGTGAAACCAACAATGTACAAAACCCTAAATTTGACCCCCCCTACTTTAAATGTCACCATGCACTGAGCACCAGATAATTATCTGGTAGAATTTTCTGTTAGAGTCAACATAAGCGACATGATGTTTTCTTGCTTTGAACGCAAATTTCTACTTTAAAAACAAGAAAACATCATGTAGTTTATGTTGATTTTAACAAAGTTTTCTACTAGAATAATCTTGTCTAAATCACCAACTAAAATTACACACTTTGCACTAGATTTTCACGTAGCCATCACAACAAATATTCTTGCTAACACCGCGACTGGTTTTCTTGTGAACACCGTAGCAATTTTTCTTCCAAACACAGCACCAAATGTTATCGCAAACACTATGCACATCCAAATTGAAACCCTATGTGAATATGTATAATTACAAATCAAAAATTACAACTAGATGTACGTAACGTGCAAAAACAATACTGTGAAGAAATCACGCCAAATGCAAGCCAAACCTTGCAATGGTAAACCGCTCAAGCCTTGAAACCCTTATCTAAACTTGAAAGTCAACAAACATTCATCAACATTTAGTGCTGTCACTTTTCATCCAACATCCTAAATTCTTTGTATACTTATCTGGTTTTCAATATCCATACTAAAGATAGTACTAAACAGAGGGTACTTTCAAATATTTGGCCCCTAAATTAGTTGTAAAAAATACTAATACACTACATTTGTAGTGTATATATAGTCAAACTTCTTTTATTGCATGGAAACGGTGGAGAGTTTTTTTAGTAGTATACACACAAAGAGGTTCAAGCACATTTTCTATTGGTGACATTGTACTTTGGTGGTCCTACTCTGACAAAAATAACTCCATCCATGATTATTGGACCACACTTTATGCACATAGAGAGTATGCAATTTAAGAACTCCAAGTAGTTATGCAAATAGGAAATATGCAATAAGAAAGGCTTGATTGTATATTATTTATATTGAATTCAACATTTTGAATGTTTCCTTCTTTATTTGTAAGTTTTTTATAATTTTTATCTTGAAAGAATAATACTCTTGCTATATTATGCCGTATATGGTATCTAAAATGCGCTAAGTGATCTCCTTGGAAATTCAACATATGAATCATACCATTTGACATACTCACATTCAAAAATATCAATTTGTTTTAATAAATCCACTGTTTATATACATTGCTTTCTCACAACCGATATATGACAATTGGTGAAATAATTGCATATTTGCAAAATCAAAATCATTTTAACTCTATATAAATATAAATAAACCATTTTTGGAATTTTTTTTATTTTTTATTTTTTAATATATCATTTCAAAGGCAAAATCCATGTCACACCACGGTATTTGGTTGAGAGAAGCGCGCTTTAGGAACATGCATGGTATCTTACTATGATCGTGCGTCGTTGACTAAAATCGTTGTCGGTCTTGATTTTCACTTTTCAAATCTTCAATCTTCAGTCTTCCGTTGGCCTATCCTGTAACTGGCTCTAGAGGTATAAGGGTCAAGGTAGGAATAAGAGTCCATTGGATACGAGATGGATAGATCAAAACAGCAAACACAAACTGCCGTCCGTATGACAAGATCTTAAAATCAAATTCACAATGTGCTGGCCAAAACTCCAGATTGTGAAAACAAAGCAAGGCTTGACTATGTGGGTTATCAATTCCATTTTGTCACTACAATAATAAATGGGATCAAGTTGAGTTTAACCCAAACTGTCCGCAACAAGGTTTACAAAACAGAATGAAAATGAATTATCAAACGAGCTTCCAAAATCGACTAGGGATAACAAAGCCACATTTCATATATATATAGAAAATAAATCCAAAAAATCCCTTTCAAAGCCTTCATATTTTCAAATCTTCAAGTTTTTATGTTTTAATAAAAACAATAGGAAAAATCACAAATAATAAGTCCTAGAAAAGTTGCAACTTTTTATCTAGTGTCACATATGGATCAAAGATCTAAATGCTAAGTGTGATTAAATTTTGAAAAACTCTTTTAATCTACTAAAATTTTTTCAAATTTCAATTCAATCTAAGTTACTGTCCAAAAGTTATGCGGGTTCAAAGTAGAAGCTCTTCTTCCTCTTTGCAAACTAACCATTACCTCTATAAACCTCTATAACTTTTGTTCCACACATCACCCATAAAAATCTGATGTTAATTTGAAAAGATAATAACACTGATTACAATTTTTAAAATTTTCACTTCAAAATAAAATTCTGTCCGAAAGTTCTAGCCAATCAAAGTGTGGATCTCAATTTTTTAAAGAGCATCTAAATCCCCAACTTCTACATACTATAACTTCTTCAATAAGATTTCAAATGGAATAATTAAAGATAGTTCAGAAAGCTATGACAACAAGCTATTATTTCTAAAAATTTGAGAAATAAATTTCATATTGTTTAAAAATTGTAGCTCTTCAAAGTTTTGGCTTTCTCCTAACAACAGGACAGCCACTTCTAATTCTTCACACCTCTATAACTTTTTCTTTCAAACTTCAAATCTTGAGTTTAAGAACTTTCTAAAAAGCTAAGATTAAAATAAACACTCTGTTTAAATTTTGTTGCAAAATGATATACAAATCATAAGTTATGGCTTGTCAATGTCTCAGCCTTTCTCTATAGTTTGGCTTTTTTATTCCAAAATTCAAACAACCATAACTTTTGCATCACAACTTCAAATCAAACTTGCAAATTTATTTTGAAAAGATAATTATATAAAGAACAACTGCTCAAAATTTCATTTCAAAATCATGTATACACAAAAAGTTTTCTCACATCAAAGTTTTGGAATTTCTTCCTTCTACCAACCAACATTTATACACTAACTTCCAACTTATTAAAGAATTTTTCTTCCTTAATTTTGACCATATCTAAGGTAGGGAGGTGGGGCACATCAGTCCATGCTCCTCTCTATCATAACCTCACCATAGATGTCAAACTTTTTTTCCTTTCACACCTTTTCTATTCACTTTTAAATCTTTAGTATTTTTATTTAAACAAAAGCAAAATATATGAGCCTTCCAAAACATCTAGATAAACATATAAAAAATATTAAGTTACAAAATAAATATCATCGTAAAGTGACCATGTGCACTTGGCAATATAATAAGATCAAACGTTTGTCTTCAGTCGCCAAGTGGTGGACTTGATTGGTTAGAGAAATAGTTGTCTCTGGCCACCTGTCAATCTGAGTCTGAATCCCATCAAATTTGTCGAGCGGTGATGGCGGCCCATGGCTTAGTAGCTAGTGAGGCAGAAAATTGACCCAGCCAACCCGCTACCTATCCTCTTGAACTATGCATGTCGCGCTGGAATCTATGGCCGTTACGCTGTCACCAAACGATGATTCTCACCATGATCACCCTTTTTGTCTTGATTGCTGATTTATTGAAATTAACACAAATATAAATAAATAACGAGTATCTATATGATGGAGGGATCTCCATCAGGACAACGGTAGTTCAAGATTGGGCTTCTGCACAAATGAAGCATGTATTCAATTAATATAGAATATATATAGGCATTGCATTGGTCCATATACACTCTTTGTATAATTTGCAACTTTACATTGATTAAAAATTGAATTTATGTGTTTATGGGGTCAAGGTGAATAATCTCAACTTCTTTTACAATCAAGATTGTGACTGATAATCTATCCCCTACTTTGATATTATTTAATTGTATCCTCCTTATTAGAGCATTCTTTGTAACTAAATGGAGCAAAATTGCCAACATTCTAATAAAGTTGAACCCGTGTAGGCCGATCACTCCATTTACTATCCAATGCAATGTGGATAATAAAAATATGGCAAAACAAAAAATTGCCTTATCCTCTATTATTCCATTCAAAATCAAAGTCTGTGAATTCAATTCAAAATTCCCTATTTTAATCTCTCGATGGTAAATATCTAAACTGTTATATTTTTCTAGCTGGTGAGAAATCAAAGCTTTTCCACCTTGGCCTCACATTGATATATGTATAGTAAAAGCACCTGCACCCATAGGCGCACAGGGGCTCTTGCACGTAGTACTTGGATGTTAAATGCTTAGGGCCCCTCAAAATATTTTCTTGACACTCAAATTGTCATGCATTGGCCTTTGAAATCACTATTCATCATAAGTTTAGTGAACTCTATCTTCTACTCCACTTGATTGGTTGGTCGATTGAATAATTTTGTGCTACCAATTGACTATTTGTGGAGCACACTTGAAACGCAAGGACAAGGATTAAGAATTTTGAGGGCTCTCCAAAAGCAGATGTAAATACTTAGCACATCAGCCGTTGTGTGCAAGGGTTTAGATGCTCTAAACCAAGCCGTCCGTTCAACCCTGTCCTCAGATACGTGGAGTCAATTGGATTCCAAATTTACTAGACTGGGATGCACATGAGGTAGTGTGCTCTAATTTGGTGTGATGTTCTGATTTGGTGCACTTTCAGGAATGGCTGGCATTGTTCCTTCAAATATTTATTGCTGTTATTGACGAGTTAGGTGGACTTAGCAGATTTTGTTAACTTGCTAAACCCACTTAACTCATCCATGACAATAATAAATATTTGAAAGAACAATGTTAGCCATTCCTAAAAGTGCACCAAATTAGAACATTGCACTGAATTAGAACACCGCACTAAATTAGAACACCGCACTGAATTAGAACACCGCACTGAATTAGAACACCGCACTACACCGCACTAAATTAGAGCACACTACCTTAGGCCCAAGTTGGTCGAAAGCGCCCTCTTTTGAAATGCATTTGCAATTATGCAGGGTAACATGGTGACCACTCCAGGTCTGGACTTTGTACACTGCAACAGTGCAACCTCACCTCTGGGACCGTCCCCTTGGATTCTAAAAATCTTTCTAAATTTTATTGGTAAGCTTTATCAATTAGGTCGAACTAATTTGGTACTGTCCTTCTCCCCTTTATAGTAGAAACCGAATAGGCTTAGTATTCTGCACAGACGTGTTTGTGAGGCTAGAGTGGAAAAGCTTTTATTATTCACATGCCAGATATGCCAGAAAATATAAGAGTGTAGATACTTGCCATCCGGAGACAGAATTTAGGAAGTTTTAAATTTCATTTGGATCCAGAGACCCTGGTTTAGTTTGGAACGGCGGAGAAAAATACATGCGAATAACCCAAAATAAATAAAGGGCAGATTGTCACTTTTACCCTCGTTTGCAGAAAATTCCACCCAACGTGCTAAACCAAGCCA